>CM017482.2:10376987-10976987 GCA_007827005.2 Populus simonii
CGCACTAGACATCTCAAAAGATTGCCTAAACTCCTATTAACCACCTCATTTTGACCATCAGTTTGGAGGTGGTGGGCGCTAGAAAATCTCAACTTAGTTCTCATCATATGACAAAGTGTCTTCCAAAAATAACTCATAAACCTAACATCCTTATTCAAGACTATGGTTTGGAGAATGTCATACAACTTGACAATCTCATGAAAATAGATTTTCGCAACTCTAGAAGCATCCATGGTCGTAGTGCAAAGGATAAAATGGGTCATCTTAGAGAAGTGATGGACAACCATAAAGATAGAATCATGCTTCTTTGCAGTACATGAAAGCCCAAGCACAAAATTCATACTTCTTACCAAGGGCAAATGGGAATAGGCAAATGAGTGTAAAGACTAATGTTCTATTTTCTATGCTTAGCTAGTTGACATGTTCGACATTGACCTCCCGACTTAGCTACATCTTTTTTTAAGCTAGACCAAAAGAATTGACGTTACACCTCTTCAATGGTTTTATTTCTTCCAAAGTGTCTTGAAAAACCTCCAACATGAATCCCCACATCAAAAAATCATGCATTGATGTCTTCGGGATACAAAGCTTATTATCTTGAAACAAATACCTTTCCTAGAGGTAATAACCATCTACAACACAGTTACTCTCATCTCTCATTGTCATTCTCTCAATGTCATGTATATTTCTCCAAATTCTGGACAAGATTCATCCTTCTCTTTGAGTCTCTCAAATTCAGTATCTTCAACACTCATTACGGATAACAGCTTCACACAAATCAAGGCATCTACCACCTTATTTTCTATTCCAGAATTATATTTCAATACAAATGAATAGGCTTGCAAATACTCAAACCAATTATCATGCCTATGGTTGAGCTTCTTTTGAGAGTTGAGATTGCGAAGGGCCTAATGGTCAGAGTAAAAAACAAACTCTTGTGATAGCAAATAATTGTGCCAATAGCGCAAGGCCTGAACTACCACATAAAATTCTTTATCATAGGTTGAGTACTTTGATTTGGCCTCGTTAAGTTTCTCACCAAAGTAAGCTACATGGTGACGTTCCTAACTATGTACACTTACACTAACTCCTAAGGCATCACATTCTACTTCAAACACCTAGTAAAGTTAGGAAGCCGCATTACTAGGGCCTCCGTCATCTTCTTCTTAACCTTCACAAATGTCTTACTATCTCTTTTACTGCATTGAAACTCATTGTTTCAAACAATTTATGATAGAGACATGACGGTGCTAAATCCCTTGATGAAACGACAAAAGAAAGTCACAAGCTCAAGAAAACTACGAACTACATGAATATTCTTAGGCTCAGGCCAATCTACAATTGCTTGGATTTTTAAGGGATCAACAAAGATTCCCTCACATGACACTATAAACCTTAAGAAAACCACTTGATCCATGAAGAAATAACATTTTTTGACATTGACAAACTTTTCTTATGATGGTACAAACTTGAATGAGGTGATCTAAATGCTCCATTGGTTTTGCTATAAATAAGGATATCATCAAAATACACCACCAAGAATTTTCCTATAAAAAGCCTAAGCACCTATGTCATTACCCTCATAAAAGTACTTGGTGCATGGGAAAAGCCAAAAAGCATGACTAGTCACTCATAATTTATCTTTAATCTTAAATTCATTTTTCCATTCATCTCCTGGATGGATTCTAATATGATGATGATACTCACTTTTTAGGTCAATCTTAGAGAAAAGTTAGGCTTTGGCCATCACATCTAACATGTCATCCAATCGAGGAATGGAAAAATGATACTCAATTGTAATCTTGTTGATAGCTCGACTATCCACACACATTCTCCATGATTCATCTTTCTTAGGTGTTAAAATGGCAGATACTGCATAAGACAAGGAAGACGATCGGCTGTTCTGATTGTCATGGTAGTGGCTGAGGGGATAGCATGTCTAGGGTTTAGGGATGAATGGGTCTGTGTTAGAAGATGAACAATTTTTTTTTTCCAATCTAGATCAACTATTGATGATTCTACACAATTTCTAAGTTTTAGAAACAGTGTTGAATTTTGAGGATTTTCACAAGCCCTAAGAGAACAATTAACTATAAAAAAAAATTAAAAGCCTATGCTTTGATACCAAAGTTGATATAAGACAATAATCTAAAGAAAGATAAAAGTAGAGAAAGAAAGAAAGAAAGAAGCCAGGAATTAAAAGTACGGAAAGAAAAGCTAGGAAGAAGGAGAATTCAGAGGAATAGTCAAATAAAAAATTATCTCACAAAAAGAAAAATATAGCATAACCCTAAAACATCACTATTGAGATCAGTCCATCAATTAAAATTGTCTAACATAAATAACACAAATAAAACAAAAACAATGAAATCGACCTAAATGAGCTTAATCTCCCAACCAAAAAGTAACAAGTCAGGCCATTCTTTATTGTCTCCGTCCATATATATACTCATGTAATATACAGTATGCGTCTGGTGTCCCCACCAATAATGCAATTCATATCTATTGTTACCAAACCATAAGATGCACAGTGCAAATAATGAGTTTATCATGGTCTTAAAAGGTTAATATTCACCTGAGAGAAAAAAGTTATAGGCACTTCAATCATGTTTGGCAAAGACATCCAAATAGTTTTTGTGTTCATAAGATGATTTATGAGATTTTGATCCATAATCACAATCTAGTTGTAGTCCCATTGGAGTGTAAACTTGGGTGGTGATATTTGCAAATAGTCTGGTTCATCATATGTGCATGAACTTCTCAAGACTCGAAACCTACACCCTCTAGATGCACGTCTAAGACTATTGACATAGCTTGAGGCAATGGCCCTTAGAGTATGTTCATTGTTATCCTCAAATAATTTTTCCCTTGAAATTGGCAGTAGAATGGCAGTACTTAACTCATAAATAAAAGTGTAAAATCCCAGCTACTGTACCTCTGAATTGATGAATCGATATGCTCAATCATCTCACAGTTTTTATATTGTTCTGGATCCTCTAAGAATCTAACCATACCATCTTTCTGGTTGATTGTTGCATATATCTCACCATCTTGGATCTACAGTTTCAAATGAAATTGTTAATTTAAATTATGGTATAAGATACAGGAGTGCACTATTAGTGGTCTTTCTACTTTCAGTATTTTGCAATAAATTGATCATACAAAAAAATAAAAGTAAAGTTATATATGAAACTGTTGTAAGCTTAGCATCAAGGATAATTGCATAGGAAACTACCATTTGAAGCACATGCATCTCTGCCTCTTTAGGACTGCTAAGTTGCACAATTTTGGCTATGTCTTGGAGGGAAAGAGTCAAATACGTTTGGGTCAATCTCTGAATGTTTCTCTTATACATGGATGATACGACTTGCTTCACCAGTCCAAGATTATTGTCCTGAAAAAGAATACAAAGCCTGTTTTAGATGATGATGAATAGATCTTAAATTTGTCTCACTATGTGTAAATGTGAAATGTATAACTGTAGGCTCACGCTTTCAAACTTCTCCCTGTTTGTCTGAATGTATGTCTCTAATTCTGAAACTTTTCCACTGCTATAACTACTTGCTAATTCCATATAGGGCTGCTCAAAGGGTAAAAGAAAGTTTGTAAGACAATAGAACCCAAAAACTTCATCAAAAATATGAATGCAGAATTCTGCATGAAGAGACACAAATACTGTTGATGGAAACAGCAAATATTTCATCAAAAATAGAAAAGAAAAAAGAATACCATTTATTCCATTTGATGAATGTAAGATAACCAAAGAGATTGATATGGTACATTACATTTTAAAATAGATTCAACCTAACATATCCATGGTGAAAGCAGCTTTTATCCAAGCAAATTAGAATAGAATTTTATCACTGGAAGCTGGGTAGTTCTATGATAAAATTAGTTTCCATGCATAGGATAATACAATTTAAGAAAGGACAGTTTTTTTAAGCACGCCTAAAAAGGGGAGAAAGTAAAAAAAAGTGCTTGATTTCCAAAAACACCACACCATCCACTCAGTCATTGTGGTACTATTGTTTTTGCAAGCTATGTTACATATTCAGTTAAACAACTTCTATTGTTTTTGCAAGCTGGGTAGTTCTATGTATTTTTAAGCGCACCTAAAAAGGGGGGAAAAGAAAAAAAAGTGCTTCATTTCCACACACGCCACACTATCCACTCAGTCGTTGTGGTTCTTTTGTTTTTGCAAGCTGTGTTAGAGATTCAGTTAAACAACTTCTGAAATTTTTTTTTGTCAAGGACACAAATGATAATTAAAGTATTAATGTGGACACTATAAATCAACAATCAATTTTGCTTGCAACGTACAGCTTAGAAGTTGTAATCACCTGACACAAGGTCTTTAAATTTCTCTGAGCTGCTGAAGAAGTGTACTTAGGGGGGCTGGTTGAGAACTGCCAGCAAAAACCAAAAAAACAGAGAGAAAGAAAACATAAAATGCTGTTTCAAAGAAATTAAGAGAGAAATGAATTATAGGTGATCTTGTGATGTCAAAACTCAACTAGAATGCAAATCCAGGCCAGCGAAGAATAATACTGAAGTAAGAAACACATAAGCTTGGAAAACTAATTACTTATAAGCAGAAAAGAGGGGGGGGGGGGGGGGGGGGGGGGCGCGGCAGTCCTAAGAGTGTCCTATCATGACCATAGATTGCTGAATACATCCCAAATTCATATAATAAACGTCAAAAGACTAAAGCATACCTGTCTATTTTGAATGAGAGAAACCAATATGTATTTTTTGAATGCTTCAACAGCTATAGCATTTATAGAAGACATAGGAGCCGTCACGACCTGAGATGGGAGAGAAGCAATTAGAACTAGTACCAAAGTAAAACTATTGCAACATGAGTAGATTGTCAAAGTGGACAAACATATTCTAACTAGATCACATACACTGTGAAGAAGCTCCAGTGCTTTCTGAAAATGCTTTTGTCCAATACATATCATCCCCCTGTCATGATGTCAAATGTCAGATGCATTCAAAGAAATTCCTCATCTAAATACAAGAGATGACAAATTGGTTGCAAGATGCTTAAATGATTTGTATCTAGGTGAGGTAAAGGTTATGTCACCATCAAAAGCAGGAAACTCCAATGTGTTTTCATGTGCAATTGTTATGCTTGTTTACATGATTTCAACTCACAGGTTTTGGACTTATACAGCAAGCCCATTAAAGTCTCCTCCATGGGAGTACACTTGACAACCATGCAGATGTTCTAACATCATCTTAGCTACAAAATAATCCTGCCATTTTCAATTACATAATCATCCCAAAGAGAAAAGATACTAACTCTATTCATCAGACAAGCACAAATTATTAAGTTTCTAGTTGGTGAAATTAATTGCTAAATTAAATTACATAATGAAACAGTCAATTAGAAAGCAGAAACAACAAATTATTAACTGAACAACAGCAGATCAAGCAAAGCAGCTTAGCATAATGAAAGTAACAGCGGGTACAGAAGGTCAAGCAGCAACTCACTCACCCATAATAACAATAGAGAAAAAAGTCCCGTGGCTGATCAACCTCAAAAATATCATCCTCCAGAATGGAAAGACCAGTTTTATAGCACTTAGCCAACAAACAAAGTTGAAGAAAATCCGGATGCAAAGCAGTCAAATGTTCAGAGGAAGAGCGTAGTTTTTTCACAGCTTCTAGCAAAGGGGCCACACCACGCATTGGTACTTCAAGCATCAAAACTTGGTCTTTGAATCTCTTACTAACAGCTATGACTGCCAACTCAAAAAGATTAGTTAGCATCAACTAAGTAAATAGAAAAACAACATTCTAATCACACACATTTTAGATTTAATCCAGGGTAAACAAAAATAAAATACACTTTTCCGACGCCAAACGAATCTGGTCTGCAACACAACAAGTGAGAAACCTGGAAAGGATCAAAACCAGTCTTCTCGCTTGCTCATTGGTAACCGGCCCAGAAGTGCATGCCTCTCTGCCACCCATTCACCCCTTATAAATAAGTAAATAAATACATATACAATTATATATAAAAATAAAAATAAAAAACCACAAAAGTAACTCATTCTCTAAACCCAAATCAACATAATAGTCATACCCTTCTTCTTCTTCTGATTTCAAAACTTAGTCTTTCTTAAATTTCAACAACCATCCATTTCTAACACAATGAACCCTAAAACTTCGAAAACTTCTTTTTTCTTCTTTTTAACAATAAAACTATCTCATAACAATAATAATAATTTAACTAGCTAAACATATCACAGTGAACGTATTTTTTTTAAGAAATAATAAAGAATAATGCTGCGACTCACAAAAAATAAAGATAACCGAGTGAATGAAGAGTCGGGTCGAGCTGTTCAAGAAAAGCCAAAAGCCGAGTCGACTCATTGTGTAGCACTTCATCTGCTTTCTTCAAGTGAATCGATAACAAACCTAAATCCACCGCGTTGCTAGATAGCCCTTGGATTTGCGCCACCAACGATTCTGCCGTCGCCATCTTCTGTCTCTGTTTATTCCCCTTTTTTTTTTTGTTCTTTCTTTTTCAATCAATTACAAAAACAAAAAAATTTGTTTGAGAGAGAGAGAGATTTCACAAGGCAAGCAAGCTGCAGTGGTGTGAGTTATAGGTAAAGAGAGCAAAATCTTATGGGCCGGGATTGTAGACAACGATATAGGCCCAGTATTTATTTATTTATTCATAATTATATTTAACAATTTATTATATAAAATTTTATTTTGTTGTTAGTTTATATATTTGATTTTGAAAATATATGTTAGTTATCCCCTAACGATATTATTGTGCCCTAAAACACATTACTATCCGATCATTTTATCTTTAACATTTTCTTCAAGGGCAAAATGGTTTTTTCACCGTAATATAAATATCTTTTAAAAATTATACGAGGTTATTTTGATAAATTTTATTTTTAATACACAATAAAATTACTAATGTAACACTTGAATAAAATATTGCAATGCCTTCTGCACAAGGATATTTTTGTATTTGTCATGTTTTATAGAACAGTTGAATTACTGCATTACCCTTACCATTCAATTTTTTAAACCTTGTTTTCAGGGGTTTAGTTGTAATTTTATCATGGTTTATTTGTTATTATTGTTTAGTTCTAAGGACATTTTTTATTTTTGCACAAAAAAACAAAAAAGCTTCTGACAGGTGCCTCGCATACCCCAGCCACTCTGTCGCATTCTAGCGGCGTATGCGACTGTCTCTAGCGGTTGTAACCAAATTCTGCCACATCATTTAATTTGTCCCAACATCCTCTTCCTCTCTAGGTGGCGCGTGTATGATGATTTGGCGTGGTTTGGCTCAAAATTACTTTTGATTCAGTCCCTTTTCTTTTATTTGCAATTGTTTTATTTACATTGATTATTTCTAATTGGATTTTATTTTCCATTTCATCCCTGGTCATTTGATTTTTTTAATTTGTTTTCAAATTTGGTCTTCATTTTTTTAGTTTTGAATCATTTTTTAATTGATTTTTTTTTTCAATTCCACCCCGAGACATTTATTTTCATTTAATTTTTATGTCAATTTTAGTCATAATTCTTTTAATTGTATTTTTTAATCATTTTCTTAATGGATTTGTTTCTTACAATTACATCCCTAAACATTTAATTTCACTTCATTTTTTCCAAAACATTTAATTTCATTTAATTTTATGTCGAATTTAGTCATAATTTTTTTAATTGCTATTTTTTTATTTTTTTTATTTTTTTCTCAATCTCATCCATCAATATTTGTTTTATTAAGAATCTTGCTTCTTTTGTTTTTTCAAGTTTGACTTTAATGGCGTCACCTTAGTCTCATGACCTGGGTAATAGATTTAAAGGATCAGCCCGGGTCGACTTCTATTTATAAAAAAGTATTTTTTTTTATATATTTTTTCTGGTGTTTGTTTTGTTTTCTTATTTATAAGGTTATTCCAATTTCATATCTTAGATCATGTGTTCGATTTATTGATCTGAGTTGGTTGTCAAACTCGCTTGAGTCTTTTTTTGTTATCTTTTTTTTCTTTAACAAGTTTTTGAAACTTGTATTTTTAAATTGGCTTACAATAAATTTCTTAATGGGAATTGAATCTAAGGTTTCATAAGTTGCGAGTTTTTTAAAATTTGACCATGTTTAGGATGTTTGTCCAGGTTTGCTTGATTTTTACAGATATTTTTAATTTCACCACGTATTATTTTTTTTAATCTTTAAAATTTGGTTCTTATTCTTTTAATTAATATTTATTTTATTTTGGATTATTTTTTTATTTTTTTCATTAAATTGCATCCTCTTTGGGTTTTTTCCATCAAATTTTATCCTCATTCTTTTAGTTGCTTTTGCAGATTTTTTTTTATTAATACTTTCTACTTATCTCATCCTTTGAAATTAAATTGGTTGAGAATTACGCTTTTTGATTGATTTTGGGTAAAACATTTCATGAGATTAAACCAGGTTTAAGAAATGTGCCCTGTTTTTTTTTTTCTAAATTGATATTGTCTTATTTTTTATCCTTTTTTTTTTAACTTTTGTTTTGTTTTTTTCTTTCAATTTAATTCTATTAGGTTAGCATTTAACAATTTTTTTCTATTTCACCCCTAGCATTTTTAAATTTATAAATAATCTATCATCTTACAAATGATTTCAATTTCACCCCTTATTATTTTTTAATCTTTCAAATTTTGTCCTAATTATTTTAATTGTAATTTTTTTTTTATTTCTAATAATCTTTTTTTAGATTTCATCCTCCTTAGGTTTTTTTCTTACTGATTTTAGCCTCATTCTTTTTTATTATTATTGTTCCTTTTCTTTTGCAAATTTTTTTATTAATAGTTTTTTCACCGATTCCATCTTTCAAAATTAAATTGGATAATATTTAATCTTCTTTATTGAACTCGAGACCATGATTTAACAAATTATATGTTTTTTAGATTAAACTAGGTTTAGGAGGTCCGTCTAGGTTTGCTTGATTTTCTCCCATTTTTTATGCTGATGTTTTCTATTTTTTTGAAGTTTGACTCTCTCTTTTTTCGATTTTCCTTTAGTTAGGTTAGTATTAGGTTGTTTGATAATCCGAATAAGCTCATATGTGGTTTTTTTGTTGTTTTTTTTTGTCAGTTTATTTATTGTTTTTTTTCATAAATATTTAAATTTTCAATTTAACCAATGGCTTGGAACTTGAATTTTTTTAACCTATCACTTTTTTAATATTAAAAAAAATTGCTTGCCCCTGACAACGCGCAAGCAACATGTCTAGTGATCTTTACAACCAGTGGCAGAGATATGGCCAGGAAAAAAAAATTACATCCCTAAGAATATTTATAGTTTTAGCTCAAAAAATAGAAATTTTTTTTTTAACTTATCTAGAATGATTTTTCTAATTTGGCCCTTTTAATTTTACCTTTTATAACACCCCTATCTATATCATTTATTGGAAACAAAGTACTATGCAAATAAATTTCAAAAACATATAGATAAAAGACATTGATGATTATTGAATATGAATTTTAATGAGAAAACAATTAATGATATGGTAGATAAGGTTTGTGTGTGTGTGTGTGTGTGTTTTCTTTTATTATCTTTGGTATTAGAGGCTATTAGGATCTAAGTAATATTGCTATACAAAATTTTAGAAATTTGATAAGAAAAGAGAACCTTAGAAGAATAGAAGAATACTATTGAATTGTGTAAGTTCTGTTTATAAGTGATGATAGGGCAATAAATTCATATAACCTGCATTCTGTTATCTAAATTATCTTTTAAACCAAGGATCCTGTTTTTTGTAGAACAACTTCTATTTCAACTTCCTCTACTTCTAATTCTACTCAAAGTGAAAGGGTTATAAATAGTGAATAGATTACAGTTGAAGATTTTACAAAAAATATTTATGATTGGAAAATTCTAAAGATTTTAAAAGAATCAAATTTATCAGACTTCTTCTTTTAATATTTTCAAAATTGATTCACAATAAAAACTAAAGAAAGAGATATTTAGCTTATAAAAACCTTTTGAAATTATCCAACTCATTTCCTAAAAATCCCTACAAAAACACATATATAAGAGTTACAAATATATTTATACTGGCCTGATACAAGTAGGAATAAAACCTCTTACCAAAAAAGAATTAAAACACTTCCATTTTAGCTGTCATAAGAGATGATAGATTCCAAAATTTCCAAGATTCATTACTCAGTTCCATTGAATATAGTTTATGTAGTGGCCCTATTTCTTTTGATTGTTACCTAAACCTAACCATATCCATCAAAGACAAAAACATCATTCAAAGCATGATCCTACAAATAAAAACTCATAATTACAACATGCTTGAAGGATCAATCCATGTAGCATTGGTCTTTAAGATCCATTACAAAGCCATGTTTTTCATCTTTTCTAGTAAACATAAATTTCAATCCCAAAAAGGTGAAACCTTACTCCTTCAAATAGACCTTTTCAAATCAAATATAGTAGTTCCTAAATCTATACAGTGGAAAGATGTTACCCTACTGGAAGAATGAATCCTTAAGGGTGCCACTCAGCCTAAGTCTATTCAACCACCATAACCAAATATCCAACTCAAACACATAACCCAATATAATGATGGTAAAGTTAAACTATCATTCCATAGACGATCAACTAGTTCTAGATTCTCAAATGAATCTTTTACATCAAATACAATAAATCCTGGAAGAATTTTTTAGATTCTCTTAGTTATACATATGCCTTACCACACAAACTCATATAGAAAATCAACCTTTGATAGTCCTATCACTAGTTTTCAAAATGCCGACTATACAACAAACATACCCAAACCATTATATTCAAACACTAACCAACCTTCTCCTCTAACCTCTCCAACATTCTCACTTGTAACTGAAAACATCAAACATAAGTTGAATGTTCTTGAAATAGATTTTGTTGTAAATAAAAAATATTTTATTGATGACTTTTATAGTAACCATAATGCCGAGAAAAGATCTTGGTTTTTCAAAACCTTCATGAAAGAAAGACAGGAAATACAAATATGTTTTTATAATTTCATTACATTACATAGAAGTTCAAATTTTGTTTTTTGACTGATTTGAATCATTTTATATAACTGAACATTATATTGTATATCCATTTACAAAACATGAATGTCGCATAACAACTAGAAGTAAAACTCCTGTTTGGAAACTTGTTAGTGGTACTTTCATTGAGTCTAAACATCCACCTTTAAGAAACCTCAAAATCTCACATAATAGTCAGACTATAGATATTGCCCCTTAAAAGAACCCAAGTGATGATATTACTACAAACACCAAACATATTATCCAGCAAAACAACTTCACCAATACCATAGGAAAACAATTGACCGGAATAGAAAAACAAATCCAAATGACTATTGTTTCTCTAGTTAAAGCTACAAAAGCCATAGACCAAAAACTAAACCCAGTATACAAGCTACACCAAAAAAAAAAAAACTAAGCCAAACTCAATTCCAAAACAACAGAAATGACTTTCTCAGAGCCATTAAAGATCACCTTAACCACCTTGAAACTTCATCCTCAACCTTGATTGCTCCTGACACCCTACAAGTCAACAACAATCCTCACACCTCAACGAGCCATATAAACACTAACCAAAATCATCAAACCCAAAACTCTGATGAAGATGCTTTACAGGAAGAAATTCCTGAAATTAAAAAGTTTATTTGGAGGAATCCTACTCGTAAAACAACCATTGCTCTTGATATAAGCACCCTTAATGAACCAACCATTATAAACCAACTCAAATTCAATGCCTCTTCCCTCTATGAATGGAACATAAATGGAATGTCTGAATACAATATCCTAACCTTTACAATAAATGACCATGGCAACTAATGCATATAAAACCCAAATTGGAACCTTAAACAAAGCTATAACTGAGCTCCTTACATTTGGATTTGTTTGTCAATTAAAAGGATGGTGGGATTACCATCTCACCAAAACCCAACACCTTGAGATCCTTAACTCTATCCAAATGATTGAAGACCAAACACTCATCCTTGACTCTAACAAAAACACCATCCAAGATGCAGTTTCAACCCTTATTTTAACCATTTCTCTATATTTTGTAAGAGATCCTTCTAATCTCAAAGACAAAAATGATGAACTCCTTTCCAACCTTAGATGTAAAAAATTCAGTGACTTCCAATGTTACAAAAACATTTTCCTCAGTCGTGTCATACTTCGATAAGATTCAATTCAACCTTTCTAAAATGAAAAATTCCTTACTAGATTGGCCCTTCTAGGAGAAAGAGTCAGAAACAAAATTAAAGATAATTCTGTCTCCAAAATAGTCCCTTATGACTAGTTAACATATGTGGAGCTTGTTAGTTTTACCTAAAAAGAAGGTCTTAATATTTGTCAAGACCTTAAACTTAAAAAATACCTCAAGTGGGAGATGAGAAGAACTTGACAAAAATTGGATAGTTTTTGTCAACAATTTGATTTGTCCCTACCAAAGCCAACTTGTAATGGTTCATGCTTCAAACTTACCACCTCAAAGCCAAATAAGCCACCTCATAAAAGAATAGCTCACAAATATAAAAAAATATTTCTATACCAAAACTAAACTTTACTACAAAAAGACCACAAAACCTTTCTAGTCAATATCAAAACCCAAACCAAAATTTGACCTTGGAAACATCACCTTTTACAAATATGGCCAGAAAGGTCATACCTTTAGATTATGTCAGATCAATACAAAATTACATGAACTACATTTAGAGAAGGAAGTCATTCACCATATCTAAATCCTTTTGATTAAGGCATCTGATACTGAATCCAACCTCTCAGAACCTTTTGAAGAACTTTTCTAAATAAATGAGTTAGCAACATCCAATTCTAACTCAGAAACATCAAACCACACCACTTTAAAACAAATACATGTTCTAACCCAATATCAAGAGTTTATTCTTGAAACTATCAAAAAACTTGATGACCCTCAGCTACAAAAAAACCTACCTAGATAAATTTCTAAGTTCTTTCAATAATTTAGAAACACCATAGCCTATCTAAAATTCTCAATAAAAAAAAAGAAATCCAAACCTGTTGTTATTATCCCAGATCTACAATCTAAAATCGAAACTCTTAATACTAAACTACAAAAGCTCAAACAAGCCCAACAAAAGACTGTTATTTTACAACACCGTCTCTTAAAATTAGAAAACCAATATGATTCTAAATCATAAATAAAAGACCAAACCTTATATATATATATATAAAGTATGAGGCACAACCCTGGCCTAAAAAAATATAGAGCACGAGGCATAACCAGAGCTCATCAACTGATGAGTTACGATGTACCCCCGAGCTCACCAAACCCAAATGCAATTCATCTTTTTTGAAGTTTAAACACGCTATATGACACAACACAACTATAGACCTAGGTGAGATGACACAACTTCCAAGAAGCCTAACAAGTATAACACAACTCCTTACTGACCTAATTGGCCAAAAAATTATAATGACTATATAGCAAGCTCGGAGTCACCTTTTAGCCAATAAGGCCACACCTGAGTCTAAATACCCTGCCCTAAAATGCATTCATATTAACAATCTCGGAGTCACCTCTTAGCCAATAAGGCCACACCTGGGTCTAATTACCCTACCTTAAAATGTATTCATATGCTTTTGATGCACCCACATCATCCTGTCACAACTAGGCCCGTTTGAGTGGTGTTAGTCACATTAGATGCGTTTAAGCCTAGTTGATGTTTCGTGTGTGTGTGTGTGTTATATATATCTTATTTTTTAAGAGAACACCCCCACCCATAAAGACCTCCATCAAAATGATTGTTATTTGCCTAAGTGTTAGTCATTTCCTCTTTTCACCCTTATCATCATACATGTAGACATGGTTCATAAATATGAATATACTTTCATGAACCATGAGTTAAGTGTGACCACTTCTCTTATATTCTAGTATTCTCATCTACTTTGTTACCACAAAAACACACAATACAACTTTTAAGGTTGTTTACTTAAACATCAAAAGATCCTTAAGCCCAACCTAAAACATTTTTTATAGACATTACCAAGTTTGATAGCCCATTTATGCCATTCTCGACTTAATACTAGCTTTGATAAAGCGTTATTCTTTTGGGATTTTCTTTGAACCTCGTTATACATGTACCATATATGTGTGTATAAATTTAACAAAAATAAAAACTTAAGTAAGACATGCCTAGCCGATGGTTTACTAGTGTTAGGAATGAAATAAGGGTTCAATAGAATTCTAAATTGGAGAGGCAACAAGATTTTAGTTCAACCTTTGTTATATAACAAATGGCAAAAAAAAAGAAGCCTGGGCACTCCTTTTATTTCAAAGAGAAAACAACTTAAAGTTCAAATTAGCATGTCTTCTCTGTTAGCATTTAAATTTAGGGAAGCAAATGGAGAGTTTTTATACACTACCATGTTTATAATTAGAACATGATCTAAAACAGGTTTGCACATAAGAATGTGCAAAAATAATTAAGGAATATAATTCAATGCTTTCTTAAGTGTTGTGATATCAACTTTTTTAGGGAAAGAGGCACTAGGAGGAGATTAACACGATCAAAAAGTTGATGTCTTATCCCAAGTGCAGGAGTGTCGAAGTAATAAATAACTCGACAAGACCGGGGTCGAACCACAGGGAGGTCAACTATATAAATTACAAATAAAGAAAAAGATTTGAAGATAATAATAATAGAAAAGGAGTTGAAGAGAGTTTTGGGATGTGATATTGATGTAAGGATTAAACAATGATAAAACAGATGTCAATGTTAGAGGATTCACTAATGGTATTTCAAATAAATATAATATAAACTCTTTTTATTACTCAACTGGAAACCACATACAAAGGAGGTTCCAATCGGATGATTTATCGTAATGGCTCATTATATAGTATTAACATGATCATATTAATCATCTTATCTAAGTAACACCATACTTATAAATATCATCAGGTAATCATGTTGCTAGCTTATGTTAACAACAAATCAAGTTCCTATCATAATAACGATGTCGGCCGAAGACTATGAATGATCAAGCATTTGATGTACCAAGTGTTATACAACATAAATGTAGATAGTCATTTAACAAGAAAGGTATTAATAATTAGTAAGTTAAAAAGATAAGACATGTTAATAGCAAACTTTCTTGGATATAAAATTGAAGTTGATGCGGATTAGCATAACACCAAGCGTAATCATGCCAACGACCCATTGGAGGTGCCAATTAGGTCAATCACAAGAGCTAGGGCAAAGAAGCTTAAAGAAGCATTGAATGGGCTTGTTCAGAACATATGGAGCAAAATGGACTTAGAAAGGCTTGAGACATTTAAGGAGCATGAAGGACAACCTTTAATTCATCTAGTGTCCGGCCTAATACCAGCCTTGTTAGGCTTGTTGTTTTTCCTAATGCTACAAGGATAAAAAGTCAGCAATTTATTCTCCTAATTAAGTAAGGAAGTTGGCCATATCTTATTCCTAAATAGGGGAGGACTATTTAATGCTTTTCCTAACTTAGGAAGGAAAGTAATTAAATCAGCAACAAAGGAGAAAATTTGTTTTCTTATTTGTCCAAGTTAAACAAGGAAATCCAAGCTAATCAAGGACATCAAGGGGGCAACAACATAAATTTTCCAAATCAGATTTTTCCTAGTTTATTTAAGACTTCTTAAGGGTGACAAATCTGATTCTAGCATATTTAGCATGATAATTTTTTGATTTTTATTATTTCCTTCTTAGTTTTTGGGTTATTATTACTTATTTGGGTCAATTGTAAGTGGGCTTCATATAAGTCCACCTAAGGGGAGTCCATTAGGGTTTCTTTAAGTTTAGAGTCAGTATAAATAGCGGCATAACCAAACATGTAAGGTTACGCAATTTTCAGATCAATAAACTTCTTTGTTGCACTTATTGTGTGTCAGTGGGATAATCTCCCTTCCTTGGTTCTCTAAAGGACTGAAAATGACTTATCGAAGAACAACTGTCTTGGTGGTGTCATTCTTATACTTTTCGTTCGCGAATCAATATTCGTTGGGTGGAGGTCTTTGTTACCAATAGTGCTGGTGCCTAGGTACAAGTTATCTTTGTGTCACACTCCTGTCAAACCTGATTTACTTGGCTTTCCGGGAATTGGTGTCTTTGCGTGTGGGTTGCGTGACCATGTGATCACGAGGTTCGCATCATTTGTTATCAGAGCTTGGCTCCATTAATTAGGTTATATCCTTATGAAATTTTTGTTTCTTGTTGATTCCGCAAAAATTCCTTAGTATCCAATTTCTTCTTCTCCTTGAATTTGCGGCATATGAGAAAATTGTTACTTCATTCTGTTATTGTTCAAAATATATCAGTAGCATCAAAAACAAAAAAAAAAGAGAGAAAAGAGAAAAGCAAAAAAAAAAAATTGTTCAAAAAGACGTTTATTGGATTCTGCCGCAGAAAACTAAATAAGAGAAAATTAGATCAAATCAACTCGGAATTAGCTCAAATTTGATATTCTAATTACTAGGGTCCTAATCGCACCACATATCAAATTTAGGGTTAATTGGATATCGTTTTCCTTGGGTTTCAAATTCGGGTCTAATTAGGTCTGATTCATAATGTTTTTGCGTCAGTATATCAAACCTTGTTGTAAATTGCCCAAACTTTATATTCTGTCTATTTGGGTAGATTTCACACTATATCTGAAATTGTAACTCAATTGGAGATCATTTACTTTAGGTTCCAGATTCGGACTTCACTCGTCGTAAACGAGTCTGTTTTGCATCAACTTTTGAAATTCGCTTGCTTTCTGTTGTTTTTGTTTTTTATAGTTTATTTTCATCATATCCAACATATTTGGGTGTTGTTTCATGATTTTGTATATTTTTTGTTTCTGTTTTTATTCGAGTCTTCAGTTTCGTTCATATTTCGGATAGACTCGCTTGCTACTCGCGAGACTATCATCGCTATTTTGTTTTGCTTGTTTTCTAGTTTTTATTGCTTCTTGAGTCATCTATATATTTGGATTGCGCTGCCAAGTTGATTCTATTTGGTGTTGGTTTCAGTTTTGCAAGAATCGCAAGAAGGTGAGACGAGAGGTGTGAGCGTGGGAGGATATTAAGAGTGTTTGAGCGAAACACGAGCGATGTGAGGATACCTTTTTTTTTACCACTAACCAATTTTTATAGGTACTATCATGTCAGATCAAAACAACACACCACCCCATCCCGAGGGAGAACTTACGTTCCAAATGCAAGCCATGACGCAGATGATAGAGAGGATGAATTTTGTGATGGGAAATGTGTGTGACAGACTTGATAGGGTGGAGAATCATGGTAACGAGGCTGGTACGAGCACCTAAAATGTGAGGAAGCTTGGGGTTGAACCGAAAGCAAATAATGACAGTAGGACCGAAAGGCCAAGATGGGCTGATTATGAGGATTTTGAGGAGGCCGTTGATGATATTGGTGATGATGGTTTTGAGGATGAGGCCATAAGCCATCAGGAAGGTTTTCGGCAGCCTAGAAATCAAAGGGATTATAGGAATAGAACTAGGGGCCAATTCAGCCAAAGGGAAAATTTCCGTAGTGTTAGGGGACATGCTGATTTAGATGGTGTCAAACTAAAAATACCTTCTTTTCAAGGTAAAAATGATCCCGAGGCATATTTGGAGTGGGAGAAAAAGGTGGATTGGATTTTTGATTGCCATAACTATTCGGAGGCGAAGAAAGTGAAATTAGTAGTCATCGAATTCACGAATTATGCACTGATTTGGTGGGATCAAAATGTTATTAGTAGAAGAAGGAGTTGAGAGAGGCCGGTAGCGTTGTGAAAGGAGATGAAAGTGTTGATGAGAAGCCGATTTGTGCCTAACCACTATTATAGAGATTTGTATATGAAATTGCAGGGTTTGAATCAGAGTTCTAGGTCCGTGGATGAGTATTTCAAGGAGATGGAGATTGCCATGATTCGAGCCAATGTGATTGAGGATCGGGAAGCTACTATGGCTAGATTTCTAAATGGGCTGAATAGGGACATTGTGAATGTTGTAGAATTATAACATTGTGTGGAATTGGAGGACATGGTCCATATGGCAACGAAGGTGGAGAGGCAAATAAAGAGAAGGGGCAGTACACGTTTTCAGACTAATTCGGCTCCATCTTCCTAAACATGGAGGCCGAATTTGAAGAGAGAGGGGGGGTTGTCCAACCAAAGCCTTATGCAAAGGTTGAACCACCTAAGACCAAAAAGGATACTCATACGGATGGGAAAGGTTAATCTGAATCTCAACCTACTCGTGATAGAGATATTAAATGCTTTAAGTGTTTAGGGAAAGGGCACATTGCATCTCAGTGTCCAAACTGAAAGTTATGCTTACAAGAGATAATGGGGAGGTTGAATATGAAAGTGACAAATTTGAAAGTGAAGAGATGCCACCTTTGGTGGATTGTAGTGATGAGGAGATTGCATATCCTGTTGAGGGGGAGGCCTTGGTTATAAGGCGTGCGCTGAACATGCAAATCAAAGAAGATGTAGATCAGCAACGGGAAAATATATTTCACACTCGATGTCACATCCAAAACAAGGTATATAGCATGATAATTGATGGAGGTAGTTGTGCTAATGTTGCTAGTGATACTATTGTGAAGAAATTGAATCTGAGTTGTATTAAGCATCCTAGGCTTTATAGATTGCAATGGTTAAATGATTGTGGTGAAGTGAGGGTTACTAAGCAGGTTTTGATTGCGTTTGCTATTGGGAAGTACTCCGATGAGATTTTGTGTGATGTAGTCTCAATGCATGCTAGTCACTTACTTTTGGGGCGTCCATGGCAGTTTGATCAGAAAGCGATTCATGATGGGTTTAGAAATAGGTTCACTATTATAAAGGATGGTAAAACCATCACTCTTGTACCTCATTCTCCAAAACAAGTGTATGATGATCAAATGAAATTAAAAAAGGAATGTGAGGATGGGAAGAGTGAAAATTCACGTGAGGACAATGGTGAGAAAAAATCATCAGATTCGGCTAAACCTAAATCATTAATTAAACCGGTTGAGAGGAGGTAAAAATTGAGGAGTGAAGAAAGTAAACTTGTGTGATGATAATAGTGTGGAAAAATTAAAGAAACAACCTAATTTTTATGCAAAAGGATCTCAAATCATATTTGCATTTGCCACTATAAGCCAATCAATGATCTTACGTGTGTATAAGGAGGCTTATTTTAACACTAACAATCTTGATTTTGCTATTCCTAGTGTGGCTGTTTCTTTGATACAAGAGTTTGATGATGTATTCCTTGAAGACATCCCTAATGGATTACCACCATTAAGGGGGATTGAACATCAAATTGATCTTGTGCCCGAAGCTTCAATTCCTAACCATCCAGCCTATAAAAGCAACCCCGAGGAGATGAAGGAGCTTCAAAGGCAAGTAGATGAGTTGATGATGAAGGGGTACATTCGTGAGAGTATGAGTCCTTGTGCTGTGCTAGTGCTACTTGTGCCTAAAAAGGATGGAACATGAAGGATGTGTGTCCATTGTCGTGTCGTCAATAACATAACGGTAAAGTATCAACATCCTATTCCTAGGCTTGATGACATGCTAGATGAGTTACATGGATCATGTATTTTCTCTAAGATTGACTTAAAAAGTGGGTATCATCAAATTAGGATGAAAGAGGGTGATGAGTGGAAAACTGCATTTAAGACTAAGCATGGTTTGTATAAATGGTTAGTCATGCCGTTTGGACTTACAAATGCGCCTAGCACGTTTATGCATTTAATGAATCATGTATTGCGTCCGTTTATAGGTAAGTTTGTTGTTGTGTATTTTGATGACATTTTGATCTATAGAAAGAACTTAAATGAGCATCTTGATCATTTGCGTAATGTACTTAGTGTGTTGCGTAGTGAGCGATTATATGCTAATCTTAATAAGTGTACCTTTTGCATGGAAAAAATTGTGTTTCTTGGCTATATCGTAACTGCGCAGGGTATCAAGATGGACGAGGAGAAAGTTAAGGCCATCCGGGATTGGCCTACACCAAAATCGATAAGTGAGGTAAGGAGTTTTCATGGTCTTGCTAGTTTTTATAGAAGGTTTGTGAAGGATTTTAGTACTATTGCTGCACCTTTAACTGAAATTGTGAAAAAGTTTGTTGGATTCAAATGGAATGATGAACAGGATGAGGCTTTTAATTTGTTGAAAGATAAACTTTGTTTAGCGCCTGTTTTAGCTTTGCCATACTTTACGAGAGCTTTTGAAGTTGAATGTGATGCGTCAGGTATTGGTATAGGAGCTGTGTTAATGCAGGACAGGAGGCCCATTACATATTTCAGCGAAAAACTTAATGGGGCAGCCTTGAATTACCCTACATATAACAAGGAGCTCTATGCCTTGGTAAGAACTTTAGAGACGTGGCAAAATTACTTGTGTGGCCCAAGGAGTTTGTGATACACTCTGATCATGAATCATTGAAGCACTTGAAGGGCAAGGTAAGTTAAGTAGAAGACATGCCAAATGGGTTGAAATGACTTGTTATTTTTCCTAATGCTACAAGGATAAAAAGTCAGCAATTTATTCTCCTAATTAAGTAAGGAAGTTGGCCATATCTTATTCCTAAATAGGGGAGGACTATTTAATGCTTTTCCTAACTTAGGAAGGAAAGTAATTAAATCAGCAACAAATGAGGAAATTTGTTTTCTTATTTGTCCAAGTTAAACAAGGAAATCCAAGCTAATCAAGGACATCAAGGGGGGCAGCAACACAAATTTTCCAAATCAGATTTTTCCTAGTTTATTTAAGACTTCTTAAGGGTGACAAATCTGATTCTAGCATATTTAGCATGATAATTTTTTTATTTTTATTATTTCCTTCTTAGTTTTTGGGTTATTATTACTTATTTGGGTCAATTGTAAGTGGGCTTCATATAAGTCCACCTAAGGGGGGTCCATTAGGGTTTCTTTAAGTTTAGAGTCAGTATAAATAGCAGCATAACCAAACATGTAAGGTTACGCAATTTTCAGATCAATAAACTTCTTTGCTGCACTTATTGTGTGTCAGTGGGATAATCTCCCTTCCTTGGTTCTTTAAAGGACTGAAAATGACTTATCGAAGAACAACTGTCTTGGTGGTGTCATTCTTATACTTCTCGTTCGCGAATCAATATTCGTTGGGTGGAGGTCTTTGTTACCAATAGTGCTGATGCCTAGGTACAAGTTATCTTTGTGTCACACTCCTGTCAAACCTGATTTACTTGGCTTTCCGGGAATTGGTGTCTTTGCGTGTGGGTTGCGTGACCATGTGATCACGAGGATCGCATCAGAAGTCCATGTTGAGTTTATATTATACATATTTTAACACCATTAGAGAAACCTTTTCACCTTGACATAATAAACTTAGTTAAACATAATGAAGAAGAAGAACATAAATAAACTAGATAAGAACATAGTTATGATGAAAAGCATAAATAAGAGATTAATGAAAGCAAAACTTAAGCATTACAAAAATATAAAGAAAGAAAGTAAGAATATGATCTTGATCTAAAAACCAAGATGACTAAATACATGACAAATGCCTCCTTTTATAGACTAGAATTCAGAACTATTGATTGGTTGACTAAGAAAATAGTTGGTGGCTGGTTTTTAACATTGTTGGCTGCTGGTTATTGATATTGTTGGCTGGCCAAAACGTCATTGCTAACATCAGAATTAGAGCTCATCTTACCCATGAAAGTTGTGGGCAATTATCTCAGCTTTCCAACAAAAAAGACCAGAGCTCATTTGGACTTCTAGAACTCAAGATATGAGCTAAAAACCGAACAATGTCTGAGTTGTAGGACAGATTCCAACTTCTCTGTTGTTGCTAAGATTTGAACTTGAAAACAGCAGAATTGAGTCTTGGACTCCCATGAAAGTTGTAGGTCTATGTCTTAGCTTTCCATACATATAAAGCAGACCTAAATCCAAGGTCTACAACTCCAGTTATGATCCAATAACCGAATGGTGTTCCAGTTTGAACCAACATCTCTTCTCTTAGCCCTTTCTTTGTCTTCTTAATTTCAATAGTTAATCACATCAATCAATCCTTTGAATTGTGAGATATACCTGCATTCAAAATAAGCATTTACCATAAATTAAAGATATATTATATTATTAGACTTGGTATTATAAAGCATGTTTTAGTTAGGGAATTTAATGATACTTTAGTGCAATATGATGATATAAAGCCTTAATGAGAATGCACTTTTAAGTACTAATCAGGGATATGACGTGATACAATCCAAACAAGGTCAGATTCAAGTTGTAGTGTAAAATTTTTTATTGTCCAGTTTTATGTTATCAAGCATAACTTTCAACTCGATTATTGGATCGATATGAAATTTTCACAAGAGTTTTTAAGCATATTATTTTATATTAGGGAATAATTTAAAATTAATCGGAGTTCAGAAAGGCCTTGCAATATAGGTCAGAACAAGTTGTATGAATTTTGTTATTTACTTCCTTTTGACTTGTGGACTTTGTATTTGACAATGATTCTTTTTCCTATAAGGATGTGGCATCTTGTTTTGAGAATTTTCTAGTGTTTCTAGGATGAAGATTTCATTCATAATATTATTTAAACTAGGAAATTTATCTATCTTAGATTTTTTTTAATTAGATTCAACAACTTTAGTTTAAGTGTTAGATTTGTTATTTTTATTAATTTCTTCATGTTTAGGCTTAGTTAACATACTTTAGGTTTATTGTAAATAGGTAAATATTAGCCAACAAGTTTTTAGGCCATTAGGGTTATTAGTTGAATTATTATATAAGGTTTTGTAAGCTAAAATTTTCAGCAACCAAGAATTTATGAAATAAACTTATGTTTTATGTTATGCAACATATTTTCTTTGCAATAAAGAACAAATTTGACTTATCGAAGAACAATTATCTTTGTGGCATCATCCTATACTTCTCGTTTGCAAATTGCTATTTGTTGGATGGGGGTTTCAGATTCCAATAGCGTTAATGTTTAGGTTCAAGATAATCTCTATGTCATACTTCTAAACCTAATTTCTTGGCTTTTCGGGAGTTGTATCATTTGTGTGTGGATTATATGACCATGTGATCATGAGGTTCGCATAATCACCTAAAAGAGAATTAAAAGCCCATTGTGTTTTTCAATGTTGCCCATATTTTTACTAATATCCTTAAAAATATGGCTTTCCCTTGAAGGTTAGGTGTGAATTAAGTTGACAATACAAATAAGGGCAGCAATTGGATTCAAGAAAACCTTTTGCTTGTCAAGTCAATTTTGCTTGTAGAAACAGAGAAAAACAACAAGAGAGGGGTGAAGTTTATTATCTAGGTAATAGTTGTTTTGTTGAGCTTAATTTGGTAAACAACAAGAGCCTAGGAATTAGATACCTTCCATGACCCCAGCTGACCCAGAAGACAACATTGTACTTAGCACATATAGAACATCAAACCACCAGCTGAAACAACAATTCCAGCATATTAACACAGCGAACAAAAAATAACAATCTAGCCGAAGTAGCCTGTCAGCTATCAATCAAGTTTTAATAAAGGCTCCTTCAAACCCATCAGACAATTGAAAGTCACCATAGATTCCAAAAAAGCTAGACAAGATCAACAACCAATAATAACCCAATAGAGGTTATGAGGTGTAGCAGCAAAGAGCAATGTGACCTAGAGCAAACTGCAGCACCTTCCATAGAAGAAATAGCAGCATAAACAACTTGCAATAGAAGCAAGAAGAACAAGCCAGCAACCAGCAAGTCCACTAAAAAAAATTAATGGCAACAATAAGGAAGAGCCAACATCAACCCTATTATTAGTTGAGCACTCCAGCTGCAGTCGAAGGTATGAAAGGAACTTGCAGAGCTTGGAAGCAGCAAAGAAACCAACAACCAGACTCTAGTAGCAAAAGACACGAAGACAGTTAGCAAAAACAACAACAATCCTATGTGGAAACCCTCCAGCCAACAAAACCAGATCATCAACCTTCAACCCATACAATCAAGAAAACCCTCTAGTTGTGAGAAGACAAGAGAGAGAAGCTCTCGGTTGCAGGAAGTGGGAACCTTCGCTACTGTTCACGTTTCTCCATTTTCTCGTGCAACGTTTCATCTCTTGTTCTCTGCACTCTCATTGGCTCTTCTCATCGTCTCTTGGCATAATTAATACATGGCCAAGTCTAAGAAAAAATCATCGATGCTGCGGTTTGCCCAGCGTGATTACGATTCCTGCAAGACACACCCCTCTTCATCAAATGGCCAGCGATCTTTGAGTCGAAGTGTTTCACCACGTGGACATCACTCCTCTGGTCCATCTCGGTCCATCTCACCCTCCTCTGTCCCTCCACGAACAACCATTTCTCTTGCAGATGTTGTTATTTCAAATTGTGAAGCTAGGGTTCACAGGAAGAATCGAAAGAGGGCTATCCAGTGCACACCTCCAGCTGCTCCCCCATCATCTTCCTCTAAGCCCTGTGCACCTCCTTCATCTTTCCCTGTCTCTATTAGACCACGCCGTGGTCCCTTTGTTGAGGTTGGTTCTCTGAGCTCACGGTTTGGCGCTGGTAACCCGATGGTGGGAATTGCTCCTCTGCTGTCTCCCCCATTGCAAGGCCAAGCCCCTTCAGCGAACCTTGATCCTTCAACGTCTTCCCCTCTACATGGTCCTGCTCCTTCAGGGAACCCTGGGTCTTCTCTCCCTCACCCTCATTCAGGTACCGCAGTTCCATCGTCTTCCTCTTTGGTGCATTTCACTGAGTTTACTGCTACCTCTTCTTGTCATCTCTTAGATTCTGATTTTGGAGGTTATAAAGAATTGTGGCAGTTTTGTTTAATTGGGTTCATAGCTGGGAAGTTCCCAGGATATACGTCCATCTCCAAATATGTTCATTCTACCTGGAAATGTAATGTGACTTTCTCCATGCATGATTCTGGGTGGCTTATTTTCAAGTTTTCTTCTGAATTGGACATGCTTTCTGTGCTCCATGGAGGGCCTTAACATGTGTTTGGCCGGCTGTTGATCTTAAAACATATGCCTGATTATTTTGCTTTTGATACTTCTGATATGATTCGGCTACCAGTTTGGGTCAAATTTCCTAATTTGCCTCTTTAGTGCTGGTCACCATTGTGCCTTTCTAAGCTAGCAAGTGTGATAGGGAAGCCAGTGCATGCTGCTCCCCCAACAGCCTCTATGACCCGGCTCTCTTATGCCCGCGTCCTGGTTGAGGTTGATTTACTTGCTGACTTACCATCTATGATCAACATCACCCTCCCCAATGGTGTTTCGATATCTCAGGAAGTGTCATATGAATCTCTGCCACGGTTTTGCAAGCAATGTAAATCTCTAGGACATTCCAATTATGCTTGCTCTAAATCCTCCAGTCATAAGCGCAAAAAGCCCCCACCCACAGCCTCTGCTCCCTCAGGAAACTCTTCTCCCTCAGCTGATACTGAGGCTGTTGAAAAGCAGTCCTTTAGGGAGGAACCTCAAGGAGAACCGGAGGTTGACCCAATGGCTGCTGAGGCAGCTGCAGCTGTTGAAGAGAGATCTGATTGTTCTGTGCGCAAACGGGCCAAAATGGCTTCTCAGCCTAGATCCCCTGATGTTTCAGCGGATTCTCCTCAGGTTGTTGTCGTCTCTGAAGATCGCCTTGACACTGCTGCCACATTACCTCCTCGGAGGCAATACTTGACAAGGAGCAAAGTTGCTGCCTCTGCTTTTGGCAGATCAAGATTGTTTGGGCAGATTGATGCTTCCAACAGTTCCTCCTTGGCTGATTCCAGAATCCAGGGAGGCACAGCCCGATCCTCCTCCCTTTGATATACTTTGATATTGCGGAATGGTGGCCAAGGACTATATCCTTGTGTCTTATTATGCTTTCTAGCATTATATTCTGGTTGCCTTTATAGGTCTGTCTTCATGTAGGTGCAGTCTTAGTTCTGCCTGTTGTTGTGCTGTTTTGGGTTGCAGGATCGGCTGGATGCTTCCTTAGCTGGAGCTGGTTGTTTTCCTTCAGTTGGCTGAAGACTGTTTCTCTCTGTTGATTCTGTTTGCTGGCTTTTCATTGCTGGCTTGTTACCTCTGGAATTTGGCCGCTGGGTCCTGTGCTTTATGGGTGGTGTCCCCCTCTGGAAAGCCTGTTGGTTTCAGGCTGCTTGTTGGGATAGCTTGGCTGCTGTTCTGGTGGTGCCTCTAATCGGCCTGGTTGTTGTTTTTGTGCTGGATGTTTCCGTTCTTGGTGGCAAGCATGCTTGCTGGTTGTGGTTATTGGTTTGATGACAGTGGTCAAGGCTGTCTTGTTTTGCTGTTGGTGTATTTACTACTTGTTCGGCTTAGTGGGAGCATGTTCCCATAGGCCTCTTTGTTTTCTATTTTGCCCTGCATGGGGCTGTTCATGCTTTGGTTTATGGGATTCTATACCCTTTTGGACTGGCTTATGCTGGGAAGAATGTTCCCCTGCACTCCTAACGCTTGTTCACGGGAGTTTGTTCCCTTTGCTGGTGTATGTACAGTTCTGCTGGTTTTCCAGCTTGTATCGCAAGCTTGTCTTGCTCTTTTTGATCTATAATATTCTTACATTTGATCAAAAAAAAAAAAGAAAACCCTCTAGTTGAAAGAGCTCTTAGTCAAGTAAAGGTAAGAGAAGCTCTGGTTTGTAGTGAGAGAAAGGCCCTAATGTTTTGCTTGTGTGCATCTATTCCCTCTCACTGTACAATATTTTTTCTCTTGATCTCTGTACTCTCCGAGGCTCTTCTTCTATCAACACTATTGGAGTTCTATTCAGTTGTCGATCGTCACGACCCTGTGTGAGCAGCGCTTCTGTTTGGCACAGTGTGAGCGCAATCTTTTGATTGTCATGATTTTATGGGTTCTTCAGAACCTCTGGACTAGTTTATGGGGAAATCTAAGAAGAAATCGTTGCTTCTTCATGATGCCCAGTTTGATGGACCCCGTTTCTCACCTTGGGATCCCCTTGCTGGAAATCGCAGCTCTCGATCTCTTCATCGGGACCCTCCCTTCCAACCCTAGACATTCCAGTGAAGGTTCTGGCTGGTTCTCCTCCTCCTCTCCCTGATTTCCAAGTCCTAGTCATTGGCGAGGCTCTTTTGATTGAAACCCTAGATTCTGCAATGATGGATAGTGTTGCGCCTGTGACCTCTTCTGCGGTTGGGTTAGAAAGGAATGTTTTTTATGGTTGTTCTGGGTTACCCTCAGGACACAACATAGGTCTTACCCAACAGGCACTTGTGGTTGCTGGAACTCCGCTAACCTCGCCATGTTCTGAGTTGCCATAGGCTGGCTTTGTAAACGGCCACCTCTCTAGCATTGTCTCCCCTGACGGTTCTAAAGGAGGTTCTCTCTTGGCTCTGACTCCTCCTTATCCCCCCCAACCAAGTATTTCTCTATCCATTATTGATGATTATTACCTCAAGGTCACTACGCTGCCTACCCCTGCTAATGGTCCTGACCTTACTCATGTTCGTTCATCTAATAATTCTGATTCATGCTCTCTGTTAACTGAAGATTTTGGTAAACTTATAGACATCAGGGAATTGTGTCTGATTGTATATTCAATTGGTAAAACTCCTGGGTATACTGTTCTTAAGAATTTATGGCCCATGTCTGGAAATGCAATGTCACTCTGAATCTTCATGATTCAGGTTGGCTAGTCTTTCGCTTCTCTTTAGAAGCTAATATGCTCAAAGTTCTACGTAGAGGCCCTTACTCTGTTCAAGGTAAGCCACTAGTGATAAAGCCTATGCCTTCTTATTTTGATTTTGGTAAACTAGATATGTCGTCTGTACCGGTTTGGGTGCGTTTTCTGAATCTCCCTCTGGAATGTTGGTCACATGCATGTTTGTCAAAGATTAGCAGTGTTATTGGCAAACCTATTCGATGTGATGACCTCACTCTCTCCATGTTTTGGGTGTCCTTCGCTAGAGTCATGATAGAGGTGGATCTGTTAGCAGATTTTCCTTGTTCTGTCAACCTCTCCATGCCAGATGGAACAATTATCAAGCAAAGGGTCATATATGAATACATGCTGAAAATCTGCTCCCATTGTTGTATGCCTGGATATACCAGTATTGCCTGTCAGAAGCTTAACACTGGAGTTGAGGATTCTCCCACTTCTAGGATGGTGAAGAGAGCATATGTGTCTCCCTCTAGTTCTTCTGACGAAGCTACTGCAGTGAACCCTGTTATTAGCCAGCCCTCAGGGGATCCTTGTCCCAATGTTGAAAGGGTGGTAATTAGGAGTCAAGAAGCTGTTCGCAGGGGAAAAAAAGGCAAAGCTCCTTCCTCAGCATGAAACATCTTCTCAGCATGAATTGGCCAGTAATGTTATAACAATCCTTGATGATTCTTTTGGGTCTGATTCAACTGGGAATGGGAAATCTAGGAATGTACCTTCTGAACCTCCCTTTGCCAAAAGTAGTCGGGGTTATATGACTCGGAGCAAAGGCTTGCTCCCTCTAGCTTTGTATAATACTGGACTTGGTATATCTACGGGTAAGCGACCAGGTAAATCTTGTCTGAAGACAACTGATCAACCACCTACCCCAGATTGCTGTCGTTGATTGCAGCCGACACCTGTTGTTGCTTCTTGTCTAGTGTTAGTTTGTTTTCTCTAGTTCTGTAAGTGGTTCTTGAGGATCCAATGTTGTGGTTTTTGGTTTGTTGTTCTTGGTATGGTTGGGTTTGGTTCTAGTTGTTTGGCTTGTTGTTCTGGCATTGTTGTTCTGCAGTTGTTGTTTGGTTCTGCTTATGGCTTATTGTTGTTCTTGAGGATCCTATGTTGTGGCTTGTTGTTTGGCTTTGTCTTGTTGTGGTGCTATGTCGCTTCTAGGCAGATATTGCATGTGTAGAGCTGCTCTGATGTCTTCGGGTTTTGGTTCTGCAAAGTTGTCTTGCTTTTGATATAGGGAGTCAAAGGTATCGTTGGAACATACTCCCTGTTCCCTTTTTCTAGGGAGTCTATTCCATATGCTTGTATATGCCTGTTTATCTGAATTACTGGTTCTCCAACTTTGTTTTCAGGGAGTATGTTCCCTTAGCTATCCAAGGGAGCCAGTTCCCTTTATACCTATACCTTTGACTCGCTAGTCTCCAACTATATTTTTATTTTTGATCTATACAATTTCTTACATTTGATAAAAAAAAACCCTCCAGCTGGCTGGGTTTATATACTACTTTGTTTGGGTATTATTGATATGTGCTTTGTTGGTTTCCTTCTGCTATCTCAGTTGAGGGGTGCTTAATGGAGCTTGTCCCAGTGGTGACTTGCTCATTTTGGCTTTGGTTTCTTCTGGTTTGTGATGCTGCTTTATGCCGCTAGTTTGCTATGATTTCTGAAGCTAGCTGATTGAAATTTTGCTTGGCCAGACTGCTGTTGGCGTGTTGGAGCTGTTATCCAAGCTTGTTCTGGATTCAGTTGCAAATTCTTCAGGGTTCCTTTAGGATGATGATGGTCCATTGATTAGTACTTAAAAGTGCATTGTTATTAAGGTTTTATATCATCATATTGTATTTTTAGTATCATTAAATTCCCTAACTTAAACATGTTTTATAATAACAAGTTTGATAGTATAAGATAACTTTAATTTATGATAAATGCTTATTTTAAATGCAGGCAAATCTCACAATTCAAAGGATTGATTGATGTGATTAAAACTATTGAAAATAAAAAGACATTGTTATTAAGGTTTTATATCATCATATTGTATTTTTAGTATCATTAAATTCCTTAACTTAAACATGTTTTATAATAACAAGTATGATAGTATAAGATAACTTTAATTTATGATAAATGCTTATTTTAAATGCAGGCAAATCTCACAATTCAAAAGATTGATTGATGTGATTAAAACTATTGAAAATAAAAGGACATTGTTATTAAGGTTTTATATCATCATATTGTATTTTTAGTATCATTAAATTCCCTAACTTAAACATGTTTTATAATAACAAGTATGATAGTATAAGATAACTTTAATTTATGATAAATGCTTATTTTAAATGCAGGCAAATCTCACAATTCAAAGGATTGATTGATGTGATTAAAACTATTGAAAATAAAAGGACAAAGGAAGGGCTAGGCTTAGAGAAGAGATGCTGGTTCAATTCAAAGTGGAACACTATTAAGTCATTGGGTCATACCTGGAGCTGTAGATCTTGGATTTCAGTTTGGTTTATATGGATAGAAAGCTAAGACATAGGCCTAAAACATCCATGAAGAGTCCAAGACTCAATTCTTTTATTTTGAAGTTCACATCTTAGCAACAAAGAGAAGTTCGAATCGTCCTGCAGCCCATATATTGTTTAGTGTTCAGTCCACATCTCGAGTTCTAGAAGTCCAAATGAGCTCATTCTTCTTTTGGTGGAAAGTTGAGACATATTCCTATAACGTTCATGAATACCATGTTGCCAAATTTTTATTGTAGAACTATCATTTTGTCCAGAAAACAAATCCATACCTAAACCACAAAGTCCACTAAGTCATTAGGTGGCCACTAATTCAATAGTTAATTACCAAATGAATAGTTCTTTTTGGCCTATAAAAGGAGGTATTTGCCATTCATTTAGGCATTTTGGTTTTCAGATCAAGATCATTTTCTTCTTTTCTCTCTTTGTAATATTCAAGTTTTCTTTCATGTTATATTAATCTCTTGTTTATGCTTTTCATTTCCTTTACTACTCTTAGGCTATGTTTGTTTCCCAGAAAGTGGTTTTCGGAAACCACTTTCCAAACTTTCCCATGTTTGTTTGCCATTAGAAAAGTTGGTAAATGGAAAACACTTTTCAGTTAAAGAAAAATTTAGCTTGATTTCCAGGAAAGTGTTTTCTTGGAAACTTTGGGCGGAAAACACTTTTTGGAAGTTGTGAAAAATTTAGAAATGTCATATTATTTGTTGATTATATCAAATTTGGTCCTCAAACTTTTTATTGCTATATATATTTTGTTTTGAATATTTATTTTTTAATTTAATTTTTATATTAACTTTGGTCCTCATTTTTATAATTGTTATTTGCTTTTCCCTTATTATTTTTTTATTGAAATTTTTTATCCATCAAATTTGATCCTCATTCTTTTGATTGTTACTTATTTTATTTGAAATAATTTATGAAATGTTAATTATTATTATTTTAATTTCTTCATCTTTCATTTTTTTTATTTTTTAGATTTGATTTCTATTATTTTGATTATTATTTATTTTATTTGAGATAATTTATGAAATTATATTTTTTTCAATTTCATTCTCATTCAACTTTTTAATTTTTAAGATTTGTTCCTCATTATTTTAATAAACTTGAGAAAAATAAAACATTAATAAGTTATTTTTCAGCTCATTTTCCATGACATAACCAAACACTGGAAAGTGTTTTTCAACTTATTTTCCATTACACTACCAAACATCAGAAAATAATTCACTTTCCCGAAATTCACTTTCCTGGAATTCACTTTCTAAAAGGAAACTACTTTCCAGCAAACAAACAGGTTAGTTAACTTATATCATAATTATGTTCTTATCTTGTTTATTTATGTTCTTCTTCTTCATTATGTTCGGTGAAGTTAATTATGTCAAGGTGAAAAGGTTTCACTAATGATGTTAGAATATGTATAATATAAACTCAATATGGACTTCAATGTTTATATCCAAGAAAGTTTGTTATTAATATGTCTTATCTTTTTATCTTACTAATTCTTAATACCTTGTTAAATGATTAATTTAGATTTGTGTTGTATAGCACTTGGTATAATAAATGCTTGATCCTTCATAGTCTTCGGCCGTCATCGTTGTTATGAGAGGAACTTGATTTGTTGTTAACATAAGTTAACATCATGAATTCCTGACAATATTTAAAAGTATGGTGTTACAAAAATAAGATAATTAATATGATCATGTTAAAATTTATAATGAACTATTAAGGATAAATCATCCGATTGGAACATCTTTTGTGTTTGGTTTCCAGTTGAGTAATAAAAAGAGTTTACACTATACTTATTTCTAATACCATTAGTGGATCCTCTAACCTTGACAACTGTTTTTATTATTGTTTAATCCTCATATTAATCTCAATCTAAGATCTCTTTAACTCTTTGTTAATTTATATATATTATTTATAATTTATATAGTTGACCTCCTTGTGGATCGACCCTGGTCTTGTCAGGTTATTTATTACTTGGACACTCCTGCACTTGGGATAAGACATCAACTCTTTGATCATGCCAAGTTTTTGGCGCCATTGTCGGGGAGGTAAATTACTGTATAAATTTGATTTGATTTTTTTTTCTTTTAACTTTTCTCTTATCTAACTTTTGTTTCTTTTTTTTTATTCTTTTTTTTCTCTTTCTACACTTACATGAGAGGGTCACACACATTAAGTGTTATACTTTCTAAGAAATCTTTATTGTCATATGAAAATATGGCCAAAGAGGATAACCAGTCACTTCATAATGAGAATAATCGTGTTAGAATACTTAAAGACCACATGAATCCAACAAGAACAAGTGCACCATCATGTATAGTTTTCCCTCATGATGCATTTCACTTCAATTTTAAGCCAGACATTATTTAACTTTTACCTATTTTTCATGGCTTAGATCTAGAAAATCCATACTTGTATTTAAGAGAATTTGAAGAAGTCTGTAACACCTATAATGACTTAAATTGTAACATGAATACCATTAGATTAAAGCTTTTTCCTTTTTCATTAAAAGATAAAGCTAGAACATGGCTACAAAATCTTAGGTCAGTATCCATTCGTGTTTGGGATGAAATGCAACAATAGTTTTTGAAGATTTTTTTCCTTCTCATAGAACAAACTCTTTCAAAACACAAATCACCACTTTCACTAAAAAACAACCAAGAGAAACATTTTACCAAAGTTGGTTTTGAAACATGGAGATTGGTTTCACATTTTTATAAAGGGTTAACACCTAAAGATAGACAAATGGTGGAATTGATGTGCAATGGAACTTTTGAAAATAAAGACCCTGATAAAGTAATGGAGTACCTAGACTTGTTAGCTGAAAATGCTCAAAATTGGGACACTACAAGCACTTGTGAGGCACCAGGTAAAACTCAACCTCATACATCTAGTGGAGGAATGTACAACCTTAGGGAAGATCATGACCTCCAAGCCAAATTTGCATTTTTAGCTAGAAAAGTCGAGGCATTTGAATTTAAAAAGAGTGGTCAATTAAAATATGTTTAAGACATTGTGTGTCAAATTTATGAAATGAATGAACATTCAACAATGATTGTCCAACTTTACCTTCTTTTAAGGAATGTCTCCATGAACAGGCCAATGCTTTAAACAATTTCCAAAGGCTAAATCATAACCCATACTCGCAAACGTACAACCCTGGTTGGAGAAATCATCCAAATTTCAGTTGGAAAGTGGTAACAATAATGCACCAACTTCACAACCACACCATAATTTTCAAAATTCTCAAGAATATGCACCTCCTTATATTCCCCCTCATAGAAGAAATCTTGAGGAAACATTGCATGCATTCATTGAAAAGCAAGAGACAATCAACACTTAACATGCTCAAACCATGGTAAATTTAAAAGATATTCTTGCAAAATTCACATTTGTTCTCAGTTTTCAGGAGAAAGGTAAGTTTCCATCTCAACCACAACAAAATCTCAAAGGGCAATACAATCCAAGTAGCTCCGGAAGCTAACACATGAATCAAGTCAAATCGGTCATTACTCTGCGTAGTGGTAAGGTTATTGAAAAACCCATTCTTAAGCCTTGTGAGAAAGAAGATGAGTTAGTCTCTAAGGGTACAGAAGGGGTTGAACCTGAATATTGCAAAGAAAAGACTGATTTCATACCTGCACTTCCATTTCTTCATGCCATGACCAAACAAAGGAAAGCCAATCACAATTCTAAAATCTTTGAAATTTTCAAACAGGTAAGGATCAAAATACCTTTGTTGGATGCTATTAAACATGTACCTTCTTATGATAAATTTTTGAAAGACTTATGCACCGTGAAGAGAAAACTGAATGTGAAAAAGAAAATCTTTTTAGCCGAACAAGTAAGTGCCATTCTTCAAAACAATAATGCTTTGAAATATAAAGACCCTGGTTGTCCTCCAATTTCATGCTTTATTAGAACATAAAATTGAAAGAGCTTTACTTGATCTTGGAGCTAGTGTGAATTTACTTCCATATTCGGTTTTTCAAAGTCTCAATCTAGGTGAGTTAAAACCAACTTTTGTAACTCTTTTACTTGCTGATAGGTTTGTAAAAGGGCCTAGAGGAATAGTTGAAGATGTGTTAGTACAAGTTGATAAATTCATTTATCTTGTGGATTTTGTTGTCTTGAATACACAACTTATTGAAGCATGTAATTCAATTCCTGTTATTTTAGGACGTCCATTTCTTGCAACTTCTAACGCATTAATTAATTGTAGGAATGGACTGATGAGTTATCATTTGGAAACATAACACTGGAAATGAATATTTTCAACATTTGCAAGCAACTTGGAGATGATAATGATTTTCAGGAAGTAGATCTTATTGAAGAATTAGTGTATGATCAATTCAAAACTACTTTGGGTAAAACTGACTTCAATGAATATGAAGATTTGCAAATGATTTATTCTCATGAAGAAGTCAAGGACCAGAAAGGCATCAAAAATGTTGTTGTGAATCATTTGTCAAGATTGACAATAGATTCGACATTTGATATCACACCAATCAATGATTACTTTCCTAACGAATCCTTACTTTCTCTTAGTTCAACGCCTTGGTTTGCTAATATTGTCAATTTTCTTGCAATAAGAGATTTGCCAGCTCATTGAAGTACCCAAGATAGCAGAAAGTTTTTGAACGAAGTGAAAAACTTTTATTGGGATGACTCTTACTTGTTCAAATACTGTCATAATCAAATATTTCAAAGATGCATTCCCGACATTAAATTTTGTCATTCTAAGGCATGTGGGGGTCATTTTTCATCAAAGAAGACGACTGCAAAAATCTTACAATGTGGATTTTATTGGCTCACCATGTTCAAGGACACGCATGCATTCTGCAAAAGTTATGAAAATTGTCAAAAATTAGGATCTATTTCAAAACGTCACATGATGCCTTTAAATCCTATTTTTGTTATTGAAATCTTTGATTGTTGGGGTATAGATTTCATGGGTCCATTTCCTCCAACTTTGGTTTTGTGTACATATTAGTCGTAGTCGATTATGTTTCAAAATGGATAGAGGCAATTCTAAGTCAAAACAATGATCACAAAATAGTGATCAAGTTTTTAAAAGATAATATTTTGAGTCGGTTTGGAATCTCGCGAGCCATGATAAGTGATGGTGGAACACATTTCTGCAACAAGCCATTTGAGTCTTTAATGAAGAAATATGGAATCACACACAAAGTTGCCACCTCTTATCACTCTCAGACAAGTGGACAAGTAGAACTTGCTAATAGGGAGATCAAACAAATCTTGGAAAAAACAATGAACCCTAATTGTAAGGACTGGTCTTTAAGACTTAATGATGCACTTTGGCTTATTGAACTGCTTTTAAAACATCATTAGGTATGTCACCTTATAAGTTGGTTTATGGAAAATCTTGTCACTTGCCTGTGGAACTTGAACATAAAGCTTACTGGGCTATCAAAGCTTTCAATTCAAACCTTGATGATGGTAGCCAGCTACGTAAGTTACAAATAAATGAGCTTGAGGAAATAAGAAATGATGCATATGAGAATTCAAAAATTCATAAAGCAAGAATCAAAGAGTTTCATGACAAGAGAATCTTGAGAAAAGGATTTGATGTTGGTCAAAAAATTTTGCTTTATAATTCTCAACTCCACTTATTTCCTAGAAAGCTAAGATCAAGATGGAGCGGTCCATTTATTGTGAAACATGTGTATCCTTATGGGGCCTTTGATATTGTCAATCCAGAGAATGGTAATGTCTTTAATATAAATGGACATCGTTTGAAAGCTTATTTTGATAATTTTCCTAGTGAAGATGAGTCCATTGGTTTGGGGTGATCTTGTATATAAAGATTGATTATTTTGTTTTTCTCACATTGTTTTTGTGTTTCTTTTTGGTGTGACTTTTGTTTTTCTAGTCTTTCTCCAACCCCGGTCAAATGGCGGATAACGATACTCCGTGACTTTTAATTCGGTTCTTTCAATTTCCCATGATAACTTATATCCGTGTATATATTTGTTCCATTCCTTGCTCTTTCTCTTTTCTCTTTTCTCTGCATCTCTTCTCCACTTCTCATTTGAAAATGGACATCACTCTTGAAAAATTGAAAAAGTATTTTCTTGCTTTGCCTCAAAATGCGATTATAAGAATTTACCATGCTAGATGTGAAAGATTGAGATTGTTAATGAACCATGGAATTCCTGAAGATATTCGCTGGCTAATTGAAGCCAAAGTCTGTTTATCAAGTGAATCTTCCAATTCTTTTATTTCACACATGCCTGGAACAGGTAAAAGCACTTTTGTAAAGAAACATCATGCAAAACGACTAAAAGTCTGTCACATATGTGCTAGATGGACTTGTAATGCAAAATGTCATTCTTTAGGAATGATATCTATAAATCGTGAAGATAAAATACAATTCATTAAGGATGGCCTGAGTAAGGAGTCTTTAGATAATCTTCTATTACCTCTTGAGACGCATCACAGTGGAGATGTGCATCATGCAATTCATGATTTATGACTCCATTTTTTATAAAGAAAATGATCGACATAGTCTTGGGAATCTAACTAAAAAAGACCATGTTTGTCAGTTTTTAAGAAAATTGGATGGGAAGCTTATCCCCGACGCATAGAGGGCGTTTAAGTTGTTCTTGGACGTAAAACCAAGAGAAGATGTGAGCCACAATCACAACTACTTGTACATACACATGTTTTGAAGAGAGAGAGAGAGAGAGAGAGAGAGAGAGAGAATCTAGCTGGCCTACATATAAGTGGTATGATTGCATTTTCAATTTCTCATCTATACAATCTTCTCTTCCTTCCCTTCATTTCTATTCCACCCATACATTTAATAGATATAGAAATGTGTAGAAATGGCAGGTTCCTCGGGTCTCCAAATAAAAGATATTTGTGTTTTCAGTGGATCCTGTCCTGGGAAAAAAAAAGAGTTTTTTAGAAGCAGCACATCATCTTGGTCAAGTACTAGCTGAGAGAAAGATTCATTTAGTGTATGGGAGAGGCAACCTTGGGTTAATGGGGAGTGTGTCAACAACTGTATTTTTAGGAGGCAGTCAAGTTTTGGGTGCCATTTCAAAAGCTTTAACCAAAGTGGATCTCATTGGAAAAACAGTTGGAGAGGAACTGCAGGTCTCCACAATGTCTAAACGAATGGATACAATGTTTGATCATGCTGACGCCTTCATTGCCTTACTAGGTGATCTGGGCACATTAGAAGAGATATTTCATATTTCCTCTTGGGCCTAACTGAACATTCACCAGAAACCTATAGGTTTGCTAAATGTTAATGGTTTTTATAATCATTTGTTGTCTTTTCTTGATCATGCTGTGGAACATAATGTTTACATATTCGGCACGACAAATCATAATCTTTGTTGCTACTGCTGAACAACTGATTGATCAATTGCAAACTTTCATCCCTGTAATTGATTCCTTTGTGAGTTGAATAGACTTGTCAAATAGGGAAAGCCGTAAAAAGCTTAGATTGGATTTGAGCCTTAGTTCGTAAAACCTTGTGTCTTTTGGTTTTATTAATAGCATACTATTTTTTTTTTCTGTTTTGTTATTTCTTATTTTTGTTTAAGTGTGTTTCGGGTTTGTCAGTAGTCGCTGCTTCAGGTGATGTCTTCTATACTCTACCTTTCTATATTAAAAACATTGAGGACAATGTCTCATTTTGGTTGGGGGGAGAGGGTAGTAGTTGTAAGTTAAAAAAAAACCTTTTTGTTGTTATTAAAACCATTTGACAAAAATTTTTGTTGTTATTGTTAAGATGGCAGAGTAAGGAGTATTGACTCTTGAGACGCATCTTAGTAAACATTCGCAACAAGGTCTATCACACACTTCTTGAAATATTCAGGTTTACAAACTCTCGCATTGTTATCACTTGATTCTACTTATATACTCATTTAACAAATATTCATAAACCTTTATTTTCACACACACACACACACACTTTAACATATGATTGTGGGTTGCACATTGAATTATTACATTATTTATGTTCTTTTGTTAAAGATAACAACTAAGGGAAAGGGATAATATATAATTTTCTAAAGAAAAAAAAAGAAAAAAAAGGGTAATAAATATAATAAAATAAATAAATAAAAATGTAGATAAGTTTGGTTTCGTAGCTTCTCTAACCTAAGCAATTAAGCCCGAAGGGGTGTTTTAACACCTAATACCCTAAAGTCAACTGACTTGGGAGCTATTGGCCTAGTGCTTGTTACATGGATTGAGGGGAAAAACTTAAGTGAATCAAACATTGCACTATCTACATTTTAGTATCTGTAACCCGAGTTACTAAGCTCGTAGGGGTGTCTCAACACCTAATGCCCTAAGACTAACTAGTCTGGGAGTCATTAGCCTACAGCTTGTTACATGAGTTCAAGATACATTGTGTTATAAATTATTACCTAGAAAAAAGAAAAAAAGAAAAAAAAGCAGATAATAATCCCAACTCAAGGAAGTTAACCTTAAACATTAGAACACAAATTTTCAATTCTTCCAAGAAAAGCCCCATAGCTATGTTTTGTTATTATTAAGCATAAAATAAAGGTTTATTAATATCTTGATTAAGAAGTATGAAATAGATATATAAATTTAATGAGAGTTTGTTTATTTGAATAGATTAATGTAAGTTAAATGATGAATGCCTTCTTTCTGGATTTTGTAAATTGTTCTTCTTCTTCATTATTACTAGAGACTAGTAATAAGCTGGTTGGGGGGGGGTGTGTGATTAGTACTTAAAAGTGCATTGTTATTAAGGCTTTATATCATCATATTGTACTTTTAGTATAATTAAATTCCCTAACTTAAGCATGTTTTATAATAACAAGTCTAATAGTATAAGATAGCTTTAATTTATGGTAAATGCTTATTATAAATGCAGGCAAATCTCACAATTTAAAGGATTGATTGATGTGATTAACTATTGAAAATAAAAGGACAAAGGAAGAGCTAGGCTTAGAGAAGAGATGCTGGTTCAATTCAAAGTGGAACACTATTAAGTCATTGGGTCATATCTGGAGCTGTAGATCTTGGATTTCAGATTGGTTTATATGGATAGAAAGTTAAGACATAGGCCTAAAACATTCATGAAGAGTCCAAGACTCAATTCTTCTGTTTTGAAGTTCACATCTTAGCAATAAAAGAGAAGTCTGAATCTGTCATGCAGCCCAAATACTGTTGAGTGTTCAGTCCATATCTTGAGTTCTAGAAGTCCAAATGAGCTCATTCTTCTTTTGGTGGAAAGCTAAGACATATTCCTATAATGTTAATGAATACCATGTTGCCAAATTCTGATTGTAGAACTGTCATTTTGTCTAGAAAACAAATCCATACCTACACCACCAAGTCCACTAAGTCATTAGGTGGCCACTAATTCAATAGTTAATTATCAAATGAATAGTTCTTTTTGGCCTATAAAAGGAGGCATTTGCCATTCATTTAGGCATCTTGGTTTTCAGATCAAGATCATTTTCTTCTTTTCTCTCTTTGTAATATTCAAGTTTTCTTTCATGTTATATTAATCTCTTGTTTATGCTTTTCATTTCCTTTACTACTCTTAGTTAACTTATATCATAATTATGTTCATATCTTGTTTATTTATGTTCTTCTTCTTCATTATGTTTGGTGAAGTTAATTATGTCAAGGTGAAAAGGTTTCACTAATGGTGTTAGAATATGTATAATATAAACTCAACATGGACTTTAATGTTTATATTCAAGAAAGTTTGTTATTAATATGTCTTATCTTTTTATCTTACTAATTCTTAATACTTTACTTGTTAAATGATTAATCTAGATTTGTGTGTATTACACTTGGTATAATAAATGCTTGATCCTTTATAGTCTTCGGCCAACATCGTTGTTATGAGAGGAACTTGATTTGTTGTTAACATAAGTTAGCATCATGAATTCCTGACAATATTTAAACGTATGGTGTTACTAAAATAACATAATTAATATGATCATGTTAAAAATTTATAATGAACTATTAAGGATAAATCATCCGATTGGAACCTCATTTGTGTGTGGTTTCCAGTTAAGTAATAAAAAGAGTTTACACTATACTTATTTCTGATATCATTAGTGGATCCTCTAACCTTGACAACTATTTTTTTTTTATCATTGTTTAATCCTCATATTAATCTCAATCTAAGATCTCTTTAACTCTTTGTTAATTTATATATATTATTTATAATTTATATAGTTGACCTCCTTGTGGATCGACCCCGGTCTTGCCGGGTTATTTATTACTTTGACACTCCTGCACTTGGGTTAAGACATCAACTCTTTGATCGTGTCATCCATCCTATGCTGACTGCATAGGAATGGTTGGCCTCATTGCTATTGTTGCCCTCAGTTGGTATGCTTTGCATGTTGTGTTGGTGTGCTGGAGTTGTTGTGACTCCATTCTTGTGCTTGGTTGGTTTGCTCCTGCTCTATAGATACTAGATGGAAGTCAACTGATGGCTTCCCACTCTGGCTTTGTGATGCTGCTTTATGTAGTGTCGTTTTTTTTTTTTTTTTATCAAATGTAAGAATTGTATAAATAAAAAATATCAAGACAAGCTTGTGAAACAAGCTGGAAACCAGCAGTACAAATAGACATACATATCCAGGCAAAGGGAACAGACTCCCTTGAACAAACCGTAGCAAGACAAGCTTGCGGAACAGAAAGTAAAGGGAACAACCTCCCTTATACAACCTAAAATCAAAGGGAACAGGCTCCCTTGAACAAGCATCAAAGCCATATGGCAATAATCATACATTAGAACCATCCTATCAGACAAAGAAGCATTTGCCTAGAAGCCCAAAAAACCAACAGTATCAGAAAGGTGGATCTCCTTCCAACCCAGTAGATCAGCAGCAATAATAAGTAGAACCTCCAACATGAGCCTACCTGTAACTGCCACCATATAGGAACCAGCAACATGCTTTGGGGAGAGAACCTCACCCAAATGGAGGCCAGTTGAATCAGACCTAGCAGACAAGGAAGCATCTGCCTGGAAATTCAAGAACGGGCAGCAGCAGAGAGATGGATATCCTTCCAACCCAGAAGATTGGTAGCAATGACGGGCATATCCAACCAGTAACTGCAACCATGCATGAACTAGTAGCATTCTTGTTAGGAAGAGAAGGATAACAGTAGCTGACAAAACCACTTTATCAACAAACCGGCTATCCACAAATAAAAAAATATGGATTGCAGTGCAGGCATAAACCCAGCAGTAATCACGCATGACTGCACCAACAAAACTTGCAACAAACCAACGATCTACAAAAACAAACCAGCTGCTCCATAACAACAGCAGACAAGGGAACCAAGCATTTGGGGAGATAGCCTCACCCAACTGAATCCCTTTACCAATCAAGAGTAGTGAACCAGCCACACATCAGCTCCAACATACTAAACAGTCTGGACATAATACACAATCCATTCCAGCATACCAACAAGCAAACCTAATAGGGAAGAACCAATATCGCAACGTCCTGACTGGGCAAAGGCAACATCTCAGGCGCTGCAGAAGAACCAATATGGAACAAAAGGGGCGTATAGGTTGGTCATGGGGAGAGAACCTCACCTAGTGCAAAGCCCCAATCAAAGCAGCAATATGATAACATACAGAGCACCATGCCAGCGGAGTGGGGCATGGAGGGAACATTTGGGGAGAGAGCCTCACCCAAACAGGCCCCGCAACAGGCATCCATTGTAACAGGACTCCACGTATTGTTGAATACTTACCGACAACATTCTAGAGCAGTCTTCACCCATAAGGAAGACCAGCAAACCAAAACCATTTCAGTAAGAGGCGCAAGAATATGTCATCAATTCAAATACCCAAGCAGGGGACCAGGAATCACGCTAGCACCCAAGTCACACCTGCAAAACAGTAAGGTAGCAAGCAAATGGCTGCTACAACCTAGCAGACAAATGAGCATCTGCCTCATCAACAAGCCGGCTATCCTTAAAGTAAACCAGTTGCTCAGCATAACAAACATGCAAGGGGACTAGATATTTGGGGAGAGAACCTCACCCAAATGAATCCTTATACCAAGCAGTTATGTAAAACCATCCATATATCGTCACCAACAGATCAAACCTGCACCATTGGCAGCAGAGTAGCGACAGAGAACCAGCAGTCCAAACATGTGGGGAGAGAGCCTCACCCAAACTGTTGGGGTCCAGAGCAGCTATCTAGAGAGGCCAGCCGAATCAGACCTACAGCATACAATTTGAACATGGGGAGAGAGCCTCACCTAGATAGACAAAGTCCCAACAAAACAGCAGCATGCCCACAGCTGCTCTCAAACAAAGTAGCCATAGCAACCAACAACTCACAATGGGAGCAGAACCGACCAGATGGTCATCAACCAAAAATCTATACAGAGATGGCAGGCAAAGAGACTCCACCAAAATAAATCAGTAGGACCAGCAGGATGAAGAAACCAAACAAAGGTTTACCAACATCCCAACATAGAGCTCACACCATTGAAAGACAGCAGACTTACTAAGCATATCCCTTAACTCCAGAAGACAACCTTCATTACAATTACAAACTAGCACCAGCTATTGAGAGCAACAGAGTAAGCCAACACAAGATCACTAGAGTATATAGCTAGTAGCACGCGATTCCAGCAAACAAACCAACTCTATAGAAGCAGAGATAACACAGACCCAGAAATAACCTTCATTGGAACACAGTGAAGAACAAGCTAACCAAGCTCACTCTAGTAAAGGATGAAGTAACCAATGAAGCCAAAGACCATTCCTGGTAGCCGCAACCTGCAATCCCATAGGTACATGCAAGGGATGAGAGTCCCCTGAGTGGTAGGGACGACAAGGGAGCAGCAATAAAACACCAGTAACCTCTTCCACCCATCAGGAGTGACCAACAAACAAGACCCCATCTAGGGAGACCCTGAGAGAGAGCCTTCAACAGCACACAAGCCAAACTAGCATATGCCAGAAGCAACAGACCAGAGAAGGAAGGCACAAATAGCTCTAGCAAGCGGAAAGGATCAATAACAACTACTAATCACATATCAAGCAGGGACATGTATTAGGAGACAACAATCAGACCCAGGACAACAAGGCCAGCACAATCATAGCAAGCCTTAAAGAAGAATCCCAACAACAAACATCCAGAACGAGGAGGCATCCTCTAGCAAACCAAAATTATCCAGGACTAAGCTATGCAGTGAAGGAGCAAACAAACACTGCAGACAAAAGTAGCCAACACCAGATAGCTACACAAACCCAACATATCGAACAGCACACAGCAAAAAAAAAAAAGAGGAACATATTAATAAAATAAACAAAGAAGACTAGCTTCACAGGATATTAGCCTCAAAACTAGAGGAACAACATATCAATCATGAGGGAAACCACCTCATGAAGCGCTAGGGCACTGGCCCCTCAAACAAGCAGCACCAAAGAACAAGAGTGAGGGGTAGGACAACACCTACCACTCCTAGATCAGGAAAACCAAAGTCTCAAAAGCCCAACATTGGATACAGAGAGTGTAACTGAGTTGGCAGAGATAAACAAAGCACTAAAACCAGGTGGACAAAAGATCCCAGAGATGCAAGCAGCGGCAGAAGCCATGGCAAAAGCAAGGGTCATGGACGAACCACCACTAAAGGCGTCTTCAAGGATGGAAGGATCGTCAACCAAACAGCCGACATCTAGACAAGCTACCACCAGAACACACTTTTTAGGATGGGGAGATCGCACAACCTTAGATCGATTATTTGAATTCTGCTTGATGATATGGGGATCAGAGACAAAGAGGGCTTTAGATGCCAAAAACAAAGCCAGATGGCACAAAGACTCAGATTTTTGTTTCTTTTGAATCGAAGAGAGGAGAGACACTGGTTGCTTGCCATAGATGGCCACGTAAGTGGCCAAGGAAGAAAGAGGCTTCAATTGGGTACACAGGAGCTGCAGAGCACCATCGGGAGGAGAAAACTTCAAATTGAAGGAGAGCATCTCTCTCTAGTTGCAGCTTTATGCAGTGTCGTTTTGATTGGCTATGTTGTGGTCCTGATGGTAGTTGGTTGAGGTGTCCTTCTGCGTAGGGATATCCCTTGGGATTGTTTTTGGCTATCGTGGCTTGGTAGCTACTTGCTCATTGGATTGCTGGAGTAATTGCTACTTCTCTGGCTGGGTTCATGTTCTCCAGCTCGATTGATGCTACTGGTTGTCCTTGGCGCCTATGTGCTGGTTTGTGCTACCTTGGTGGCTGTGTTTTCTATGTTGTTTTTGTTGTTCTGTTAAGCACATTGGTTGTGCTATCGTTTTTTTTTTGTTCAAGGGAGCCTGTTCCCTTTGCTTGTTTATTTGTATATGCCTGTATATTCTGACTTACTGGTTTCCAGCTTTGTTTCACTTTTGATCTATCCAATTTCTTACATTTGATCAAAAAAGAAAACACAACATAGCAAGCCATAAAACCAGACCAGCCGAACCAGGCTCACACCCAGACCAACCCATCAAGCAGTATCAACAATCAAACCATAACATCATCTAGCCATTCCCATGCACTCCAACACAGGTTAGAACAACAACAGCCAGAAACAAAAGCAACACACTGTATCCCCAAGGCCTACAACAGATCCCTATAATAACTTCCGTGTAAGCAGCATTAACACAAACAACCTGCAAGCGAAAAGGGACAACCCTACTACCAGCAAAACCATTAAAAAAACACAGTTAGAATCCAAGCAACAAACATGCACTCCAATTACAGCAATAGGAGAACTTGAAGAGCTTGGGATCTGATGTAGGTGTAGCGCTGGAAAAAATTGCTAACATGCACATCCATTAGCAAAAGAACTACCACTGGAGACCCTTTGAGGTATGACAGGCTAAAAAAAAACAGCAAAACTACGGATTGGCAGCATCAAGCTGAAGGAAACAAGTCCACCAAGCATACCACAAAACCAGCCAACCAGCAACAAGCATAGAGACAACAATAATAGACGAAGCAATCAGAACCATGATCCACTGCACAAACCATCAATAAAATTCAGCATACTAGCACACAGACTTATCCATGAGGTTCACAACCTCATGCTGTTTAGAGGATTATTAAGCCCTCTGAATTCCAATTGTATATCCACTTTAATTGGCTGAAGGCGTAGGAGGTCCCCCACCACTTCCAGACATTCTGTTGCTAAGTCTGTTAACAACACTTGTGGTGGTCACATCTTCAGTTCTAGTGGCCACACCTTTAGTAGCCTCATCATCGACCCTTTCTTTTCTTACTTCAATATACCCGACAATAATTTCCTTACCCTTTTGAGTACCAATTCTCTTCTGAGCATCATCACCTCCAGATAAGCTCCTACTATAATATCTGTGATGCTTATTACTCTTTCTCGCTTCCCTGATAATTTCACAATGTTCAACCATGATATTAGCCTCGGCTTGCATTGGGTCTAAATACTGCTCCTAAAGCACACTTTTTCCTTTTCCATTCCCCATATAATTTTCCATAGAAGGCTCCAGACTATCATCAACACTTCCACGTATATGACTAAAGAGTTGATGTCTTCTCCTAAGTGTAGGAGTGTCGAAGTAATAAATAACTCGGCAAGACCGTGGTCGAACCACAAGGAGGTTAACTGTATAAACTACAAATGAAGAAATAGATAATAACAGAAAAGGAGTTGGAGAGAGCTTTGAGATGTGATATTGATATAAGGATTAAACAAGGATAAAATAATTATCAAGGTTAGAGGATCCACAAATGGTATTTCAAACAAGTATAATATAAACTCTTTTTATTACTCAACTGGAAACCACGCACAAATAAGGTTCCAATCGGATTATAAATTGTTAACATAATTGCATTAGTTATCTTATTTGAATAATGTTAATACTTGTAAATGTTGTCAAGTATTCATGATTATAACTTATGTTAACAACAAATCAACTTCCTTTCATAGCACAGGTGTCGGTTATACCATACGGTTGGGCTATGAAAGTGCCAAGTATTTGTTGTACCAAGGGTTATACAATATAAATCTAGATTAACCATTTAACAAGCAAAATATTAAAAGTGAACAAGATAACAAATATAAAACATGTTAGTATCAAACGTTAAAGTCCATATTGAGTTTATACTATACTTATTCTTACACCATTAATGTAACCTTTTCACCTTGACAAATAAACTTTGCTAAACATAATGAAAGAGAGAAACATAAATAAACAAGATAAGAACATAAATAAGATATAAGTTAACTAAATAAAGGAAAGGAAATGAAAAGCATAAACTAGAGATTAATATAAACAAAACTTAAGCATTACAAAAATATAAAGAGAGAGAGCAAGAACGTCATCTTGATCTGAAAACCAAGATGCCTAAATGCATGGCAAATGCCTCCTTTTATAGGCCAAAATTCAGAACTATTGATTTATTGACTAATTGTTGAGTGGGTGGCCACATCTTGACTTAGTTATAATCTTTATCTTCTTGTCTGAACAGAACGTCATTGCTAACGTCAGAATTTGAACAGATTGTCCTCATGAAAGTTCTAGGAAATTATCTCAATTTTCCAACAAAAAACGAATCGGTGCATTTGGACTTTTAGAACTCGAGATATGGGCTGAACACTGAATAGTGTCTGGGCTGCATGACAGATTTAGACTTCTCTTTTGATGCTAAGATTTGGACTTCCAAACAACAGAATTGAGTCTTGGGCTCTCCTGAATGTTTTAGGCCCATGTCTTATCTTTCTAGCCATATAAACCAAACTGAAATCCAAGATCTACACCTCCAAATATGACCCTATGATTGAACAGTATTCCAGTTTGAACTGAACCAGCATCTCTTTTCTAAACTTAGCCTTCTCTTTGTCTTCTCAATTTCAGTAGTTAAACTCACCAATCAATCCCTTCATTTATGTGATAGGCCTGCATTTAAGATGAACATTTACCATAAATTAAAGGTATCTTATAGTATTAGACATGATATTATAAAACATGCTCTAGTTAAGGATTTATTGATACTTTAAGTGCAAAATGATGATATAAAACCTTGATAAAAATGCACTTTTAAGTACTAATCACACCCCTCAACCAGCTTATTACTATCCCTAGTAATTAAAGTGTTAAAATAGAAAAATAATTTGCAAGTTCCACAAAGCAAGGTATTCATCATTCAATTTCCATTAATCTATTCATATAAACAAACTCTCATAAGATTTATTTATTTGCTTCATACTTCTTAATCAAGATATTAATAAACCTTCCTTTTGTGCTCAATATATCAACACATAGTTAGGGGCTTTTCTTGGAAGAAAACAAAATTTTGTTCTAATGTTTAAGGTTAATTTCCTTGGGTTGGGATTATTATCTTCTTTTTTTTTTAATCTTTTCTTTAATATATATATATACATATAACACAATGCATCTTTAACCCATGTAACGAGCTTTCGGCTAATGACTCCCAGACCAGTTGGTCTTAGGGCATTAGGTGTTGCGACACCCCTACAAGTTTAGTAACTCGTGTTGCAGATACTGATACGTAGATAGTGCAATGTTTGATTCCCTTAAGCTTTTCTCCTTAACCTATATAGCAAGCTTTGGACCAATAGCTCCCAAGTCAGTTGACTTTAGGGTATTAGGTGTTAAAACACTCCTTCGGGCTTAATTGCTTAGGTTAGGGAGGCTAAGAAACCAAACTTATCTACGTTTTTATTATCATCAATATTATCAATATTTGTTTTTTTTGCAAATTATATACTATCCCTTTCCTTTAGTTGTTACCTTTAACAAAAGAACATAAATAATGTAATAATCCAATATGCAACCCACAATCATATGTTACAGTGTGTGTGTGTGTGTGAAAATGAAGGTTTAAGAATACTTGTTACATGAGTATAAGAGTAGAATCAAGTGATAACACTGACAAACCTGAAACACACTTAAACAAATATAAGAAATAACAAAACAAAAGAATATGCTATTAATAAAACCAAAAGACACAAGGTTTCACAAATGAAGGCTCAAATCCAATTTAAGCTTTTTATAGCTTTCCTTAGTTGACCAATATATTCAACTCATGGAGGGATCAATTATAGGGATGAAAGATTGTAGTTGGTCAATCAGTTGTTCAGTAGTAGCAATAGAGATTATGATTTGACGTGTTGAAGATGTTAGAAATTGTTGTTCCACAGCTTGATCAAGAAAAGACAACAAATTATCATAAAAAACCATTAACATTTAACAAACCTATTGGTTTATGGTAAATGTGTAGTTGGGCCCAAGAGGAAATATGAAAGATCTCTTCCAATGTGCCCAGACCGCCTGGTAAGGCAATGAAGGCGTCAGCATAGTTAAACATTGTATTCATTCGATCAGACATTGTGGAGACCTGTAGTTCCTCTCCAATTGTTTTTCCAATGATGTCCCCTTTTACTAAAGCTTTAGGGACGACCCCCAAAACTTGACTGCCTCCTAAAAATGCAGCTATTGACACACCCCTCATTAACTCAAGGCTGCATCCCCCATACACTAAATGAATCTTTCTCTCAGCTAGTACCTGACCAAGATGATTTAATGATTCTAAAAACTCCTTTTCTTTTCCAGGACTGGATCCACCGAAAACACAAATATTTCTTATGTGATGACTTGAGGAACCTGCCATTTCGACACACTTCTATACCTGTTGAATTATGGGATGAGTAGAAATAAAGGGAATGAAGAGAAGATATTATAGATGAGAAATTTAAAAAGCAATTATACCACCTATATGTAGGCCAGCTGGAGTCTCACTCTCTCTCTCTTTTTTTTTTTTTAAAAAGCATGTGTATGTATAGGTAGTTGTGATTGTGACTCACATCTTCCCTTGGTTTTACGTTCAAGAACGGCTTAAACGCCCTCTATGGGTCGGGGATAGGCTTCCCATCCAGTTTTCTTAAAAACTGGCAAACATGATCTTTTTTAGTCAGCTTCCCAAGACTATATCGAGCATGTTCTTTATGGAATTGTGGCTATAAATCATGAATTGCACGATGCACATCTCCACTAGGGTGCGTCTTAAGAGTCAATAGAAGATTATCTAAAGACTCCTTAATTAGGCCATCCTTAATGAATTGTATTTTATCTTCACGGTTTATAGATACCATTCCTAAAGAACGACATTGTGCATTACAAGTCCATCTAGCACATCGATGACAGACTTTTCAGTCGTTTTGCACGAGGTTCCTTTGCAAAAGTGCTTTTACCTGTTCCAGGCATGTATGAAATGAAAGAATTGGAAGACTCACCTGATAATCGGACCTTTGCTTCAATTAGCCAGCGAATATCTTCAGGAATTCCATGATTCATTAACAACCTCAATCTTGCACACCTAGCACAGTAAATTTTTGCAATCGCATTTGGAGGCAAAGCGGGAAAATACTTTTTCAATTTTTCAAGAGTGGTGTCCATTTTCAAATGAGAATTGGAGAAGAGATGCAAAGAAAGGAGAAAGAGCAAAGAATTGCACAAATATATATATATAGATATCAATTATTACGGGAAACTAAAAGAACCGACTTAAGAGTCACGGAATACCGTTATCTGCCATTTGACCGGGTGAGAGAGACTAGCAAAACAAAATTCACACAAAAAAGAAACACAAAAACAATGTGAGAAAAGGAATGAATCTTTATATACAAGATCACTCAATTCAATAGAGTCATTTTCAACTGAAAAATTGTCAAAGTAAACTTTCAAACGATGCCCATTTGCCTTGAAAACATTGTCATTCTTTGGATTCTCGATATCACAGGCCCCATATGGATACACATGTTTCACAATAAAGGAACCGCTCCATCTTGATCTTAGTTTTCCAGGAAATAAATGGAGTCGAGAATTATAAAGCAAGACTTTTTGACCAACATTGAATGTTTTTCTCAATATTTTCTTGTCATGAAACTCTTTGATTATTGCTTTATGAATTCTTGAATTTTCATATGCATCCTTTCTTATTTCCTCAAGCTCATTGATTTGTAATTTTCGCAGCTGACTAGCATCATCAAGGTTTGAATTAAAAGCTTTAATAGCCCAATAAGCTTTATGTTCAAGTTCCACAGGTAAGTGACAAGGTTTTTCATAGACCAACTTATAAGGTGACATACCTAATGATGTTTTAAAAGCAGTACGATAAGCTCAAAATGCATCATTAAGTCTTAAAGACCAGTCCTTCTTATTAGGGTTCACTGTTTTTTCCAAGATTTGTTTGATCTCCCTATTAGCAAGTTCTACCTGTCCACTTGTCTGAGGGTGATAAGGGGTGGCAACTTTGTGTGTGATTCCATAATTCTTCATTAAAGACTCAAATGGCTTGTTGCAGAAATGTGTTCCACCATCACTTATCATGGCTCGAGGGATTCCAAATCGACTCAAAATATTTTCTTTCAAAAACTTTATCACTGTTTTATGGTCATTGTTTCGACTTGGAATTGACTCTATCCATTTTGAAACATAATCTACCGCGACTAATATATACAAGAAACCAAATGATGGAGAAAATGGACCCATGAAATCTATACCCAAACAGTCAAAGATCTCAATGACAAGAATATGATTTAAAGGCATCATATGACGTTTTGAAATAGATCCCAACTTTTGACAATTTTCACAAGTCTTGCAGAATGCAAGTGAGTCCTTGAACATGGTGGGCCAGTGAAATCCATTTTGTAAGATTTTTGCAGTTGTTTTTCTTGATAAGAAATGACCCCCACATGCCTCAGAATGACAAAATTTAATGACACTACTTGTCATTGTCAGGAATGCATCTTCGAAATATTTGATCAGGACAATATTTGTAACATCCCCCATTCCGGGATAAAACGACAATCTCATGCCAATCGAAAAACAGAGTAATTAAATTTGTGTGTGTGTGTGTGTGTGTGTGTGTATTCATGGTCTTCGTATTAAAATGGGGGAGCAATACGAAGGAATGGATGCACTTCAGTTATGGCGGGCGAGGTTCCCGAAAGAAAGCCCGCGAGCTCATGACCTTTGAAAAATAGGGCATTCGCTCCTCACTCATAACGGAACTCCCCCCCTGAAGTGATAGATCTATCACTGTCACTCACGTGAGCGACAGACCTGCTTGAGATGGAGGAGCACCACTTCTTATTTTAAGGAAAAAGGAAGCGAATGGAGTCTTCCTGAAACCGGGCGGATTCTCTAACATAAGGCTAAAGCAGCTCCCGTTCTGGTTCTATCTCTAGCTGAAAAACGATTTCGATGGAGTCCCCCCTATACCGGAAGGTTCCAAGTTATTGACATGGAATCTGTTTACACTTCTAATAGCTCGCATCTCATAACTTAATTCCCGACCCAAACATCCTGGGTTTCAATTCCACACTTATACTCACACCTATCAACCACAATATTTATGATATGCATTATATAACAAATATCATTATGAATGGATAAAAATAAATAAATATAAATACATAGACATGAAATATGGTTATATAAACCACAGGGTTAAATTCATTCAATCAAGTTTAAACATTAATTATAAAAATATTTTTATGTTTACAAAATACAAGGGTATACTCCCTAAAACCTAGATTACAAGAAGGGAACATAAGCTAGGGTCTACTCCTGTCGTGCATGCGATGATCCTGAAACAAAATACATATTATTGAAAGGTGAATATTACAATAAATATAACAACAAGAATATCTAACAATTTCAACAGGGTAAAATTCATTCATAGTTCATTCGCTTCTCCCTTCTCGTATTTATTAGAATCTCTTCCTTATTCAACTATTAATAACTGTTCCCTCTGCCACTTTCAACCTTCATTCCAGACTTTATGAGATCAACCATGATTATTCTTGCTTATCACATTACCGATACCACTTTCACTGGTATCATCATCATCACCCCATAGGAGTCGATGCAAGGTGATCCCCTTACTTGGGATCCTAACATACACTAAATGTATGCTAGCCAATACATGGTGATCCCCTTACCCGGGATCCTAATATACACTAAATGCATGCTAGTCCATACATGGTGATCCCCTTACCCGGGATCCTAACATACACTAAATATATGCTAGTTTACGCCTCAAATCGCACTTCTCATATTTCTTTTATCAGTGATAATTTCATCATTTGGCAATTCACACAACAAGTTTTCACCTTGAATACACATACATTCAGTAATTCACATTTCACATTGGTAATATAAATAAATCATGGAATCAATTAGGAAGTATAGGTGCGATTCACCTACCTGCAACAGAAGCTCTACCCGTGCTCCCCTACTGCTGCTGCACCACGCCTGTGGTCCCTCCTGCAATTCACAGGTTTATCTCATAAATTTTCCTCACCTAAAGATATATTTTATTATAACCATATCGATAACCAATAAGTCTTTCTTTCAATCATTTCACCCATTAGTATTGTCATTCTTTGTCCAACCACAATTATCATTCCTTATATATATATATATATATATATATATATATATATATATATATATATATAAACCATTTCTGTTTAAATCCTGAATTGTCACTGTCTAAACATTGAACTGTTACTGTCTCATTTTTTGAACTGTTACTGTCTCGTTTTTGAACTGTTACCGTCTAGATATTGAACTGTTACTGTCTCTTTTTTTTGAACTGTTACTGTCTTATTTTTGAACTGTTACTCTCCGACCTCTCCTCAGATTTTTAAATATATCTAGAGTTATAGAACTTTGATTCAAGCGAGATTAGTCTTGTTGGAAAGCTAAGACATGAGGCTACAAGTTCTCTGAGGAGGGAGAACCCAGTTCTACCTCTAAGACAGTCAAAATTTCTCATCAACGAACCAGACCTACTACCCTATAGGGTCTGTCATGACCCAGTCTCGGTTAGTGACCCATAGCTGGAGTTCTATAACTCCAAATTGAGCAAGACCAATTTCATTAGTTAGCCAACATCCAAACCTACAATTTCTATGAGGAACCTGATCCTAATTCCTTCATCCTCCTACCCGAAATCTCTCTAAAAGTCAAGAGACGAAACTGTCCAGATTCGTCAATTTTTCCATTTACATACAGCACATGAAGTTCTTTAATTTAGCAACTCATACTTTTTCCTCAATTCAAGTCTAAGAACTCAAATCTATAAATTAACATTCAGGTATCAATTCATAATTGACTTGAAATGACTCATAAGAGCAGGTTTAGAATACCTTACCCGGTACGAATCAAGGTTTCGATCCCTCACTTTCTTTCTAATGACAGTCGGCCCTCCCCTCTTCTCTTCTTGTTCAATTTCTCTTGTTAATCCATTTTCCACCAGTGTTTATTCTACTTATAACCCTTAATCTTGGATGGGTTTTTGAAATTTTGGTGTTTCTCTCTTGATTTGTAAAAATGAATATAAAAACTCCCTCTTTTCTTTGTTTACATTATCTGCAGATCTGTTTTTGGTGAGAAGAGGAGTACTTATGCTCTATAATTATTTTTATTTGCCTTTGGGCCTTATTTTCTTTAAGTGTATTCGTTTTGCCCCCACTTCCTTTTAGTTTAGTTTATTTCCTTTAATTTAATCTAGCCTTTTTTTATTTTTTTTCTCGGGATTTATAATATTTGAATAAATAAGGGTCATCCCAAAAAAAGTTCTTCACTTCGTTGAAGAACTTTCTTTTGTCTTGGGTACTCCAATGAGCTGACAATTGTCTTGAAATAAGAAAATTAACAATATCAGCAAACCAAGGCATTGTAGAGATAGAAAGTAAAGATTCATTAGGAAAGTAGTCATCAATTGGTGTGATGTCAGATCTCGAATTTGTTGTCAATCTTGACAAATAATCTGCGACAACATTTTTAGTGCCTTTCTTGTCTTTGATTCTGATATCAAATTCTTGAAGTAACAAAATCCACCGCACTAATCTAGCCTTAGAATCTTTCTTAGAAAGAAGATATTTCAATGCTGTATGATCACTAAAAACAATAAGAGGTGAGCCAACAAGATAAGACCTGAATTTTTCACATGCAAATACTACTACAAGTAATTCTTTTTCAGTGGTGGTGTAATTCATTTAAGCACTATTTAAAGTTTTACTTGCATAGTAAATCACATAAGGTTTCTTATCTTTTCTTTATCCCAAGACAGCACCCATGACATAATTACTAGCGTCACATATTATTTCAAAAGGCAATGACCAATCAGGAGGTTGAATGACAGGAGCAGAAGTATGCAAATTTTTAAGTTTAACAAAGGCTTCTTCACAATGTTCAGTCCATTCAAAAATATTATCTTTTGTTAGAAGGTTACTCAATGGCTTAGATATTACACTAAAATCTTTGATGAACCTTCTACAAAAACCAGCATGTCCTAAGAATGATCTAACATCTTTAATAAATTTTGGTGTTGGGAAGTTAACAATTAACTCGATTTTAGATTTGTCAACCTCAATTCCTTTTGATGAAACAATGTAACCAAGTACAATGTCGTTTGTTATCATAAAAGGACATTTTTTCCAATTTAGCACAAGATTCTTCTCTTCACACCTGTTCAAAATGTTTTCCAAGTTAGTTAAACAATAATCAAATGAATCACCAAAAACAGAAAAATCATCCATAAAAATCTCAAAAAAAGTTCAACCATATCACTGAATATGCTAAGCATGCATCTTTGAAACATGGTTGGTGCATTACATAATCCAAAAGGCATTCTTTGATATGCAAAAGTACCAAATGGACATGTGAAAGTAGTCTTCTCTTGATCTTCCAATGCAATTTCAATTTGGTTGTAACCTGAATAGCCATCTAGGAAACAATAAAATTCATGACCTGCAATTCTTTCTAGGATTTGATCCATGAAAGGTAAAGGGAAATGATCTTTTCTAGTCATTGAATTAAGTTTCCTATAGTCAATGCACATGCGCCAACCAGTAATAGTCCTAGTTGGAATTAACTCATTTTTCTCATTTGTTATCACAGTGACTCCAGACTTCTTGGGTACAACTTGGGTAGGACTTACCCATTTGTTGTCAGAAATAGGATAAATGATTCCATTATCTAGAAGCTTAATGACTTCATTTTTCACTACTTCTTTCATATTAGGATTAAGCCTTCGTTGCATTTCTCTAAAGGGTTTAGCATTTTTCTCTAAATAAATTATGTGTGTGCAAATCAAAGAACTAATTCCTTTTATGTCAGCTATGGTCCATCCTAATGCATTTTTATGCATTTTCAGAGTCTGTAATAACTTACCTTCTTGATGTGCATTAAGTTTGGAAGAGATTATTACTAGTAAAGTTTCATTTTCTCCCAAAAATGAGTATTTAAGATTGAATGGTAACGACTTCAAATCAGGTTTTAGTGGTTGAACACTTGAAGGTACGGACTCAATTGATCGTGGTGGCAATTCCTCAATTTTTGGTCTCCAATTACTTGCCTTTAATTCTTCCTGAAAATAGACCATTTGCAAATCATCAGATTCATCAATCTCAGTTTCACTGGAAGTGGTTTGAAATTGATCATGAACTAATTTTTCAATAAAGTCCACTTCCTGTAAATCATTATCATCTCCAGGTTGCTTGCAAATGTTGAAAATATTCATCTCCAATGTCATGTTTCCAAAAGATAACTTCATCACTACATTCCTACAATTAATCAATGCATTAAAAGTTGCAAGAAATGGACGTCCTAAAATAATAGGAATTAAATTACATGTTTCAACATGTTGTGTATCCAAGACAATAAAATCCACATGATAAATGAATTTATCAACTTGTACTAACACATTTTCAACTATTCCTCTAGGCACTTTTACAGATCTATCAGCAAGTAAAAGAGTTACAGAAGTTGGTTTTAACTCACCTAGATTGAGACTTTGAAAAACTGAATATGGAAGTAAATCCACACTAGCTCTAAGATCAAGTAAAGCTTTTTCAATTTTATGTTCTCCAATAAAGCATGAAAATGTAGGACAACCAGGGTCTTTATATTTCAAAGCATTATTGTTTTGAAGAATAGCACTTACTTGTTTGGCTAAAAAGACTTTCTTTTTCACATTCAGTTTTCTCTTCACGGTGCACAAGTCTTTCAAAAATTTAGCATAAGAAAGTACCTGTTTAATAGCATCCAAAAAAGGTATATTGATCCTTACCTGTTTGAAAGTTTCAAAGATTTTAGAGTTGTGATTGACTTTTCTTTGTTTGGTCATGACGGGGAATTAGTCTTTTCTTTGCAATGTTCAGATTCAATCCCTTCCTTACCCTCAGAGATTGACTCATCATCTTTCTTACAAGGTTCAAGAGTGGGTTTTTCAATAACCTTACCACTGCAAAGAGTGATGACTGATTTGACTTGATCAATGTGTTGGCTTCTGGAACTACTTGTATTTGCATTGTATTGCCCCTTGGGATTTGTTGTGGTTGAGATGGAAACTTACTTTTCTCTTGAAAACTGAGAGCAGATGTGAAATTTGCAAAAGCATCTTTTAGATCTTCCATGGTTTGAACATTTTGAGTGTTGATTGTCTCTTGCTTTTCAATGAATGCATGTAATGTTTCCTCAAGATTTCTTCTAAGAGGTGGAGCATAAAGAGGTGCATATCCATGAGAATTTAGGAAATTATGGTGTGCTTGAAACGATGGCTGTGAAGTTTGTGCATCACTCTTCCAACTGAAATTTGAGTGATTTCTCCAACCAGGATTATATGTTTGTGAGTATGGGTTATGATTGGGCCTTTGGAAACTATTTAAAGCATGGGCTTTTTCATGGAGGCATTCCCTAAAAGAAGGCAAAGTTGGACAATCATTTGTTGAGTGTTCATTGGTTTCACAGATTTGACATATAATTTCTTGAACAGATTTTAAACAACAACTCTTTTTCAATTCTAGTGCCTTGACTTTTCTAGTTAAAGATGCAAATTTGACTTGGACGTCATGATCTTCCCTAAGGTTGTACATTCCTCCACTAGATGTATGAGGTTGAGTTTTACTTGGTGCCTCATAAGTGCCTATAGTGTCTCAATTTTGAGCATTTTTAGCTAGCAAGTCTAGGTACTCCATTGCTTCATTAGAGTCTTTATCTTCAAAAGTTCAATTGCACATCAATTCCACCATTTGTCTATCTTTAGGTGTTAACCCTTCATAAAAATGTGAAACCAATCTCCATGTTTCAAAACCATGATGAGGGCAAGTATTAAGCAAGGCTCGATACCTATCCCAATATTGGTAAAATGTTTCTCCTGGTTTTTGAGTGAAAGTGGTGATTTGTCTTTTGAAAGAATTTGTTCTTCCCCGGCAACGACGCCAAAAACTTGACACGACCAAAGAATTGATGTCTTCTCTCAAATGTAGGAGTGTCAAAGTAATAAATAACCCGGCAAGACCGGGGTCGAACCACAAAGAGGTTAACTGTATAAACTACAAATGAAGAAATAGATAATAACAGAAAAGGAGTTGGAGAGAGCTTTGAGATGTGATATTGATATAAGGATTAAATAAGGATAAAATAATTGTCAAGGTTAGAGGATCCACTAATGGTATTTCAAACAAGTATAGTATAAACTCCTTTTATTACTCAACTCGAAACCACGCACAAATGAGGTTCCAATCGGATTATAAATTGTTAACATGATTACATTAGTTATCTTATTCGAATAATGTTAATACTTGTAAATGTTGTCAGGTATTCATGATTATAACTTATGTTAACAACAAATCAACTTCCTTTCATAGCACAGGTGTCGGTTATACCATACGGTTAGGCTATGAAAGTGCCAAGTATTTGTTGTACCATGGGTTATACAATATAAATCTATATTAACCATTTAACAAGCAAAGTATTAAAAGTGAACAAGATAACAAATATAAAACATGTTAGTATCAAACATTAAAATCCATATTGAGTTTATACTATACTTATTCTTACACCATTAGTGTAACCTTTTCACCTTGACATAATAAACTTTGCTAAACATAATGAAAGAGAGAAACATAAATAAACAAGATAAGAACATAAATAAGATATAAGTTAACTAAATAAAGGAAAGGAAATGAAAAGCATAAACTAGAGATTAATATAAACAAAACTTAAGCATTAAAAAAATATAAAGAGAGAGAGCAAGAACGTGATCTTGATATGAAAACCAAGATGCCTAAACGCATGGCAAATGCCTCCTTTTATAGGTCAAAATTCAAAACTATTGATTTATTGACTAATTATTGAGTGGGTGACCACATCTTGACTTGGTGACAATCTTTATCTTCTTGTCTGAACAAAACATCATTGCTAAGGTCAGAATTTGAACAGATTGTCTTCATGAAAGTTCTAAGAAATTATCTCAGCTTTCCAACAAAAACGAATCGGTGCATTTGGACTTTTAAAACTCGAGATATGGGCTGAACACTGAATAGTATCTGGGCTGCAAGATAGATTTAGACTTCTCTTTTGATACTAAGATTTGGACTTCCAAACAGCAGAATTGAGTCTTGGGCTCTCCTGAATGTTTTAGGCCTATGTCTTAGCTTTCTAGCCATATAAACCAAACTGAAATCCAAGATCTATAGCTCCAGATATGACCCAATGATTGAACAGTGTTCCAGTTTGGACTGAACCAGCATCTCTTTTCTAAGCTTAGCCCTCTCTTTGTCTTCTCAATTTCAGTAGTGAAACTCATCAATCAATCCCTTCATTTATATGATAGGCCTGCATTTAAGATGAATATTTACCATAAATTAAAGGTATCTTATAGTACTAGACATGATATTATAAAACATGCTCTAGTTAAGGAGTTATTGATACTTTAAGTGCAAAATGATGATATAAAACCTTGATAAAAATGCACTTTTAAGTACTAATCACAATATACCCAACAAAAATTTCCTCACTCTTTTCAGTACCAATTCTCTTCCGAGCATCATCAGCTCCAGATAAGCTCCTACTATGAGATCTGTGATTCTTATTACTCTTTCTCCCTTCCCTGATAATTTCACAACCTTCAACCATGACATTATCCTTAGCTTGCATTGGGTCCAAATACTGCTCCTAAAACACACTTTTTCCTTTTCCATTCCCCATAGAATTTTCCATAGAAGGCTCCAGACTATCATCAACACTTCCACGTCTGATAGTAACCTTAGCTCCCTTGGTGCTCGGCTCCCTAGCTTTAGGGGCCTTAGAACAGTTGTCAGTTGTGTGGCCAAGAATTTTGCAATGCTTGCAAAATTTGGACAGGGTTTCATAAACAACCGATTGCACAAGAGTAACACTACTAGGCAGGATGATATTAATGGAATAAGGCAGGTTACCAACCAGGTCTAGCTCAACCAAAACTCTAGCATAAAAGAGCCTTGACATCGTAGAAGTTAACTTATCACAATGGAGAGGTTTTTAATAACATTAGCAATCTTTGATAAACATTTTAACAACTAATATTTGAGAGGCAAGTTTGAAAATTTTATCCAAACATGTACTCTGGTCATCTCATTAAAAGAAAAATCAAAATATTCAGGCATAGACTTCAACACTAAAGATCTCCCACGCACACCAAATAAAAACCACCAGATAAAACAAAAGGCTTGTCATCCTTATTATTAAATTTGTAAATCAACCATCCTAATCATGTATAGTCAAAGAAATATTGCATTTCCAGGTGTTTCCTATGATCCTAGTCAGGGCTTTGAACCCAGGAAATTTCCACGTAGACCATAACATATAACTTCCAAACATCAAAATTACTGTCTAAGTCACCATCTAACAAGGTACAATTTTCAGCATTATTGGAATCAGAAAAATGAACAAGTGAGGGACAATTAGTTATGCTACGGTTGGAGGAGAACAAGTCTCTCCATTTCCCCACAACAAGTTCTACAAGCTTAGAAATACCTGAATTAGGAAGAGGAACTTGAGCAGCAGCCACTGAATCATCATTTTTTACTCCAACGCCAGAGGAAATGAAGACATCGTCGCTGTTAACATGAGGTGTCCCTCCTTCTAATTCTTCATCTGAGAGTGTATAATCATCAATCGCTTCCTCTTCAAAATCCTCATCATCAGGGCATTCCTCCACTATCACTTGCTCATGGCCGAGAGATAAGCGGCTGGACCCTCTAGTTAGGGTTTTGAGATATGAAGACTTGCCAAGAGTTGGGCAAGCTGAATCGATATGGGAACCAGGAGGGGATTCCAAGGCAATCACAGAGTTTTTGTGAAGAGAAAGCCGAAGCTTCTCTTGATTCTGTTTTTGGTTTCCCTGAGGAAGGAGAGATGATTTCTTTTTCTTTTTTTTGCCCATGGAAGGGAAAAGAACAAAGACGTTAGAAAAAGATGGCAGGAGCCCAAGCTGTAGAACAACAGAAATAACTCAATAACGAAAGAAAGCTACCACGAGGGAAATAGGCTTTAGAAAGAAGGAGAGCATCTCTCTCTAATTTCTCTCTTTGCTTTCTTTTCTGACTTAATGCTTACTTTTGTGATGCGTGATCCTGCATTATCGAAGTCCTACCACTCATGTGTGCTAGGACTTCACTGACACTGTGTTTATGAGCTTTGAGTATTAGTGGTTGAAGATCTTGTATGCTAATTGTTATAAGCTTTTTCATGTTGGGTATGACTATCCTCTTTTCCTCTTAACTTAGGAAATTCTTCCAACTGTAATTATGAGGATGCTAGGATGGTTTTGCTTATATTGGACTACAACCCTTGCTGCTGAAAACATTATCATTTATGGTGGCCTCAAGGTGCTGATTTTCTGGTGCTTTGCGTTTTGTTGAACTGGTGTGGTTGCGGTTGTGTTTTTGAGGTGGGATTAGTTCCACTTGAAATTTTGAGGTTTGCATTGACTAGTCGACATCCTTTTATTTTGAAGCATGGAATTATTGCTGCAGTGGTTCTCTTTGTCTTTTCTTTTCCTGATTTGGTAGTCAGAGGAACTGATTTCTAAGTTTGTTTGCTGGTTTTTCAAGTAGCGATTCTTTGCTATAGCTGTGAAATTGTCCATAAAAGGCTGATCTGGTATTGATCTCAACCAAAGACTTTAACAAGTGCAACTTGTCATTGCATGTACTCGAATTTTCTTGATTCCTTTCTAAATAAAAATCTCATAAAGAGGTTGATAAGCCACAAAGGTCTAAGAGAGCAACAAAGCTGAATCTCAAGTATAGGGAAGGAAGTGTAGGCGTAAGACCAGGACAAACTTGATCGTTAAACCCACGAAGGCTTAATTGTAGGAACCAAAGCGGCTAATGACGTGAGGGACTTTAGCACGTCAACTAGTCATGGGGGGTAGTGTTAGGCATCAATTTTTCCATTCTGTTTTGCAGTAAAATTGATTTTGTAACCGTTGTAGCAGAACCTCTATTTTTGGTTGTATATCCGAATGGTTGTTGAAGTTAAGGTATTAATAAGCTCTAGAAAGAAATGAAAAGGGAGACTAAAATTTCTATCCTATTTTATCTTGTGGTACGTTCTCACCCGAAGAAAGCAACTGTGTTTCAGTGCTATTGAAAGTTGGCTTTTGACTGGGACCTTATCAATTGGTATCAGAGTCTGGTTTAATAGCGACTAACAAAGAACGGATTGAAATGTTGGAGGCTGGGCTAGGTGGAGTTCAAGATGGAATACAAAGAATGGAGTTGAGCATGTCCAACAAAATGCATAAACTAGAAGAAACTATCAATAAACTTTCAGAGGCTTTATTATCAAGCAAAGGGGAATCAAGCCATAGCAACATAAATCGAGATGGCATCTCTCATACAAATCACGAGGAGAATGACGAAAGCAGACAAGTATTTTCTTCTAAAATGGCCAAGCTATAATTTCCACGATATTCTAGACAAGACCTGACAGGGTGGTTTAATCGTGTGGACCAGTTTTTTGAATTCCAGAATACTCTAGCCAACCAAAAGGTGTCTCTCGCTTCTTTCCATCTGGAAGGAGAAGCAAATTAATGGTGGCAATGGGTTCGTCAGACATACAGAGAGGAAGGACAAATAATGACATGAGAGACTTTTGAAGATGAATTATGGGCTAGATTTTGACTTACAAAATGTGAGGATTTTGATGAAGCCTTATCATGTATAAAACAAGTGGGATCCTTACGTGATTATCAAAGTGAGTTTGAGAAGTTGGGAAACCGAGTTCGTGGTTGGACCCAAAAGGCATTGGTTGCAGTTACTATCAAAGACCGATTTCTGATTCCTACAGTGAAGGATATGTTGGATTAACTGCATGGGGCCACTTACTACACCAAATTAGATCTAAGAGCCGGGTACCATTAGGTACGAGTACACCCTTCAAATATTCATAAGATTGCTTTTCGTACACATAACAGTCATTATGAATACCTAGTTATGCCATTTGGCTTGAGTAATGCACCATCTACATTTCAAGCTATTATGAATACTATTTTTCGACCCTACTTATGAAAGTTCATATTAGTTTTTTTTATGACATCTTGATCTATAGCCCTACTTGGGAAATGCATTTAGATCGTGTCACTCAAACCTTGGAAATTTTGAGGCAACAACAGTTATTTATCAAGGCCAGTAAATATGCATTAGGGTTGATAGGTTATTACCGCAAGTTTGTTTGGAATTATGGTATATTTGCTCGGCCCCTCACAAACCTTCTCAAAAAAGGGCAATTTGGATGGAATGATGATGCAGAAAAAGCATTTCACACACTTAAGAAGGCCATGACCACCATGCTTATCTTAGCCATGCCAAATTTTAATGAAGCTTTCACCATGGAAACGGATGCTTCAGGCGATAGAATTGGAGCAGTTCTTCAATAATAAGGCAAACCTATTGCTTTTATGAGTCGAGCTCTTGGTGTTTCAAAGAGATCGTGGTCTACGTATGAGAAGGAAATGCTTGCTATTATGGAGGCCATACACATGTGGCGTCCTTATTTGCTGGGGAGGAGATTTGTTATTCAAACATATCAAAGAAGTCTCAAATATTTACTGGAGCAAAGAATTACCACATCGGAACAACAAAAATAGGTTGCCAAATTATTGGGTTATGACTATGAGATTCAGTACCGGCCAGGTCGTGAAAATTCTGTTGCGGATGCATTGTCTCATCGACCTAACAACCCTACTCTGGATCACTTGTTCGTGCCACAGCTTGATATTTGGGAGGAAATTAGATAGGCTGCTATAGGGGATGATTATATGGCTGCTGTGAACAATTTGGCTCAAACTCAACCGGAAGGCCCTTATATTCAACGAAATGAGTTAACTCTTTTAAAAGGCAGAATTGTGGCTCCTTCCAATCTCACTTTGCGCAACAAGTTGATATATGAACCCCATGATACAAAAATGAGGGGCCACTCTAGTGTCTTACGCACTTTTAAAAAAATTGGCCACATAATTCTATTGGCTTACAATGCACAAGACTGTCCAAGATTATGTGAAGCGCTGTGACATATGCCAAAGAACTAAAACAGAGACATTGCCACCGGCAGGACTATTACAACCTTTATCAATTCCATGTCAAGCATGGGACGATATCACTATAGATTTTATGGAAGGCCTACCGATTTCCCATGGCAAGGGCACAATTTTTATGGTGGTGGACAGATTGAGTAAATATACGCATTTTATATCTTTATCTCACCGTTTCACGGCTAAAACGGTGGCGGAAAAATTTGTTGAAGACATGGTCAAATTACATGGAATGCCTAAGTCTATTATCAGTGACAGGGATCCCATCTTTATCAGCAAGTTTTGGCAAGAATTTTTTAAAATGTTTGGCACCAAACTGAAGATGAGCTCAGCATACCACCCTCAATTCGATGGCCAATCAGAGGTAGTCAATCGTTGTCTGGAACAATATTTAAGAAGCTTCGTCCATCAATGGCCTCGTAAATGGCACTCCTCCTTACCATGGGCAGAGTTCTAGTACAATTCCACCTTCTATGCATCGACTGGAATGACACCATACCCACTTTATGGCCGACCACCACCATCCCTTCCAAAATATTTTGATGGATCAACATCAGTTCACGATGTTGAACAAAATCTCCTAACTTGTGATGAGCTTCTGCTACAGCTTAAACACAACTTGGCAACTGCAACCAATTGCATGAAACAGATCACTAACAAGAAGCGGCGGGATATGTCCTTTCAAGAAGGTGATATGGTGTTTCTCAGGCTACAACCCTATCGGCAAAGCTTCGCTTTGAAAAGAGCACACTAGAAATTGGGAAGCCAATTCCTTGGTCCTTATCAAATTCTTAAAAAGGTGGGCAACGTTGCTTATAAATTGCAGTTACCTGTGGGTGCATGTATCCATCATGTCTTTCATGTTTCCTTACTGAAGAAATATGTGGGAGATGCAACTGAGACACGCATAGACTTTCCGCCAGTTTCAGATGGTGGTGAGATCATATTAGAGCCTAAGACTCTCATTGATCATCGCTGGGTGAAGCAAGGCGATAAGTTCCTTGCGAAGAGTCTGGTGAAATGGAAACACTTACCATCAGAGGAAGCTACCTAGGAAGTGACCGAGTCGCTATTTCACCAGTTTCCATACTTGAACCTCGAGGACAAGGTTCCACTTCCTTGGGGGTATTGATAAGCCACAGAGGTCGGCTGAGAGAGCAACAAAGCTGAATCTCAAGTATAGTGAAGGAAGTGCAGGCGTAAGACCAAGACAAACTTGATCATTAAACCCATGAAGGCTTAATTGTAGGAACCAGAGCAGCTCATGTGAGGGGCTTTACCACGTCAACTAGTCATGGGGGGTAGTATTAGGCATCAGTTTTTCCATTCTGTTTTGCAGTAAAATTGATTTTGTAACCATTGTAGTAGAATCTCTATTTTCAGCTCTATATCCGAATAGTTGGTTGAAGTTAAGGTACTAATAAGCACTAGAAATAAATGAAAAGGGAGACTAGAATTTCTATCTTATTTTATCTTGTGGTATGTTCTCACCCGAAAAGAACAACTACGTTTCAGTGCTATTTGAAAATTGGTTTGACAGGTATCTCCATTTTTATATTTGTTACAAGGACAGTCAACCAGTTGCTATATTGGGCATATGGTTCGTCTTCGCCTCTTGTGTGGCAATGGGATCCTTTTGGGCAGCTTGCTTTAGTTAGAGTATGGAGATTCCACAAGTTTAGGTTTACTGATGAAGCACAAGGATGGTTAATTACGACATTGCAGCATTTGCCCCCGCCTATTCTGCCTGAATGTCTATATGACCTATATGATTTCTAAAATCCTTTCTAATTTCTTGTTCATTTCCTGCCATGCACTTATGAGCTGACCTTGTAACTTTCTATTTTCGTTGCAGAATTGTCGGTCATGAAAAAGAAAAAGCAAAAAAAAAAAAAAAGTAAAGGTATCTGCGCAGAAAATCTGTTCTCTTCCGAAAGGAGAAAAGGTCCATAGCTTCACTTCCCATTGATATAACTTTCAACAGCTCAACTAAAACACGTTCACAATGTCTGTAAACCTAAAAGGAATGACAAGAACCAGGCAAGAAATGCTGCCATTGCAAGCAGTTGGTGATCTATGACCACATTATGGCTGTTACATCCAAAATAAGGATGCATTGAATGCCAGATATGGAAATAAGCTGTGCCCACTTTTCACTCGGTCAATTCTGCTTCAACTTCTCTCTTCTTGCCTTTTCTCTTATCATTACCACCCTGTTCCTGTTGCTCAGCCTTTTTCTGAGCTCGAATCATGGCTCTTCTAGCACGAGGTCGCATTTCTCGCACTTGTCGGGGAGGCATCACATATGGTTCAAGAGGCCGATCACCAAAGGGGTGCTCACTGTCAGGAAAAATCCTTAGTTTCCGATCTCTATCCTGTGCCCAAAAATTAATACTGTCAAGGCAGTTTTATCAGAGAGAGTTCAACCTAAATGTTTAAAATTAAAAAAACCAATGTCCTCTCAAACAAATACATAAAGCCAACATCACTTAAACAAACCTGCAGCGCATACAGCACAACAAATAATCTAGTTGTGTATCCAAAAAGAGAAAAAGGGCTCTGATTGCAATTTTTAAGAAAATCACTGAACTGGGTATAAATCCCAGGATAAATCAACAATCAGGTCTCCATTTATTTCAAAGGATACATAAAAAAAAATCGTCTACAGAAACCATGTGAAAATTTCTGAATCAAACAATGTTAGTAACCAGTAGCCCATGCTTCTCATGGGATATTTTTAGCGCGCAAGATTGAAACTCCTCTTTTATTGGAAATGCTAGTTAAAGCAGTAGAAAAATTCATTATGTTTTTTTTCATTCCATTACATCCCAAATTGCCTACAATAAGTTTTCTAGATGGTAGGAAAGTGACAACGGTGTTTTAATCATCTTATCTACCTGCCTTTCAGAAATGCATAAAGGGTTGTCAGCTACATGCAATCAAGTGCAGCACATCCTAAACCTTACTAAGACAAGTATCCCTATAGATTCACTTTGATGGGGAATGTGTTAGAGGGAAGAAGGAAAATAGTGAGAATTAATCATTTCAACAGAAGAAAGACATCAAAACATAGAAAGGAGTAACGCACATCACGCAATTTGTTTCTTGGAAGCATACGCAGAACAGCTTTTCGGATCACTTCTGTAGGGTCCTTGGCCATCTGATCTTTTAAACTCCTTTCCTTGAGGTGTCCTATATACCTGCAGAAAACAAATAATCAATCAACACAGGAATTCAATACAAGATGACAAAAGCTGAGTGGCATGGGAAAACTATATATCTGAAACTGCATTTGGTCCCTTTGTCTACGTCTCAAAATTGGAAAGCAAAAGTATCTCATATTCATTGACAGTTAAATGTTTACTCCTTTGATACCAAGGAGATTTAATTACAGTGATTAATGCCCAACAATTAAGTAGATGATAAGATCATTTGTTTCCCCATGCTATTTTACATTTCCTTGAAAATTTTGGTTTGTGGAGTGAAAACCAGAAAAGATGATTGTTGATCACTTATCCTCTTGATGTTCCATATTCCACATTAACTTGGAATTCAGAGATAGAAAATGTTATGATACTTGCCCAGTATGCCAGCGGTAAAACTTATCCGTCATTTTTCTCCCGGTTACACAGACATCCTTTGCATTAAGCACAACACAAATATCACCATCATCACGATAAGGGGCGTAAGTTGGCTTATCCTTGCCTTGAATGACTGTTGATATTTGAGATGCTAATCTTCCAAGAACCTATTAGAAAGCAGGTACTGTTACAATTTCAAACTTAAAGAACTAAGAAAAGAAAAGGTAGTATAAACCAGTTCAAATCTAGCAAGATAATGCATATTCAAGAAAAAGAAATAGTGGGACCATTTCCTTCACTAAATCCTACATCTTTGCCAAGCTTGTTACACAAACTATTAGCTGATGGACTCTGGTTTTTATTTTCCCAAATGACAGTAGAATAAACGAGTATCTTCGTTGAAATCCAAGAATTACCTCATCTCCCATACAAGTTGGCTATTACAGGAAAATTCTGAAGCATAATAAATCTATAATATCTTGGAACAGCATATCGGAAAAAAATACAGATCCAACCTGGCCTTTGGCATCAAATACTCTCCATCGCAGACCTTCCAGATTAATACGTTTGAGGCCAGCAAGTGCTTTCTGTAAGAACACATACAGAACAGCAGTTCCTATTATTGATTCCAATGCCATTTATCAATTCATAAAACCACAGGTATAAATGTTAAACACGTGCTTTGTCATCTGCACTAAAAGTACATAAAGAATCCATCAAGCAAGTATATTAAGTGAATTTTTTTCTCCTTTGTCTCTTATTAGAAAAATCATTTATATTTGTTATTTAAATTTTAAATTTTATGTTTTTCTTTTTTAAAAAAGGTGTTTTTTCGGTTTGGAAATTCAGTTTTTTTTCTTAATGAATGTTTCAGCTTGGTTACAAAATCAGTAAAGAGTTTGCAAGTTACTGCAGGTCAAGAACCCTGCCTCTTAATGGCAGTAAAAGGCGGCAACATCAAGGTTTTCTAGCAAAGAGCTGAGCAAGAGCTCAAGAACACTATACTGCACGACTATAGTCCCAAGTGTAAAGTCCTGCCTTTACTCATGTTAAAGTATTGGCATCTGAAATGGCCAGATGTCAGGAATGTGAAGCGCACGTCACAATACTGAAATATTTCGTGGCCAGGCTATGTACTTGGAGCTTTAAAGATTGAATGGAAACACTATGCAGCCCATCTGACTTGATTTGGAAAAACCCTCAATTTGGAGGGGTCACAATACTCGGCTTTACTAGAGTTGTTTGATGGGATCACTGTGAAGATGATGTAGAGATGGTGATGATCAGTGAGTGTAGTTCAGGTAATAATTAGCGGTCAAAATAATTCCACATAAAAAAAAAAACAAAATTGACCACATAAAAAACTAGAATATCTAATTTTCATACACTATTGAATGATTAAGTTTGCAGGCAATGCAACTCTGAAGACACCGGGCATAAAAGCATTCCTGGGCGGCAATTATATAAATAAAATCGTAAAAAAGACAAAAATAGAGGCATTTTAAACTCATACAATACATTTTACGAACAATTGGTGTGCGGAAAATGAAAGTTAATTTCTCTACGAGTTTGGGACAAAAGAACCTGAATTTCAACGGAAAATGAATGAAAGGAATACAAAGAGAAAAGAGTCACTAAATATAAAAAGGAAGTACCTTCATGTTGCCATTAAAAACGCTAGCTGCAGCTTGGCTTGCCATTTCTCTTTTTCTCTCTACACAAGTAAATGATTTCTCGTTTCTCGACTACAAATCATTCGCCTGTGTTAATAGCAAAAGAAAATAAATGATTTATCAAACTACGCATAGAAACAAAAACATTGAAAACAAAATTAAAAACCAAAAGAAGGGGTTTAAGCCGGAAACCTTGAAGATAAGTAGGGTTTGTTTGGAAAAGAAAAAAAAGAAAGAAAAAGAAGCTCGCAGCAGGGCAAAATGGTTTCGGGCCTTCTTTTCGATATAAGTAAAGGTTCTTAGGCTTAGAGAAAGCCCAGGTTTTATTTTTCTTAGTGCCTTAAAATAATGCTTTCGTTAACGCTGTTTTATACACATTTATTTTTATTTTTATTTTAATTTGATTTGATTTATTTATTTATTTATTATTATTATTATTTTATATAGATTGTCAATTTCATTAAGTTATGTATATATCACATTTCAGTTTAAAAAACATAACAAACTAGAAAATAATTCATTTCATTCAGAATATCTGTTCATTCTAAAAATTTCATCTGGAAAATTTAAGTTTTATTCCCGTCATTTTGTTCTGATTAAATTTTTTTTAATAAAAAAATTTATATTTTTTTCTCTAATTCATTCTCTAACACTTAATTTATTAGATATTGAACTTCATAATTTTATTGTGGTTTGTTTTTTTGTAGTTATCTCAATTTTATGATCCCTGTCACGAGTTTGACGGTTTATCCTAGTTTAATCGATTTTTTTTTATTTTTTAATTGATTTTTTTTTAAAGTTTTATCATTCAACATCTTCAACATTTAGTTAATTAAAAATTAAACTTTCTTATTTGTTTCAATTTATTTTCTATGAAATTATCCTAATCTCATGACCCGAGTCACAAGTTTTGTGAGTTAACTCAAATAGAATTAGATCATTTTATTAATTCCTTTTTTTAGTTTGAATTTTTTTCAATTTCATTACTCAACAATAGGTTTATTGAAAATTGAGCTTCATAATTTATTTTGATTTGTTTTATTTGAGATTATCATGGTCTCATGACCCGAGTCGTGAATTTAAAAAGTTAATTTAGGTTAACCCAGATCGATCCAATATATTATCATCTCAATATTTTTTTAAAAAAGATGTTTTGAATTTTTTCAATCCAACTATTTTTTTACTCGTTTAGGTTATCTTAAAATCCGTTGAGTCAATCAGGTTATTTTGGTTCAACTTCTTATTTAAAATTTAAATTGTATAATCTTAAGTTAATCCATGTTTAAATTTGAATTACACAACCTCGAAACAATATGTCAAATTTTTCCAAAACCAAAATATATTATTTCAATTAAAAAATTAGAACGCTAATAGAATTGATAACATTGGTTATAATATTATTAGAGATTAGATTCTCCAACCGACTCCATCATTAAACTGGAACAAAGAGTAGCGATTCATTCTAAATAAAATTGAGGGTAGACCTAGGATTTAAACTAAATACATATTTATTAAAAAAACATTTTCAAAAAAAAATACTAAATTGATTTTTAAAAAAATAATATGACTCGAAGTCTTCTAAAATAGATGTGCCTTGAGATAGATCTAGGTGGAATTTGATATTTATCTTTTTATATTAAAAACTTAAAATGTTTTATATACTAAAATTAATCCCATATTACAATAAACATTTATGAGTTACTTTTTTTTAAAAAAAAAGTTTTTTGTTCAGATAAAGTTTTTATATAGAACAAAATATTTGAGGGGCTTGGTATAAATACAAATTTTATTTTGTTAGGATTCTATTAACTTTTAACATGATAATTAGCATTATATTTTCACAAGTCCTTTTATTTAAATGATTTTTATTTAATTTAATTTGAGGAAAATATTAAAAATATAGGTGCAAATAAAAATCTTATCTCATGTTTTTACTAAGGAATTGTTTTTCTAATATTAGTAAAGTTTTTTAGAAGGTATAATTTATTTTATCTAAAATAGTCAAAAAAATAACATAAGATAAATCAATGCTATCTTGTAAAAAAAATAACTAGGATCTAGTTTAATAATTAGTTGAATTTTGAGATGAATAGAAATTCAGAGTATGGCCACTTACAACAGTCATTTTTTCAAAATATTAATAATGATTGGGAAAACAAAAATATGATACATGATAATCTAAGAATTTTTTTTAGTACTTATTCAACAATATCTATAATCTAAAACTCTTGAAAGAAAAGCTCTAAATAAAATAAAATAAAAACTTGATAAAATATTGGATATTAGAAACTAATATTTATATTTTTATATTATAAAATTAAAATTTCTTGTCTTGCTAAAATTACTCTTATATTACAATATTTTAAATACTATTATATTAAAAAAAATTATTTTATTTATTATTTTATTTAAAAGATTATTTTTTTTATATACATAGTAATTGTAAAAAGTAAACAAATGATAAATTATAATTTTTTTTATATTGATCACCTATATTTAGTAATATCTATAATTAAAAAATCTTGAAAATAAAACTCGAAATAACTTAAATCTTGATGTAACACTAAAATTCTAGTTACTGTTTTTTTATTTTTAATATTCATTGTCAGAAATCTACGAATACAAACGGAATCATCGATGGAAACATCCGTCAGTATTTTGGGGTGATCTTTACAAACTAATTTTTTTCATCGCTAACTCCATCAGTATTTACCGATATAAATATTTCATTGGTATATATTGAGATAATCCCATTCGGAATAGAAGAAAATTTAAAAAATCAAACAGTACGATTACGTGTAAGTTTTTGCGAACGCCGTTACCGATAAAATTACAATTGGATTCAAACAAGGAAGCTCGTACAGTGACGTGTCACTTATATCAACAGCATTGCTGATGGATTGACAAACAAAAAAATTCTGTCAGTAAATCAATCGGTAATAGTTAATATATGACCTGACCATCGACCTTCCCTTATTTCTCCTTCTTCCTTAAAAAGCCTCTTTGCAACAAAACAAACAGCCCCCTCCCCCCACATGTATTTTGTATGGGTGTTTACTTGTTTTATTGTTTTTTCCCAAACAAACTTGTTATATGGATTTATGATTTTGTACATGTTATGGTTTGTTTTAGATTTTGTAAAATTATATTTGTTTGTAAATTATTGAAACTTATGTTGAATTACCGACTTAGGTGTGTTGTGATGAAATAAATAATGACTTATTTAACGAGTTCATTTTATATTTTGTCAATTATATTACTAAGTTGTAATTTTCGTAAATATGTTCAAATTTGTATGTACGTAAATAATTGATAATGAATTAAGAGAAGTATTAAAGTAGGTTAGATAATCTTGAGCTAAACTAATATTTTTGCAAATTTATTCACTTAACATAGTTAATTAATACATGTTGTCATCATTATTTGATATAGGTTCGATAGAAGTTATGGTTGATCGTTCATGGATGATTATTGTAAAGGAGTTCAGGATTTTATTAATTACACAACATCTAATCCGAGCAATATTAGTGGAGACGGTATTAGATGTCCATGCAAGAGGTGTAAAAATAAAAAGTTTCTTGATCTAGATGTTGTAACGATACATCTTCTACACAAAAGATCCATGGAAGAATACCTGTGTAGGAATGCACATAGAGAACCATTTGTTCCTCACGAGACCATGGTAGAAAGGATGGTCGGGTCAACTTTTAGTGTTAACAACATGCATGAAGTTGTAAATAACAATAGTAATCCTTATAGGACTATGGTTATGAATGCAATGAGAATGAATCAGGGTCATGCTGGTCAATGTCCAATCATAGATGAAGAACCTAATGCAGATGTGACCAGGTTTTTTGATCTTTTGAAAGATTCTGATGAACTATTATGGGATGACTGCATAAATCATAGTAAATTATCGACCGTTGCATATGTGTTTGCCATCAAGTTGGAATATGGATTGAGTGAGGTCGGTTATGACAAAATTGTCAAATGGGCGAAAGGCATTTTACCTAAAGGGAACAAGCTAAAAGAGAAATTATATGCTACTAAGTCTATAATAAAACTCCTCAGTCTAGGATATCAGAAAATTGACATGTGTCCAAACTTTTACATGATGTGCTATCTTGAAAATGCCGAGTTGACTGAGTGCAGAACATGTGGGTATTCCCATTATAAACTTAAAACTGGCAGGGGAAAGACTCTTGTAGCACATAAAAAACTTAGATACTTCCCAATCACACCTAGACTGTAGAGGTTATTCATGTCACCAAAGACTGTTGAGCACATGACATGACACCAATCACATGACGCGGTGGATGGAGTGATGATGCATCCTTTCGATGGTGAAGCATAGAAACACTTTAATAGTGTGCATCCTCACTTTTCAGCTGAATCAGAGAACATGCATCTTGGATTATGTTCAGACAGATTCAATCTATTCGGGTCATTTGCTGCTTCTTATTCTTGTTGGCCAGTTATACTCATGGTTTACAACTTACCACCTGGGATGTGTATGAGGCCGGAGTTAATATTTTTATTTACAGTCATACCCGGTCCTAATTGTAACGACCCGGCTTTTTCAAGGCCAAAATCGATGGAATTTTTTTTTATACTTCTCGCAATGACATTTTGTGAATTAGTAATTATTTTCCTTCCTTATCATGGCATCATAGGGATATAGTTCTCGTAAAACAACATTCTCATACAACAGATACCCAATACACATGTCCATAATATTATATTTTTATATTCATACATTTACATTACGTCATATTGGCATACCCATGTGTTTGCATTCCTGTTCCAATCTCGTTATCAACACGAGTTTATAATCGACAATCTTACACAACTAGTACTTTCTTTCATACGATCCTCATGTGATTTCACAACATAACATCCTCATAAAAGTAAATACCATATAAATGTATTCATAGCATCATGTCTACATGTTCGCACATCTTCATCCGTGATCTATTACAATTTCCATTACAAGTCCTTACAAAAGTGTCAAATGACAAATATTCAACATAACAGCTAAGTCATACTATTACATAGCACCTTTCAAAATATGTGAACCTGTGAAATGGGCTTTCCTATGAACCTTGATTGTGTGATGTCCCTGTTACAAAACAACATGGATACAAGAATTGTAAATAATCTAACATAATAATAAACATCTAGAAGTACATTGTCATTGCTTTTCATTATTAACTTAGAACGGGAAGATTCCTTCTTATACTTTTTATATACATTGTACATCTCTTATTATTTTGTTAACTGTACTTTTCTCACTCACACAGCCTAACCTCTCCACGGGGTTGTGGGGCCAAAGTTTAACATCGATCGGGGTTAAATACTTCACCTTAACCCATTCATCCACCTTGGATACTTATAGTCGTAGCTAATTGCAACATTTAAATTCGGCCATCTGTCTCCGATGCCATTAACAAAAACTAATAACGAAATCAACCCCCGTCATTCCTATAGATACCATTAACCAAAGCTAATTTTTTTTTATATAATCAATTCAGCCATCCACCACGGATGCCATTAGCCAAAGCAAATCATCAAACACAACTCGGTCATCCATCATGGATGCCATTAGCCGAAGCTAATCATCAATCACAACCCGATCATCCATCTCGGATGCCATTAACTAAAGCTGATCAAACATTTGTCCCAAACATCCATCTCGGATGCCATTAGCCGAAACTGATCAACAATCATAACCAGTCATCCATCTTGAATGCCATTAGCCAAAGCTAATCATCATTTATCCCAGTCATCCACTTAGGATGCCATTAGCCGAAGCTAATCATCATTTATCCCGGTCATCCACTTAAGATGTCGTTAGTTGAAGCTAATCAATCAATTGTCCCGGTCATCCATTCGGATGCCATTAGCCGAAACTGATAAACAATCACAATCCGGTCATCCATCTCGGATGCCATTAGCCGAAGCTAATCATCATTTATCCCGGTCATCCATTTAAGATGCCATTAGTTGAAGCTAATCAATCAATTATCCTGGTCATCCATTCGGATGCCATTAGCCGAAGCTAATCATCATTTATCTCGATCATCCATTTAGGATGCCATTAGCCGAAGCTAATCAATTAATTATTCTAGTCATCCATCTCGGATGCCATTAGCCGAAGCTAATCAACATTTAACCCGATCAACCACTTAGGATGCCATTAGCCAAAGCTAATCAATTAATTATCCCGGTCATCCATTCGGAAGCTAATCAAACATTTGTCCCGGTCATCCATTCGGATGCCATTAGCCGAAGCTAATCATCAACCAATCAAATGTTCCAGAGGCGGTTTATGAGATCACTATAACATGGTAATATCCTTTGAATTGCTCATTCAAACGATTCATAACAATTTGACATTCACTGTAACATAATAGCAAACCCTTCGTGATACTAGTACAGACGTCTTGTAATAGTTTAACATTCAGTAAACACGATAACATATCCTTTGTAATACACAAACAAACATTCCATAATAGTTTAGCATTTAGTATAACACAACAGTACACCCTTTGTATTACTCATCCAACCATTCATGACAGTTAATGATCAATATAATACAACAATATATCCCTCATAATACTCATACAACCATTCATGATAATTAACATTCAGTATAATACAACGGTAGATCCTTCGTAATACTCATACAACCATTCATCATAATTACATTCAATAAATACAACAGTAGATCCTTTGTAATACTCATACAACCATTCGTCATAATTGCATTCAATAAAATACAACAGTAGATCCTTCGTAATACTCACACAACCATTTATCATAATTACATTCAATAAAAAAACAATAGTATATCTTTCGTAATACTCATACAACCATTCGTCAGCAGCCCAAATTCATAATAGCCCAATCAACATCTCATAGTCAGTTTAATATTCATCGCAAACCATTCGTCATAATTACATTCAATAAAATACAACAGTAGATCCTTCGTAATACTTATACAACCATTCGTCATAATTGCATTCAATAAAATACAACAATATATCTTTCGTAATACTCATACAACCATTCGTCAACAGCCCAAATTCATAATAGCCCAATCAACATCTCATAGTTAGTTTAATATTCATCGCAACACAATAATATATTCACCTCAAACAGGTTATTTCAGAACATTAATATTTTCATCATCATCTCAACATTCATCAAGAACTTGATCAACATTTCATAGTCGTTTTGACAATCATCAAGAATTCAATCAAACACTTCATTGTTGTTTCATCATTCATCAAGGATTAATAATATATCATCATAAGTAAATCATTTCAAAACATAAACATCATACGAGAAAAAGGTGGAAAACACTTACCTGTTCCATATGTTCACATAAGATATCAATGCCACAATTCAGTATATTTGCATCCTTAAATCACATTCATCACCATACTTATTTCAAGAATCCATATGTTCACATTCAAGTGTTCCACATATTACACCATCATACAATGAAATTGTTGCAAGCATTTGAGTCAATTCTGCCCGGGAGGCATTGTAGAAATCGACAGCGAAAACTAACTAGCTGCAGGCCGGACAGTTCGGCAGCGGAAACTGGTTCACTGCAAGTTGCACAATTCGGCAGCAAAAACCGGTTCGCTGCTGGCGCTACAATTTTGACAGCTAATGCTACTTCGCTACAACCAACACGTTTTCGGCAGCGAATGCTAATTCGTTGCAGATAACTCAATTCCAGAGGCGAGTCACAAATTCGCTGCAGACAATACAACTTTGACAGCGAATCCTAATTTCGCTGTAGAACACATAATTTGGCAGCAAATGTTAATTCGTTGTCAATAACACAATTTCAGCAGCAAATTTCAAATTCGTTGAAAACCATAAAACTTCAGCAATGAACCCCAAATTCGCTGTAGGACACACAATTGGGTAGTGAATGTTAATTTGCTGCAAACAATTCAATTTCAGCAGTGAATTTCAAATTTGCTACAAACCATACAACTTCGGCAGCGAATCCCAAATTCGCTGTAGAACACATAATTCGGCAGCGAATGTTAATTCGCTGCAAACAACTCAATTTCAGCAGCGGATTTCAAATTCGTTGCAGACCATACAACTTCGACAGTGAATCCCAAATTCGCCATAGAAAACACAATATGGCAACGAATTAACATTCGCTCCAAACAACTCAATTTCGGCGATGAATTTCAAATTCGTTGCAGACCATACAACTTCGGCAACGAATCCCAAATTCGCTGCAGAACACACAATTCAGCAGTGAATCCCAAATTCGCTGCAAACAACTCAATTTCAGCAGTGAATCACAAATTCGTTGTAGATAACGCAATTTCAGCAGCGAATGCTGATTTGCTGCAGATAACACGATTCGACAACAAAACTGATTCGCTGCAGGCAACACCATTCGGCAACGGAACCAATTTGTTGCTGACAACACAATTCAGCAACAAAATTCCTTCACTGCAAATAACACAAATCAGCAGCGAAACTAATTCGCTGCAGACCACTTGATTGGGCAACGATTCTAATTCACTGCAGACCACTTAATTTGACAACGAAATTAATTCACTGCATGCAACATAACTATGTATATAACATCATCTTAACATATTATTATACAATTTCATCAAACACAAACAAATTTATGTCATTAACACCAACATAGTTCCAGTTTTGGTTTCAGCAGGGTCCAAGGTCTTAATGACTACACAATTTTGTACATAACCCTTTCTAACACAAGTTCTTCTATCATACATGCAGGAATCAAGATAATAACATCATCATGCATTCTGTTTTAGTTCAAGTATGTCCTTAAGAATTCAATAAGATCATAATTTCTGCATTTCTTCATCTCATTCCCCTTAGATCTTCCATTTAATTATTTTCGAAACTATAAGTGCATGAATACTAAACCTTATAGTTTGGGGTTTTCATCCCCTCCTTGTTCTGAAATCGTGAGGCAGCAACCAGCCAAGGAAAAATACTTCTCTTACCTCACGTTTTTGACAACTTTAGAGTAAGTTTTGGTGACATGGTTCTTTCCTCAATCTCATTTTTTCCTTCTTTTCCATCTCTGTTGTATAGTGGGTCTGTCACACTCCCTCTCCTCTCATGGTTTCAGTCATCAATGTAACTCCTTAGCTTTCTTCTTTTTCAAACACTCAAGGCAGGAGACATACAACTGGTGTAAGTGGGTTTTCTCCTTGAAGAGGGTCGTTGTTGTTGTAGTCACAACTATTGGTCGGTTATGGGGAAGAGGCCTGAACTCCTTCTCCTTTCATGGCTTCGACCACTTCTATCTTTCCATTGGTCACCCTTCTTCTCCAGCATTCAAAGGTGGTGCATGCAGCTGGGTATGCAGCTGTTCCAGGCAGATTTTTAGGGAGAGGAAGAAGATAAGAGCATGCAGCTTGTTTTGGAAAGAGTGCCCCTTTCTCTCTCCTTGCTGCATTTATACCCCTCTTAAATGCAAATGGGTGTTTGGATGTTGGACCAAGGCTATCCTTATCCCCCTTTTGGGTTATCATTGGGTTGGTTTTTATTCCCATTCTCCCATAGGATAGGCTAGTCCAACAATAATTTTTTGTGAGGTTTGACAGTGTCGCTGCCGATTTAGAAATCAGCAGCCACAAACTGTGTCGCTGTCGATTAAAAAATCAGTAGTGAAAACTACGCCACTGTCGATTCATAAATCGACAGCCAAACTATGCCGCTGCTGATTTTGAAATCGGCAGCCAAAAACTTTACTGTTGCTAATTCTAAAATCGGCAGCAAAGTATTGTGCCGCTGCCGATCTAGAAATTGGCAGCCCCAAACTTTGCTGCTATCAATTCAAAAATCGGCGGCCAAATACTATGCCGTTGCTAAGAAATCGGTAGCAAAAACTGTGTCGCTCCCTATCCAGAAATCGGCAGCGCCAGTGGAGTCATTTTAGCTTTGCTCTTTCTTTTTCTTGGGTGTTTACACTAATAGTCCAGGCTGAAATATAGATGTTTGTTTTCGATCGTTGATTGATGAGTTGACGCAGTTGTGGTCCTCTAGGGTTTTGACTTATGATATATCAACGAAACATAATTTTCTTATGAGGGCAACTTTGATGTGGACTATCAATGATTTTCCAGCTTATGGAATGATTTTTGGTTGGAGCACACAATGGAAGATTGCAGATTGTATGGAATGAAGAGCCATGACTGTCACATATTTATGCAAACACTCATTCCATTAGCTTATCATGATTTATTACCAAAGGGGATATAGGATGTACTCACGGAGATCAATTATTTCTTTAGAGATATATGCTCCAACAAGTTACAGACACAACACATTAAGAGGTTTAAAACGAATATCATCCAGACAATATATAAACTTGAGATGATATTCCCTCCATATTTTTTTGACTCGATAAAGCATCTACCCATACATTTACTGTATAAGGCAAAAGTTAGAGGCCCAGTCCAGTATAGATGGATGTACCCATTCGAGAGGTTAAAGATTACATATGCAATGTGGTTAAAAATGTATTTTCATTGTTTTTGTTAATTGAAAATATTTGTTTAATTCCATGCAAGTACTTGTTCAACTTTAAGAAAAAGGTTAAAAACAAGACGCATGTTGAGACTTCGATATGTAAGGCATATATTGTTAAGGAGATCTTAACATTTATCTTGTACTATTTCGAGCCTTATTTGAGAACAAAAATTAATCACATTCCAAGGCATGATAATGGTGGTGAAGTGCCTTTGAGTGAGAACTTGTCAATATTCTCCAATCCTGGACGACCTGCACCAAAAAATATTGTCAGGGGAAGATATTTGTCTAAAATAAAATTCAAACAAGCACATAATTATGTGCTATTTAACTGCGATGAACTGAGACCTTTTATTCAGTAAGTATATATACCACTTAAACTTTGTTATAAATGGACTATTTATCTCTCATAACATCACAAACTTATACATTGTTGAATACCTCGATCGTAGGCAATATCATCAATATTTACTGTCTAATAACTCATAGCTAACAAAATCCCAAATCTTTTAATTACAAGATGAACAATTTGTCACGTGGTTCAGAACACATGTAAGTACTATCACAAACTCATTATCTATTAGGATACTTAATTTCTGATGCAACCATATTATTCAATAGTTTTACCTACATTTACCTAGTGTTTTGCCTATGTTTTATATATAAAATGCCTTGATATTCTTTGTTTTATGTTTTGAAGGCACTTTTGGATGAAACATTCAAAAAGAAGTAAATTGGAGATAATTAGCAGATTTGACCTCTAATTGATGTTTTGTGCAGAGTTTGAGCTCTAGAGGTTAAAATGAAATGATTCTAGTGGCATTAGAAAGCTAACATCCATACATTTCTATACACATATGGCAAGAAAAATCAAAAGAGAAAGAGCATGGAAAGCGCAGCCTTCAAAGACAAATCTCGCATTATGCCAATGTTACCCTTCAGCCATTCCGACTTAAATATCTTGAGCTGTAGAAGTGCATCAATTTTGTTGGATTCTTGAGTCGAAGACCTATCATCTTACCAAATTTCAGTAGAAAAAAAGCTCATATGAGAGAGATTTGAGTTTTCTAAGATGACACATGAATTCTGCCAGCAGACAGGTTTTGTGAAGAAACAAGTCCAAAGTACCTCTCAAAGCATCCAAACTGACATCCAAGTTTTTATTTCAACAATTTAGCTCCTTTAAGTCAAAAGTCAAAGCTTGAAGATTTTATGCAAGACTATTTCTCCTTTTTTAGGAAAATAGTTATTGAATACTTAAAAGTAAATTGTCTACTTAGGAAATGACTATTTTGTAGGAAAAGGGGATTAGAGTTTCCTATCAAATAAAAAGAAAGAGAGGAAGGAAAAGTGGTGGCCAGAAAAGAGAAGAAAAACGCACCCTTTCCTCTAAAAACCCGAAATCATGCATTCTTCTTTCTTTTTTATTAATTCTTCAATAGACATGCAAGGCTAAGCTTTTTTTTTGTTACAAAGACACAGAAACCTTCGGATTTCAGGAACTGTGAGATTTATTTCACCTTTTCTTTTCAGTTTATATGATGAATATGATTGTTTTCCTATGCTTATTTCCTATGATTCTTTATTTTAATTGCTAGAGCAGACTCTAAGTTATTATTGTAAATAATCTATTGGTAAGTTTGCTATCAAAATCGGAGTTGTGGTATACAAACTTGTGAAGCAACTAAGATTAATAGTTGTGGCAGATATAGGTTATTAATCTTAGGGAAAACATTCGATCAAATCAAACACGGACTATCGACAGTTATGTTGTCTAGATTAATTAACTTATCTAGTTCTTAAAGCTACCATTGAATTAAATTATGAGTGCAGACACTGTGGTTGTTTAGTGGTTAGGGTTAGTTATATGGCAGATCTATTAACTAACCAATGTTAAGAAAAGATAAATATTCAGAATATAAATTGATGTATCGTTTCAATGATTGGTTCTAATTTTCATAGGTGGACGTCTACTTGAAACCAAGGTTTGTTCTCTTGATAGTTTTTTGATTTATTTAATTTAGCTTGATTGTTTTATTCTACTATAGCCTAGATAACCTCAAAATCCCCCCCAATTGCATATTATATAACATAAAAATATGAACTAAACCTTCCTCGTGGGATCGACCCCTTGCTTGCTCTATACTATTTTGTTTATTTAAGCTAGGGTAATTAATTTGTGTGACCGTGACATCGCAACAATTTCATTACAGAATTCTCGTTTATTGTTCATTGTTATACTTGATGTATAAGGTTTATAATTGGGAAGGAATGCTAGTGCTATGACACGACCAAAATATTGATGTCTTCTCCCAAGTGCAGGAGTGTCGAAGTAATAAATAACCCGGCAAGACCGGGATCGAACCACAGGGAGGTTAATTATACAAATTATAGATAACAACAACAACAAGTTAAAGAGAGCTTCGAGATGTGATATTGATGTAAGGATTAAACAAGGATAGAATAATTGTCAAGGTTAGAGGATCCACTAATGGTATTTCAAATAAGTATAGTATAAACTCTTTTTATTACTCAACTGGAAACCACACACAAAGGAGGTTCCAATCGGATTATAAATTGTTAACAGATTACATTAGTTATCTTATTCGAATAATGCTAATACTTGTAAATGTTGTCAGTCATTCATGATTATAACTTATGTTAACAACAAATCAAGTTCCTTTCATAGCACAGGTGTCGGTTATACCATACGGTTGGGCTATGAGAGTGCCAAGTATTTGTTGTACCAAGGGTTATACAACATAAATCTAGATTAACCATTTAACAAGCAAAGTATTAAAAGTGAACAAGATAACAAATATAAAACATGTTAGTATCCAACATTAAGGTCCATGTTGAGTTTATATTATACTTATTCTTACACCATTAGCGTAACCTTTTCACCTTGATATGATAAACTTAGCTAAACATAATGAAAGAGAGAAACATAAATAAACAAGGAAAGGAAATGAAAAGCATAAGCAAGAGATTAATATAAGTAAAACTTAAGCATTACAAAATATAAAGAGAGAGTAAGAGCATGATCTTGATCTAAAAACCAAGATGCCTAAATACATGGCAATTGCCTCCTTTTATAGGCCAAAATTCAGAACTATTGATTTGTTGACTAATTGTTGAGTGGGTGGCCATATCTTGACTTGGTGACAATCCTTATCTTCTTGTCTGCCAAAAACATCATTGATAACGTCATAATTTGAACATACTTAAATCATGAAAGTTCTAGGAAATTATCTCAGCTTTCCAGGATAAAAATTTGAGGTCATTTGGACTTCTAGAACTCGAGATATGGGCTGAACATTGAACAGTGTTTGGGCTGCAGGACAGATTCAAACTTCTCCATTATTGCTACAATTTGGACTTGAAAACGGCCTTTTTAAATCTTGGACTTCCATGAAAGTTTTAGGCCTATGTCTTAGCTTTCCATCCATATAAGGCAGACCTAAATCCAAGATCTACAGCTCCAGATATGACCCAATGACCGAACAGTATTCCAGTTTGGACTGAACCAACATCTCTTTTCTAAGTTTGGCCTTCTCTTTGTCCTTTCAATTTTCGTACTTAAACTCATCAATCAATCCTTTCATTTATGTGATAGGCCTGCATTTAAGATGAACATTTACCATAAATTAAAGGTATCTTATGGTATCAGACTTGTTATTATAAAACATGCTTTAGTTAAGGAGTTATTGATACTTCAAGTGCAAAATGACGATATAAAAGCATGATAAAAATGCACTTTTAAGTACTAATCATGCTACATTGTCTTTACTAAGTCTTAATCCTTAAAGAAAGGTGAAGTGCTAAAACGAGTATTTTGTTAATGGATACATGTTTCATACTAAAGAATATGGGTAGAGTAGAAAGACATATAATAATGAGGTTTGTGCTAAGGGATTAACTTTTAGTGAGTTTGAAGTTGACTATTATGGGAAATTAGAAAAAGGTAATTGAATTGCAATATCATAGCGAGCATAATAGAGTCTTTTTATTCAAATGCTATTAGTATGACATCACTGACATATGAATCAAAGTAGATCCCCATCATGTTTTGGTCAAAATTAACTCAAAAGCTAGACTTCACAACGTCAATGATGTCTTTGTTTTCGCCAAGCAATGCCAGCAAGTTTATTACACATACACCCGCTCCTTTAGAAAGGATCGTTCAAGAGTTGATTGGTTATCCGTATTGAAAACCAAACCTAGGGGTCGTGTCGAGGTTGTTCAGGATGAGAACGATGACTCAAATATGGGAGATGATGTCTTTCAAGTTAGTGAGTTGGTTAAACCATATCGAGTGCTTCATCGATTGACTTAGAAGAAAATTCATTTTTTTGCATTTTTAATAATATTTTTGTTGATGTTGACGTTGAGGAGTTGAATGTTTTTCTGAGCTTCAACGGACAAACACAAGTCAATGAAGATGATGATAACAATGATATCAACATAGAAGATTGCAATGGAGTTGACGGCGAAAAAGACAATTATGTCTAACTATTAAAACACAAAAGTGTAATGCCATAAACTATAATGTCATAGTTATTGATGAAATTCTTAATACAGAAGTATTTATTTTATTATTGTTATGTGAACTTGTGTTATTGTGTTATGTATGCAGCTTTCAATTTAAGTATTTGCATGATGGATAAATAGGGAATACATATACAATCTGGCTTCATTCACCACATCGATGCCAATACCAACGATTTGTGTTCGTCGGTGTATTTTAGAGGCGAAGGGAACTGTTCCCCTCCCCTTGACACTGTTCACTGTGCAAAACACCGATGGAAATACCGACGGATTGAAAACCGTCGGTGTATTCCAAAGGCTAAGGGAATTGTTCCCCTCCCTTTGGTAGTGTTCATTATGCACAACACGGATGGAAATATTGATGGATTGAAAACCATCGGTGTATTCTAGAGGTGAGGGGAATTGTTCCCTTTCTTATGTCGATGATGACAATTAAAGTTCACTGAGTGGGTGGCAGGTTTCTCGAGGGAATTATCGGCGGGCTGCGAATTCTAATGCGTTGGTAATTAATGCATCTCTAACTGTATACTATTTACAGTTTTACCAACAGAATCATGGACGGACCTCGAAAAATCTGGAGGTTTTTTTTGAAAACTTTAGTGCAAAATGAAAATTTAAAGGTGAAGTTACCGAGGGAATCACTAATGGAATAATTTAAAATAATAATATTTAATGGTTTGTCGGTTATACCCTCGGTAAAACGTAGTATAAAACCCAACGAGAGCACCAGAACTTCAGTTTTTTTTTCTCTCAATCTCACAATGACTCTCACTCTCTCAAATCCTCTCCTCAAATTTGTAATAAACGAAGTAGAAATTAAGTTTTTTTCTCTCAACACAATTAATAGGTATATGTGGTGAATCTTTTGATGTATTTTCTTCTTATTTTTCTTCTTTTCTTTGGTTTATTAACAATGCATTTTTTTTTTGTATCATACGTAGATAAACTCTGAAAGTAAGCACACTATTAAGGTAAGAACTTTTCATTTCTAAAGCCTATATTTGTTTTTGTATTATTTTTTTTTGTCTACATTGCAATAATGTTTTATTGTTTTGTTGAATTTTAATTGTTATTGTCAAATTTGTAATATAAATGTCAATTGAATATATAGGATTAAATTTAATTACAAAAAACTCCTGTCAATTTAGGATTGAAAACATTATCATGTTGAAAATAAGATGAAATTGAATAATCCAAAATTATTGGTAGAAATAAAGTAAAATGAACTGGTTTGTGGCATATAAGTTGTATATTTGCAGGATTAAAAATTCTGGGTAGTTTCCAGTATAGGAGAGGTGTTGCTGAATTTATTTTTTTAAAATCAAAATTGATTATGCAAATATTCATCAAATTTGTGTAGATGCATAAGAGTAAGTCAATTGCACGTCGTGAGCACATGATCGCAGCTAGTTCTTCTAGCAGCGATGATGACAACAACATGTCATTAGGTGCCAACCAAGAAGAGGCACCTGTGTTGACTCACGATGTTGTCTCTTTGAGGCACCACAACGTAGAGGTGATGTCCCTTCACAACGGGATCCATACACTCGCAAGTATAGGGGAGGTGCTGCCGAATATTTTTTTAAAAAATCAAAATTGATTATGCAAATATTCATTAAATTTGTGTAGATGTATAAGGAAAAATCAACTGCACTGTAACACCCTCAATTTAATTTATGTCATATTCGTTGAAAAATTAGGAATTGTTTTGTGTGTGTGTGTGTGTGTGTGTGTGTCATGATCCCTGATCCATAACTATCCTGACAATAATTTTAAGCTTATTATTATTTTTATTATTATTATTATACTGGCTACCGAAAATTCAGCAGAGTCTTCTATGTAAATTGACCTTTCCAAGTGTCAATATCAACTAAAACACAATTTATCCTACATATTTATTATTCAACCATCCTAGACCTTCTCCAACAAAATCTGATTTCTCATCACTTCATCCACTTCGACTTATACCTTCACCATTTTTCATTCTAATAGTAGTGTCATATATCTTTTCTCTTCACACATGATGGCATTAAAACAAAGCATATTATAAAGTTATCTACATGCATACTAAAATTCTTTAATGCCTACACAAAAGAGATTTGATTATCTAAAAAGTGGTATATGACTTAACATTAATTACAAGCTCAAAAGATAACTTCAAATCCTAGTGAACTAGAATATTACATAATCCACATACCCAAAATATACCTAGTAAATAACTACCAACAAAAGAAGAGAATCAAGGTTGTCCTGCGGTATGAGAAGGACCTCCAACAATGCAATATAATTTATTTAGTAATACTAATTTAATTTATTTACACATATATATAGTTTACACATTTTTTTTAACACCATAATCTCTAATAAATTTTCTCTAGACATATCCTTCAACTTTAGTTAATTTGAGATGACTTCTCCATTACCAAGCTTCATAGTTTGCTTGTAAAGTTTTCTCCTCTTGCCACTTGGTCCCCATCTTAATGGAAACCAAGTAATCACATAAATAATCCAGGTCTTCCTCAATTCCTGATCAAATTCGTTACCACCTTAACCATTTCATACATAAATGACTAAGTTCTATAACCACACCTTAGTTTCTGTTCTTACGGATGACTAAGTCATTTGTCCATACCACTTTAGCCATGCCTCTGCGAATGGCCAAATCAAATACTATTCACCTTAGCTTTCAACTACTTTGGAAACTAAGTCAAAATCAAATGTTTGTATCTCCTTAGTTTCTGACCATTTAGACAACTAAGTTATACATATTATCTTTTATATTAATTAATTTCATTCATCGAATAATTCTTTTCATTCTTAACCATATGTTCTCATAATTCTCTTACAACCATAACATAGTTCAGTTCTAATAATTATCAAATATACATAACAAAGACAACCCAATCACATATAAAAAAAACAAAAGAACAACTATAATAACTTTACATAGTTAAAGAGCAAAACACCTACCTATAGCTCCAAGTGTTCGAGGTCACTCCTCTAAAGTTTCAGCCACAATGATCCTCCTATAATTAAAAGGAAGGTATGCTTGTTACAATATTCATATCTAGAATTGAAACACGTATATAATTTCATTGTCACGTTACATATTCCAACATTACACATTCTAATAATTTTCATCTCAACATTAATTCCATTCATACTAATTAATTCTTCCATTAGTATTTCTTATAAAAAATACATATTTTCCTAACTTAATTTCCCTTAAAATACATCTTTTATTATGGGTAGTAAATACCTTCAATCCTCATTAATTTACTCTTTCATACTTCAATTATTTCTTTTCATAACTCCTTAATTTAATTTTTTTTGTTTATATTTGATTTTACTAAGCATGGCAAAATAACTATGCCATATGATCTTCCAAATAAATCCTCACACCATTCCTTATACCTTCATAATTAACCAACTTGTTCATGAACATATAATTTAATACTCTTCCCAATATTTTGCATTAAAATACGTTAAATTCTCTACCTATACATATTAGCATGCATTGACATTAACCATTTATTTACTTAACTTTTCCACATATTATTATATCCCTACATACAACTTAATCATTTATGCATCAACACACCACAATCACACACAATTACCCAAGCTTTATTACATTCCATGTTCATCCTCCTTTATTTCAACTGCGACTAGCAATATTGTTTTTCATAACACCTAATTTTTTTTTTATCTTCCATCATTCATTATTTTGCATCATTCTCAACCTATCCACAATGTATCAATTTCAACAATTTCACATTTTTCCCCAAATTCTCTCCTAAGAACCATAATTTAAGAAATCTAAGAACAATGCATTAAATCTATTTCTTTCCACCTACGCTTGTTTAAACAACTTAGAACTCATTACCCAACACTAAAATAAACTTCAAAAGCTAACCTGGTGATGTTTTTCTCCCCTTCTAATTTTCTTGTTTGCCATTACTTACAACCCCTTATATTAATGAGTATGAGTTTGAGCCACATGGGGTCTAAAGTTGGTTCGAACTAATTAAAATATTGAGATCCTTTTCTTACAAGGATCAACAAAATATTCTTCTAAAATTGAAAGGGAAATTTGTTCATTATTGTCCTTGTTATTTAGGAGAATATTTAGCAACAAAGAAGGAATTCCTAGTCATGCAAGGAAACTAAAAAGGCTGTCAAATCTGAATCCTAGATTTGAAAGGAATATTTAATGCTAAAGATTTGATTCTCCTAGTCAAGGAAGGAAAGTGATGGACGATTATAAGGGGAATTAATTTCTAAGATTATTTTTCAAGTTCTGAAGGGAAATCCTTGTCCTACAAGGAAAGAAGACTTCAACAATTAAATTTCTATTCAGATAAGATTTCTTAGTATCTAAAGAACTTTAAAATTTGGCTAAGCAATCCTAGAATATTTAGGAAAGTGGATCTCAACCAAAAGTTATGCAATAGGAATTAAGATATTTTATCTTGTTTTTCTTTTTATTATATGCAGCATCAACAAGCTACTGTCCAGACTTGTTGTTTTTATTATTGATTCGATCCAAGTAACACGAAAGGATTCATTGGAGGTTCTAGTAGGTCTAATGAGAAGGCTTAGAGTTAAAAGGTTCAAAAAATCTTTCATTTAGCTTCTTCGGGATACATAAGCTAAGGTGAACTTCAAGAGAGAAATAAATAATGAAGAGAAATCATTGATTAATTTGATTCATGTTTAAGAAGGACTTGTTGATGGAGCCAAGGCCATTACATAAAGATTGAGGTAAAAAGACTCAAATCAGACAATTTGACCTTTCACTACTGTTTTGATCCTAACTAGAGCTACAAGTTGAATTTTGATGCAATTCTATTTAGCTGGAAACTAGACTTCCATACCTTTCCAATGATTTATAGCACGCCTTCTAATTGAAGTTGTGCTTGATGTTGCTAGTAGATTACGAGAAAAACCAACCTTGTCTTATTTTAATTAGTTGGGCTATTGTTTTATCTTTGTTTTATATGGCAACCATTGTTAAGTTTCAGACTTGTTTATGTTATTTATTTTTAATTAGTTTGGGTTAGTTTTAGTTTGGTATGAGTATTATTTAAATTGGGTTTATGTGTGTGTGACCTATTAAGAAAACTAGGGTTACTTAGCATTTTAGTATAAGTACTTTTTGTAGGGAATATTTAAGAAAAATGAATTTTGCAAAATAAAATATTAGCTCTCTTAGTTCTTGATTGAACTTCAACTCTTCAAAAAATTGACCAAATTACTAGTGATTTTATACTTCTTTTGCTTGTCTCCAGGTATAAGCGTTGTGATTGGGTGGTTTTGTAACATCCCCATATAAGGGATAAAACAACAATCTCATGTTAACTGATAAATAGAGTGACTATATATATATATATATATATATATATATATATATATATATATAGAGAGAGAGAGAGAGAGAGAGAGAGAGAGAGAGAGAGTGACTATATGGTATTTGTATTAAAGTCTACCGAAATTTCAACGGAGTCTCCCCTTTACCGGGAGGTTCCAAGTTATCGACATACGACCTGTTTACACTTTTAATATACCACATCTCCTAACTCAATTCAACCCAATCATCCTGGGTCTCAATCCCACAAACATCATCAATCATATCAACCACAATGTTTATGATATACATTGTACAACAATTATCATTATGGATGGATAAAGATATAAACATGCATACATGGAATATAGTTATACAAACTACAGAATTAAATTCATCTATTCAAATTTAAACATCAATTATACAAATTGAGTTAAATAAAAGTTGTAATATTATCAAATACAAGGGTACATGACACGATCAAAGAGTTGATGTCTTATCCCAAGTGCAGGAGTGTCAAAGTAATAAATAACCCAGCAAGACCGGGGTCGAACCACAGGGAGATGAACTATATAAATTATAAATAATAATAATAATAACAGCAACAACAACAACAACAACAACAACAACAATGATGATGATGATGGTGATAATGAGTTAAAGAGGACTTTGAGATGTAAGATAAATGTGAAGATTAAACAATGATAAAAACAAATGTCAAGGTTAGAGGATCCACTAATAGTATTAGAGATAAGTAAAGTATAAACTCTTTATAAATTATCAACATAATCATATTAATCATCTTATTTACGTAACACCATACTTATAAATTTTATCAGGTATTCATGATGCTAACTTATGTTGACAACAAATCAAGTTCCTCTCATAATAATGATGTCGGCCGAAGACTATGAAGGATCAAGTATTTGATGTACCAAGTGTTATACAACACAAATCTAGATTAACCATTTAACAAGCAAGGTATTAAGAATTAATAAGATAAAAATGATAAGACATGTTAATAGCAAACTTTCTTGGATATAAACATTAAAGTCCATGTTGAGTTTATATTATACTTATCCTAACACCATTAGTGAAACATTTTCACCTTGACATAATTAACTTAGCTAGACATTATGAAGAAGAAAAACATTAATAAACAATATAAGAACATAAACATGATATAAGTTAACTAAGTATAGTAAAGGAAATGAAAAGCATGAACAAGAGATTAATGAAAGCAAAACTTAAGCATTACAAACATATAAAGAGAGAGAGCAATAGTAAGATCTTGATCTTAAGAACCAAGATTCCTAAATGAATGGCAATTGCCTCCTTTTATAGGCTAAAATTCAGAACTATTCATTTGGTAATTGATTATTGATGTAGTGGCCAACTATTGATTTAGTGGACTTGGTGGACAGCAGCACTAAAGCATTTTGGCTGGATAAATTGACATTGATGCAATCAGAATTTGGAAAAGTGTTCCTAATGAAAGTTGTTGGAAATCATCTTATCTTTCCACCCATAAAATGTTAGAGCATTTGGATCACTAGAGCTCGAGATATGGCTAAAATACTGAGTAGTGCTGCTGGTGGACGTGGTGGATAGCCCTCAAGCTCTTGTCTGGATGAAATGTCATTGTTACCATCAGAATATGAGCAGTTCTTCTTCATGAAAGTTGTTGGAAATTGTCTTTGCCTTCGACCCACCATATTGTACGTCATTTTGCCTTCTAGAACTCCAGATATGGGTAAAACGCTGAGCAGTGTTTGGACTGGATTGCAGGACAGATTCTGACTTCTCTTTTGTGGCCAAACTTTGGATTTGAAAACGGCAGATTTGGGTCTTCCACTATTGATGAACATTGTAGGCCTATTTCTTATCTTTCTATCCATATAAATTAAACTAAAATCCAAGATCTACAGCTTCAGATATGACCCAATAACTGAACAGTGTTCCAATTTGAATTGAATCGGTATCTCTTTTCTAAGCTTCGCCTTTTCTTTGTCCTTTCACTTTCAATAGTTAATCACATTAATCAATCCTTTGAATTGTGAGATATGCCTGCATTTAAAATGAGCATTTACCATAAATTAAAGCTATCTTATATTATCAGACTTGTTATTATAAAACATGCTCTAGTTAAGGAGTTATTGATACTTCAAGTGCAAAATGATGATATAAAACCTTGATAAAAATGCACTTTTAAGTACTAATCAGTACACTCCCTAAAACCTAAATTACAAAAAGTGAACCTAAGCTAGAATCTACTCCTTTCGTGCATGCGATGATCCTGAAAACAAAATACATATTATTGAAATATGAATATCACAATAATATAGCAATACAAATATCCAGCAATTTAAAAAGGCAAACATGCATTCATATTTTATTTACTTCTCCCTTTTGGTTTTCATTGGAGACCTTTCCTCCTACAACTACTAAAAACCATTTCCTCTTCCATTATCAACCTCCATTCAAGATCTCATAAAACCACCCATGATTATTTCCGCTTAACACATTACCAATACCAATTTCACTGTTATCATCATCACCCCGTAGGAGTAGATGCAAGGTGATCCCCTTACCCGAGATCCTAACATACACTAAATGTATGCTAGTGAATACATCTTGATCCCCTTACCTGGGATCCTAACATACACTAAATGTATGCTAGCCAATACATGATTGATCCCCTTATCCGGGATCCTAACATACACTAAATGTATGCTAGTCAATACATCTTGATCCCCTTACTCGGGATCCTAACATACACTAATATGTTAGCCAATACATAATTGATCCCCTTATCCGGGATCCTAACATACATTAAATGTATGTGAGTCCAAACATGGCGATCCCCTTACCCAGGATCCTAACATACACTAAATGTATGCTAGTTCACGCCCCAAATCACACTTCTCTCATATTTCTTTGTCAACGATAATTTCATCACTTGGCAATTCACACAACAATCGTTCACCTTGAATACACATACATTCAGAACACTATCCAAAATATCGGCATCATTACGCAAACTCTTCCTCCTTTCTTCTAATATCCAACATTCGGTAATTCACATCTCACATCAATAACATATTGAATTATAGAATTTAACTAGAAAGTATAGGTGCGGATCACCTACCTACAATAGAAGCTCTACTTGTGCTCCCCTGCTGCTTCTGTTGCATCACGCCTGTGGTCCCTTCTGCAAATCAAAGGTTTATCTCATAAATTTTCCTCACTCAAGGATATGTTGTATAATAACCATATTAACAACTAATAAGTCTTTCTTTCAGTCATTTCTTAATATTTTACGTTATTCTCATTTCACCCATTAATTTTATCGTTCTTTGTCCAACCTCAGTTATCATTCCTTTTTTTATATTTGGACTATTACTGTCCAACTGTTACTGTCTCGTTTTTTAACTGTTACAGTCTGATCTCTCCTCAGATTTTTAACTATATATGGAGTTATAGAACTCTGATTCAAGCGAGATTAGTCTCGTTGGAAAGCTAAGACATGAGGCTCCTAGTTCTATGCATTAAGAAGAACCCAGTTCAGCCTCTATGATAGTCAAAATTGATCATCAACAAACACTTGGATTGTTACTGTCCAACTGTTACTGTCTCATTTTTGAACTATTACTGTCTGACCTCTCCTCAGATTTTTAACTATATTTAGAGTTATAGAACTATGATTCAAGCAAGATTAGTCTCGTTGGAAAGCTTAGACATGAGGCTACAAGTTCTATGAATTAAGAAGAACCCAGTTCTGCCTTTAGGATAGTCAAAATTGCTCATCAACAAACACTTGGACTGTTACTGTCTCATTTTTAAACTATTATTGTCTGACCTCTACTTAGATTTTTAATTATATCTGGAGTTATAGAACTCTGATTCAGGTGAGATTAGTCTCGTTGGAAAGCTAAGACAAGAGGCTACAAGTTCTATGATTAAGAAGAACCCAGTTCTGCCTCTAAGATAGTCAAAATTGCTCATCAACAAACACTTGGATTGTTACTGTCCAACTGTTGCTGTCTTGTTTTTGAATTGTTACAATCTGACCTCTCCTTAGATTTTTAACTATATCTGGAGTTATAGAACTCCAATTCAAGTGAGATTAGTCTCGTTGGAAAGCTTAGACATGAGGCTACAAGTTCTATGATTAAGAAGAACCCAGTTTTGCCTCTAAGATAGTCAAAATTGCTCATCAACAAACACTTGGACTGTTATTGTCCAAGTGTTATTGTCTCGTTTTTGAACTGTTATAGTCTGACCTCTCCTCAGATTTTTAACTATATCTGGAGTTATAGAACTCCGATGTAAGTGAGATTAGTCTCATTGGAAAGCTTAGACATGAGGCTACAAGTTCTATGAATTAAGAAGAACCCAGTTCTAATTCCCTCATCCTCCTATCTGAAATTTTACTGAAAGTCAGGAGACGAGTCTGTCCATATTCGTCACCCCCCTTCCCTTCACACATAACTTTTACAAACTACATTTTCTAGGTAAATTATCATGTTTTCACGTCCGCAGTCACATACCACACATAAATTAACTTAATTTTAACAACAAATACTTTCCCCCAATTCAAGTCTAAGAACCCTAATCTATAATTCACATCAAGGCATCAATTCATTATCAAATTTGAAATGACTTATAAGATCATGTTCAGAACACCTTACCCGGTACGAATTAAGGTTTTGATCTTCAACCAGTTGAAGATTTTTTCAACTCCCTCCTTTCTTATCTAATGATAGCCAGCCCTCCATCTTCTCTTCTTGTTCAATTTCCTTGTTAATCTCTTGCCCACAAGTGTTTATTCCATCTATAAACCCTTAATCTTGGATGGTTTTCTTGAAATTTTGGTGTTTCTCTCTTGATTTTGCAAGAATGAATACAAAAACTCCCTCTTTTCTTTCCTTATGATTTCTGCAAATTTTGGTGAGAATAGGAGTATTTATGCCCTATAATTTTTCTTATTTGCATTTAGGCACCTACATCTTTTTTTCTTCTTCTTATAATTAAGTTATACCTCTTTTCATTTCTTATAATTTCACGCCACAACTTTTAGTTTAGTTTATTTTCTTTAATTTAATCCAACCCTTAACATTTTCGGGTTGATTTATAATATCTCAAAATATTTCATCCAGAAACTTATATCTAAAAATTTCTGAATTCCTGTTTTTATTTAACCATATGCATGAATTTCTTCACTTTTATTTCTCATGTAGTTAGTTTGCAATCTAAGCAACCTTTATTTTTCCTCGAGGTTTACAGGTTTATAATCTTGATACCTTAAAGTCTTCAATTCTAATATGCTCAATTTTATTCTTAAACTTGGATTAAATGGAACTTGGGTTCGCGAATTCCATTAAGTTCCGCTAGCGTTTGCATCAATTATTGTTTCTACGTTTGAGCTTAATTAATACATTGGTTTTCAGTTAAGATACAAGGCTTGTTTGGATCAAGGTTTGAACTTACTAGTAAAGGTTTGGGGTTAGTTTTTGTAAGCAGGTCAATTTAACCTACAAGGGTAGATCCATTAGGGTTAATTTCTCAGAACTATTTAAACACATATAAAGCCTAAATTTTGAAGAAAAAAAAACCTTTGATGAATAATATTTATGAACTTTTCAATTTTATGTGTGAGAAATTATCTTGCATTCTTTGGCCCTTGAATGAACTGAATCTGACTTCTCAAAGATTAACTAACTTCATAGCGTCATTTGACTTCATTACAATAGTGTTGGTGCCTAGGGGTAGATTTTCATTGTGTCACACTCTTATCATACCTTTGTTGGCTTTCCATGATCAGATCTCAATCTTGATTGTGAGTTGCGTGACCACATAATCACAGGATTCACATAAGTTGGTTTCAAAGCTAGGCTCCGAGAACAGGTCATCTCTTTCTAAAAATTTTGTTTTCCTAGTGTTCGTTAAGTTTTTTTCAGTATTTGCATACTAGTAAAAAAAATTAATATTTTGATTTGTTACTGTCTCTAAACATATTAGTAGTATAAAAGTAAAAAAAAGACGTTATTCAACACTTGTTGCAATTTTGCCATAGAAACATAACTCATAGAGAACCTTAAGCAAACCACCTCATGATTAATTCAAATTTCATATAGTATTTACTAGTTGTGAAATCACACTATATATTAAATTTTAGCTTATTTTGATATTATTTTCTTGAGGTTTCAATTCGGAGTTTAATTTTACTATAAACTGATCATACATGATTTTTTATACCTAGGCATAAGAGAATTACCTATAAACTGAGATCTATAGTTTGTTTGGTATCAGGATACTACATATTGAATTTTAGGTCATTCTGATATCGTTAGGTCTTAATTTCATTTCTGTTGATTTAAAATTGCGAAACAAGTTAGATTTGCATTAAGTTTCAATATATGTTTTTCTACTATTTGTTTTGACCAAATCAGTTTGTTTCTATTATATTGGGGTTATTTAGGAGTCAAATAAGTGTCTTCATTAATTTTCACTTCTATTTTATTTCACGTCTTCGTTTCCTCCACAATTCATATGAATTTGTATTGCTACTTGCGAAATCATATTCGTAGTTCCATTTTGCTTGTTTTTAGTATATTTTTTTCATTTTTGAGTCTATATTCACAGCTGAATTGCATTATGAAAGAATCTAACCTTGATTGGTTGCATTAAATTGAGTCTTTTGGTATATATAAAAAAAGATGTCATGTATTCAGTAAGGGAGAAGGAACAAAGGAGGATTCCAGAGCAAGAACAGAAAAAACTAAGGCATGGGATAGGGGTGTTTGAATGAGAAGTTTATAAGTGTAAAAGATTCTTATATGACCTTCAAGCTTCAATGAAAAAGGAGGAACAACTCCACAAGCATGAAAAAAGAGAGTAGTCGTGGTTATTATTCAAAAGTATGTGTATAAGTGGTTAAAAAAGCATGCTTATTTGAAATCCTTATCAGCCACTATATACATACAGTGTTGTTGGAGGCAAGTGTTAGCAATAAGAGAATTCCAAAGGCTTAAACATCATGCCTATGAAACATCCATTATTCCTATTAAAGATTCGAGGATGAATCTTCTTTAAGAGAGAGGGAATGATACGGTTCAACTATAGATTTCTCATTAAAGGCCTTTGATTTTGTACTTGGGTTTGATGGGGAGGCTATTTGGCTAAGATTGTGTTTTTCCTTGAAATTTAGCTTGTGTTCCATTCAACCATGATGAGTTTTTAGCATGGGATAGTTTTAGCCAGCCTTAGTTTGTGCATGATGATAGGTTCGGTCCAATCTCTTTGATGGTTCATTCAACCAAATCAGGTTAACTCGTGTATATATCTGATTTGGGCAGCAAAGTAGGCTTGTTGGGAGCTTGTATCATGTCTAATTTAGGTTATATTATTGAGTATGATTTGGGTCATGTAGGGTCCAAAGTTGGCTTGGGCTAATTAAAATTTTGGGATCCTTTTCTCACATGGATCAACAAAATATTCTTCTAAAGGAAAATTCATTCATTATTGTCCCTATTATTTAGGAGAATATTTAGCAACAAATGAGGAAGTTTCTTAGTCATACAAGGAAACTAAAGGGGCTGTCAAATCTGAATCCGAGACTTGGAAAGATTATTTAATGTTAAAGATTTGATTCTCCTAGTCAAGAAAGGAAAGTGATGGACGACTACAAAAGGGATTAATTTCTAAGATTATTTTTTATGTTCTAAAGGAAAATCCTAGTTCTACAATGAAAATACACTTAAACAATTAAATTCCTCTTTAGATAATATTTCCTAGCATTTAAAGGACTTAAAAAGTTGGCTAAACAATCCTATAGTATCTAGGAAGGTGGATCTCGACCAAGATTTATTTAAGCTAAAGAATTAAGATATTTTATCTTGTTTTTCTTTCTATTATATACAGTATCAACAAGCTATTATCCAGACTTGTTGTTTTCATTATTATTTCTATATTTGAGTTTAATTAATACTTTGATTTTTAGTTAAGATCCAAACTTTGTTTGGATCAAGGTTTAGGCTTACTAGTAAAGGTTTTGAGTTAGTTTTTGTAAGCTATCAATTTAGTCCACATAGATAGATCCATTAGGGTTAATTTCTTAGAACTATTCAAACACATATAAAGCCTAAATTTTGAAGAAACAAAACCTTTGATAAATAATACTTCTGAACTTTTTAGTTTAATGTGTGAGAGATATTCTTGCATTCTTTGACTCTTGAATGAACTGAATCTGACTTGTCAAAGATTAACTAGCTTCGTGGCATCATTCAACTTCATTCCATTAGTGCTAGTGCCTAGGGGCAGGTTTTCATTGTGTCACACTCCTATCACAGCTTTGTTGGATTTCTGGGATCATATCTCAATCTTGATTGTGGGTTGCATGACCATGTAATAACGAGGTTCGCATCATAACTTGTGGTTTGCAACAACCCAGCCTTTGAATAAATATTCAAAACCAAAGAAGATCAGATATTCAGGTAATAAATCTCTCAACAACTCTAGATATGTCTAATAAGATCCTAGGGACTGCTGAATAATTTTTTTTTATTTGTTTCCGTTGTGTGTATAATATTCGGTAAACCCAATAATAATAAAATGGAATAATATGTTTGAAGATAACCATACTGGTACCTATACATGGTAGAAAAGATCTTAAGAGGAACATGTGTACATATGAGGATAATATGAACCTAGTTGTGTATATGGACAATGAAGAAATAAAATCAAGTTTGAGTCGAAAAAGAAAAGTTGACTTGTAAAAATTCAAGAATTTTCCAAGCAATGTTGAAACGGCCAAGTAAGCCCATAATAAGGTTAGTAGAGTCCATAATCGAGCTAGTTTAATTCTTGCATGACTTTGCCCATTTTGAAAAGATTTTTTTGTGCAACAACTACTTCTATATAAAGATTAATGACTAGTTATCTATTTCTTTTTAATATAAATACTCATAATTTCTATGTATTTTAATAAAAAGAATAAGCAAGAGTGAAGGAAAGTTAGAATAACATTTGCATATAAATTATCATTTTTTAAGAGCTTTGATGGTTTTATTCTTGTATATTATGTTATTGTGCTATAAAATTTAATAGATTTGTTATGGGTCAGCATATAAAACACCTTGAAATTTTATAATATCAAAAGATGCTTTGAGTCTTGAACTCGATAAAAAATAGAGTAATTGTTTTTTTAGCTAAGTTGCACCACAAAATCATATAATCATGATTTATATCTTCTAATTTATATTGAAATTTCATCATAATCTCCTTTACCCAAATCCCTAAACAACTCTTCTCTTTTCACCTAATAACACATGGATAACTCAAATCAAATGAATTCATATTCATTCCAACAACAATGTCTACATGTTAGGCCCTAGGCCTCTCAACCAATCAACCACTTCAGTATGATAGTAATATTCATAAAATATTATAAACCATAACACATGGTTTACATTAAAGATCAATAATACAAATGTAGAGTTTTCAAGTTTATATTTACTTATATTCTAATAACATTTAGTGAAGACACACTTAAGTATTACATGTATATCGAATACATTAAATACAATGTAATTTGACTCAAATAGTAGCCAAGTAGAAAACTCCCTTATCAGTTGATAGTAGGATACAGCCCCTACAAATTACAAGTTTGATATGACATTTTCCAATTAAAGCGCAATAGTAATTAAAATAGCATGCCTTAGAATCATCACTAGAATATTTCTATTACCATATCTCCTATAATATATAAGGAATGTGTATGCATCTCAATCATATTCCTTCATGCCTTGCCTTTACAAACATTTCTTTCCTTATAACCCTTACTTGAGTCTTTATTCACCTTCTATTTCGTTACCCTTTTATGAGTCTTTTAACTCGTTTCCTATTTTTACCCATGCTATTAACTTCAACCCATCATCATGTATGGATCACTTTCAACCCTTTTAATGTTTAATCATATCTTTAAAAAAATATAAAATTCATAATTCCTTGCTAGGAAGTAATGTCTTATGCAAAGTAGTCCCTATGTAGGCTTATTCCTTCAAACCTTGACCTCGAAGGTGTATTTCTTACATCAGTCTATTTGGGAAGTATTTTTTTCTCTTTCTATTTTATGTTTATAGGAGAGAGAGAGGAGAGGTTTTGTGAGAAAGAGGAGGAGAGGCTAAAGTGCACTTCAAGGTTGTCAAAAACACTTTATTGACACGACATGAAAAATGCAATGTAAACTCGTATCATAAAAATAAATATTAAAATCATAAGTATTTTTTTTTCATACATGGTTCATGCAAACAATTAGCAATTCCATCAACAATTCCAGCTCCTTAAAATACATGGTTCAAGTAAACATTTATACATGGTTTAAGTAACTTAAAATTACAAACAATTATTCATATCCATATATTTTTATTAACTAACAATGAACAAACCTAAAATAAATAATCTATTAGTGTGTCATGTAAACTAAAATCAACCTCATTGTCTTCATCTTCCTTATTATTCCTAAGATATTCATCAAGATCATTATCATCTACAGGCTTATTAGTACTGCTACTAGTACCAACATCAATATTATGAATATTAATGCTACTACTTGTACCAACACCAATATTGTTAACATTATTTAACTCAAAACTCCTTGAATTCTTTGGATTGACATCAATTTTAATGTCCAAATCATCTCCAGTATATTGACTCTCCATTTCAGGATCATTAGAAATTTCTTCTTCATCACTTCCATCTTTTTTACCATTATTAGAAAAAACATCTCAAATTTAAAAAATAGGGTTTCTACATAATTAAATAAAATAAATTCACTAAGTTGAACTAGCAACTCGCTTTATATGTGTTTCAATGCATTGTTAATTGCTTGGCGAAATCGTAGCTTGGAAATCCTAGACAATGATAAAGTGGTCCTCTTAGCGATCAATTCTAGCATATCTAATTTGATTTGAGAGATGATTCCTATCACACCATGATGAATACGGGTCTCTATAAAATTAAAGGGGGGAAATAAAAATAATGGAGTCACCACCTAGTAATTTAAGGAAATTAGAAATCTTAAAATTAACATTGGTCTCAAAGATTCAGGTATTGGATTAGTTATGCATAAAAAAAGATCTACATCACCCTTATTGTATCCTTTCAAATGAAAGATTATTTTTGCTATGTGTTTTCTCTTAAATTTATTCTATGCATGCTATTAATTATCTAGATTTATTTCTATGCTTATTTGGGATTTGTTTTAAGAAAAAATGATTTTGGTCTTTAATAGTAAGAGACTCATCGATTTTTTTTTTACGTTAATCCCTATAAATAAACGTGTCACACGTGGACACACGATGTCGGGATGGGGGTCGTTGGAGTCACCACCTAGTTATTTGGTTCAGGGTCGCTAGGAAACTCAGGTATACTAGTCTTATAAGAGATTTTAAGAGTAAGAGACTGGTTATGGCTAGGAAAGGTATTAGCACCACTAGCATACCTAAGATAAGCTGCATTGTGTGGTCTTAATGTGGTTTAGAGGGTTTGATGGGTTTCTAACCGATAGTCTATCTATGGTTTAGGATGGGGATTTATTCGTCTGAATAAATCTGATGTTAAGAATTTATTATGGGCTCGCATACCCAAATAAATTCTTTAAAAAGGTTTTCTATAATTTGTATATTATGGTGGAAAATACTCCTAATTGAAATTGGTGAATATTTAGAATAACTTTGAGAATTTTCTAATCAACTCTTGATATTTAAATATCAGCCTCACTTGTAGGTCCAACATTCTATACAGGAATATTAACCATTAATTCTCATGAATTAAAATTTTATCAGTTATTGAAATATTGACCAAATTCTCATGGATTCAGTAAATTGGTTATTAAATCCCAAAATACATGAAAATACATACATTTGAATTTTTATATGGAAATACTAAACGATATGATTTTTTATATATATTTTTGAAAGACTTAGTCGTGAAATTAAAACATTTAATTAATTGAAAATTTTCATCTTTTTATCTTTCCTTTTTTTTTTGTCATTCATATTGAACACAAAATAAAAAAAGCAATAAAAAGAAAATAAACATATACACATTCTCTTTTTTACTATATTTTATTCATACACACCCACAATTATCAATTTACAAATCACTAAAATTCAAAATAATCCAAACACATTAAATATTTATGAAAATTCACAAATCAATATGGAGAAATTGCTAGGAATTCAGGAATGTGTTGGGAAGTTTCTAAGTTGCTGGAATAGTGGCAACATGTGGGTCTCACGAACCACCGTCACTGGTGGCCCATGAGCCCACACGCCATCGGCGGTGAAGACAAGAAAACCAGTGGATCATGAGTGATTTCTTCTCTTCTTTCTTCTTGTGTTGGAGGTAAGAACTACCGCCACCTATAAGACCAAAGAATCACACAAACAAATCTGTCAGTTTAATTTTTTTTGTCCTCAGATCTGCCTCTCTCTTTCTCTATTGTAACTTATATTCTTCTATTTTCATATCTACTCCTCTCTATTATTTGCAAATGAGAGTTGTTGTGGATATAGGGAGGCTAACGACGCTGCCACAGTGAAGGGAGAAGGAAGGGGAAGCGGCTGCGCTGTCGTAACTGATGATGGAAGGAGGAGGTGGTGATGGATTTCTATACTAATCGCGATGCAGCTGCAGTTATGGCCTATACTCGTCGTGGGTATGTTGATAATGAGTTGATTTGGCAGAGAGAGGGCCATGTTTTTTCTTTGTGTAGGTAAGGCTGGATGGGGCTACCACTATAAACCCTAGGAAAATAAGTGTTTGCGTAAATTGCAAACTAAATAAATGGAAAATAAAAGTGAAGAAATTTATGTATAGATTTAAATAAAATACGAATTCAGAAATTTTCGGATATAATTTCCGAACGAAATATTTTGAGATGTTATAAATTTAACTTTGAAATAGTGAGGGTTAGATTAAATTAAAGAAAATTAACTAAACTAAAAAGTTGAGGGATGGAATTATAAGAAATGAAAAGAGGTATAGCTTAATTATAAGAAGAAGAGATGTGGGGGAAAAATACATTTAAAGGAAATGGGGCCTAAGTGCAAATAAGAGAAATTATGAGGTATAAACACCCCCCTTCCTTGCTCATTAAAACCGGCAGCAACTATCAAGAGGAAGGGAGTGAGTTTTTAATTTTTTTCTTGCCAAATCAAGAGAGAAACACCAAAAATCCCAAGAACCCATCCAAGATTAAGAGTTTGTAGGTAGAATAAACACTTGTGGGTGAGGGATTAACAAAAAATTTTGAAGGTAGAGAGAGAAGGGAAGGGCGACTATCATTAGAAAAAGGGGAGTTGAATTTTTGACTGGTTGAGGATTGAGATCTTGATTCTTACCAGGTAAGGAGTTCTAAACATGGTTCTATAAATCATTTCAAATTTGATTACGAATTGATGCCTTAGTGTTGAAATTTAATTAGGGTTTTTATACTTGAATTAGGAGAAATGTATTAATTGTTAAAATTAAGTTAATTCATGTATTGTATGTGATTGAGAGTAAAAAATCATGATGATTCATCAAAGAAAAATGTATGGGTAATTGAGTTAGGGGCGGTCGGCCATATGAAGAACAAAGAGGAAAAGAGGGAAGATTTAAATAAACAGAGTAAATTGGCTCTCAAAGATATTTTTAACACTCTTATATGGTATGTGATATGATTAAGGGTTGAGACAAAAGAGAGAAAGTTGAATTGTGAACGTTGTGTGGAAATGGAAAAGTTGACGAATCTGGACAGATTCATCTCCTGACTTTGGAAAGAATTCGAGTAGGAGGATGATGGAATTAGGATCAGGTTCCTTCACATGAATTGTAGTTTTGGATGTTGAATAACTAAGGAAATTGGTCTTCCATAATTTGGAGCTATAGAACTCCACTTATGGGTCACCAACTGAGACTGGGTCATGACAGACCCTATAGGGCAATAGGTCTGATTTGTTAATGAGTAAATTCAAGTGTCTTGGAGACAGAAATGGGTTCTCCTCCCTTCAGAGGACTTATAGCTCCATGTCTTAGCTTTCCAACAAGATCAACCTTGTTTGAAACAGTCCTAGAACTCCTGATATAATCAAAAATTTGAGGAGAGGTCGAAATACGACCGCTATTGACAAATTCAGAAAGTCGCTAAAGCGACTATCTAGAAGTGTTAAGGGTCAAAATTGGATCCTTTCACTTTGGGGAACATGTGATATTACATTTTAATTTCCAAAATAAATGAGCCATATGCAAAATGGAAATTTGTAATAATAGCTATGGTGGGACGAAGAATGACGATATTAATGGATGAAATGAGAAAACATAAAATAAAAAGAAAGGAATAATTAAAAAAAAGACTTGTATTGCCTTTTAATATGGTTATTATAAAATGTATCCTTGAATGAGGATAATTTATGAGATATGTCTTTGATTACCAGAAGGGACCATAGGCGTGGTGCAGCAGCAACAGTAAGAGAGCACGAATAGAGCTTCTTGATTAGTATTTAAAAGTGCATTTTTATGAAGGTTTTATATCATCATTTTACACTTGAAGTATCAATAACTCCTTAACTAGAGCATGTTTTATAATAACAAGTCTGACAATTCAAAGGATTGATTGATGTGATTAACTATTGAAAGTGAAAGGACAAAGAAAAGGCGAAGCTTAGAAAGGAGATACCGATTCAATTCAAATTGGAACACTGTTCAGTTATTGGGTCATATCTCCAGACAAAATGCTTGAGTGTTGCTGTCCACCAAGTCCACTAAATCAATAGTTGGCCACTACATCAATAATCAATTACCAAATGAATAGTTCCAAATTTTAGCCTATAAAAGGAGGCAATTGCCATTCATTTAGGAATCTTGGTTCTTAAGATCAAGATCTTACTATTGCTCTCTCTCTTTATATGTTTGTAATGCTTAAGTTTTGCTTTCATTAATCTCTTGTTCATGCTTTTCATTTCCTTTACTATACTTAGTTAACTTATATCATGTTTATGTTCTTATATTGTTTATTAATGTTTTTCTTCTTCATAATGTCTAGCTAAGTTAATTATGTCAAGGTGAAAATGTTTCACTAATGGTGTTAGGATAAGTATAATATAAACTCAACATGGACTTTAATGTTTATATCCAAGAAAGTTTGCTATTAACATGTCTTATTATTTTTATCTTATTAATTCTTAATACCTTGCTTGTTAAATGGTTAATCTAGATTTCTGTTGTATAACACTTGGTACATCAAATACTTGATCCTTCATAGTCTTCGGCTGACATCGTTGTTATGAGAGGAATTTGATTTGTTGTCAACATAAGTTAGCATCATGAATACCTGATAAAATTTATAAGATGGTGTTACGTAAATAAAATGATTAATATGATCATGTTGATAATTTATAAGTCCTCTTTAACTCACCATCATTATCACCATCACCATCATTGTTGTTGTTGTTGTTGTTGTTCTTCTTATTATTATTATTATTATTATTATTATTTATAATTTATATAGTTCACCTCCTTGTGGTTCGACCCCAGTCTTGCCGGGTTATTTATTACTTTGACACTCCTGTACTTAGGATAAGACATCAACTCTTTGATCGTGTCACTTCTACTACAAGTAGGTGATCTGCACCTATAATTTTTAGTTAAATTTCATGATTTAACATGTTATTGATGTGAAATGTGAATTAACGAATGTTGGATATTATGTGAAAAGATGAAAGTTTGCGTAATGATATTGATATTTTGGATAATATTCTAAATGTATGTGCACTCAATGTGAATGGCTCTTGTGTGAATTGCCAAGTCATGAAATTATCGCTGACAAAGAAAATATAAGAAGTGTGATAAGTGGCATGGACTAGCATATATTTAGTGTATGTTAGGATCCCGGGTAAGGGGATCACTATGTTTTGACTAGCATACATTTAGTGTATGTTAAGATCCTGGGTAAGGGGATCACCATGTTTTGTACTAACATACATTAGGATCCCGAGTAAGGGGATCACCATGTATTGGCTGGCATTCATTTAGTGTATGTTAGGATCTCAGGTAAAGGAATCGCTATGCATTGACTCTTACGAGATGATGATGATACCGATGAAATTGGTATCGGTAATGTGTTAGGTGAAAATAATCGTGATTGATCTTATGAAATCTTGAATGAAGGTTGATAATGGAAGAGGAAATGATTTTTAGTAGTTGAATGTGAAAGAGTTCCAATAGAAACTAGAAAATAGAAACGAATAGAATATGAATGCATGTTTGCCTTTTTAATTGTTAGATATTTGTGTTGCTATGTTTATTGTGATATTCATGTTTCAATAATATGTATTTTGTTTCAGGATCATCGCATTCACGACAGGAGTAGATCCTAGCTTATGTTCACTTTTTGTAATCTAGGTTCTAGGGAGTATATCCTTGTATTTTGTAATATTACAACTTTTATATAACTTAATTTATATAATTGATGTTTAAACTAGAATATATAATCTTAACTCTGAAATTCATATGATTGTGTTCATGTATACATGTTTATCTCATTTATCCCTCTATAATGATATTTGTTGTTCAATGTATGTTATAAATATTATGGTTGTGATGACGATGATGTTTGTGGAATTGAGACCTAGGACGATTGGGTCGTGATTGAGTTATGAGATGTGAAATATTAGAAGTGTAAACGTATTATATTAGAAGTGTAAACATGTTATTTATAGAACTACCATTATAATTTATTTAATGACTAAAGAGCCTTTAAAGCTAAATAGTAACAAGAATGCCATTAAATGATTGTTGGAAATTTTTGAAAAGAAATAGTCATTGATAACTCTTATTAATTATAAGAATTACATCCATTTCTAAATATTTAAACATCTTCTAATATGTTTTTCACTAACCATTTCCATAAAATAAAATAAAAAACATCATGTTATTCCCAAATCATTCACCATTTCCAGCCATAAGCAACCAGTTATTCATCACCATAACTAAAGAAAAACATCATATCTTTTCCAAATCATTCACAATTTTTAGCCACAAACAATCAATTTATCATCACCATTACTCAATAATATATACATCTAATTGAACAAAACAAATACGACCACACCGAGGTATCAAACCAAAAGTAAAAGAAGGACGAGAAAAACAACATTAAACAAAAAGTAAAAGAAACACAGGAGAATAGGCATCAAACCAAATTAATAAACCACATCCATTTACCTTTATTCTTGATATAAACATCAAACATTTAAAAAACTAAGGTTGAAACACATTGCAATAACGAAAGGAAAATAGACAAAAATTGACCCTTTTTAATCATATTCTTTCTTTAGAAAAAGGTAGAAGGCATAAAGATGTAATTGAATAAATGAATAATCAAATATAGAGATAACATTTATCTAATTCATTAAATTTTGATTCAAGTGGCATTCTTCCTTCTACAACTAATAACTTTTTTCCCTTGGAAGAAGAAGGACAAAATAACAAAAGGGAGCAACACACTTATCCTTCCTATAAAAGATAAAGAGTAACTGAAAGAAAACAAAATAACAAGAAAAATACCCAGCCATTAGCATCAAATGTTCACACATTATCACAACCTACATGACAATGCTATTTTATAGGTCTAAATCCTACTCGTCATCATCATCGTGCTACATCAAATTGCAAATAGTTCTAAATTATACTGATGCAACCATATTATTCAATAGTTTCACCCACATTTAACTAGTGTTTTGCCTATGTTTTATATATAAAATGCCTTGATATTCTTTGTTTATGTTTTGAAGGCACTTTTGGATGAAAGATGCAAAAAAGAGTAAATTGGAGATAATTGGCAGATTTGACCTTCAGTCGATGTTTTGTGCAGAGCATGAGTTCTAGAGGTTGAAATGAAGTGATTCCAGTGGCATTGAAAATCTAACATCCATACCTTTCTGGACATCTAAGGCAAGAAAATAAAATAAGGAAGAGCATGGAAATCGCAGCCTTCAAAGTCAAATCTCGCAATCTGCCAGTGTTGACCTTCGGCCATTCCAACTTGAATATCTGGAGCTACAGAAGTCCAATTGATGCCAACTCAATTTTGTTGGATTCATGACTCAAAGGTCTATAAACGCTCCAAATTTCAGCCAAAAACGATGTCATATGAGGGAGATATGATTTTTCAAAGATGACATCTGAATTCTGCCAGCAAACAAGTTTCGTGAAGAAACGAGTCCAAATTACGTTCTGAAGCATCTAAACCGATATCCAAGTTTTTATTTCAGCAATTTAGCTCCTCTAAGTCAAAGCTTGAAGATTTCATGCAAGGCTATTTCTCCTTTTTTAGGAAAATAGTTATTGAAGTACTTAAATGTAAACAGTCTACTTAATGGAGGACTATTTTGTAAAATAGAGACCTAGGGTTTCCTAGGATATAAAAAGAATGAGAGAAGAGAAGGGGGGCAGCCAGCCAAGAAGAGAAAAACGCCCCCTTCCTCTAAGAAACCCTAAATTATGCATTCTTCCTTCTTTTTGTTTAGTTGTTCAACAAACATGCAAGGCTAAACACTTTTTCTTGGTTGCAAGGACACGGAAACCTTCGGATTTCAAGAACTGTGAGATTTATTTTACCTTTTCTTTTTAGTTTATATGATGAATATGTTTGTTCTCCTATGCTTATTTTTCCTATGATTGTTTATTTTAATTGCTAGAGCGGACTCTAAGTTATTATTGTAGACAATCTATTGCTAAGTTTGATATCAAAACCGGAGTTGTGGTATATGAACTTGTGAAGCAACTGAGTTTACTAATTGTGGCGGATCTACATTATTAATCTTAGGGAGAACATTCAATCAAATCAAACATAGACTGCGGACAGTTATGTTTTCTTGATTAATCAACTTATCTAGTTCTTAAGGCTGCCATTAATTAAATTACTAGTGCGGACACTGTGGTTGTTTGATGGTTAGGGCTAGTTATACGGCGGATCCGTTAACTAACCAATGTTAAGAAGAGATAAATATTCAGAATATAAATTGATGTTTTGTTTCCATGATCAGTTCTGATTTCTGTAGGTGGATGTGTGCTTGTGACCAAGGTTTGTTCTCTTGATAATTTTCTGATTTTATTAAATTTAGTTTGATAGTTTTCTGTTTTCTTTTGCTTTAGCCTAGATAACTTCCAAACCCCCCCCAAATTGCATATCATCTAGCATAAAAATCTGACTTGAATCTTCCTCGTGGGATCGACCCCTTGCTTGCTCTATACTATCTTGTGTGTTGTGTTTGAAGCTAGGGTAATTAATTTGTGCGACCGCGACATCGCAACAAATTTTGGCGCCGTTGCCGGGGAGGTAATTTTAGTTGATTCTTGTGCTTGTACTGTTATTTTTATTTGCTGTGATTAAAAAAAAAAAAAAAAGAGAAACAGAATTTTTGCTTGCGACGATACTGTTCCCTTGCGGCAGCGGTACTGTTCAAAACAGAGTTTTTGGTGGAATTAGGTATCGGCCTTTTGTTTCCTGAAGGGAAACGACGTTCTGAACAGGACTAGTGATAAATCACTAGCCCCACCCTATTGAGGCCAAATTCCGCTGTTTTCTAGTGTTTTTAGGCAGTTTTAGGTTTCTACCGTAGGATTTTCGTACAATTTGCATTGTTTTCGATCTCTTGTGTGGTTACTTTCTTTTGAGTTTTCTTAGCAATTTATGCCTGTGACCCGTTCTACTAATCAAATTCAAGTGCAGGTTGATCTTGAAATAGAAAGTACTTTACACAGATTAAGAAAGGAAGCTCGCCTCAACACCATGGCTATTGCACGACAACAAACACTCAAAGAGCTTGCTGCTCCTAACGTGGAAAATCAACCATTGTGCATTAACATTGACAATAATGTAAACTTTGAGCTCAAATCTGGTTTTATACATTTGCTACCAACTTTCAATGGTCTTGCAGGAGAAGATCCTCATACTCATCTCAAGGAATTCCATATGGTTTGCGTTGGCATGAAACCGAATGGAGTTGACGAAGAACAGGTTAAGTTGAAAGCTTTCCCTTTCTCTTTAAAAGGGGCAGCAAAGGCATGGTTTTTCTCTATTCTCCCAAGTTCCATTGGAACTTGGAATGCCATGAAGAAGATTTTCCTTGAAAAATATTTCCCAGCATCTCGAGTTGCCAACATAAGGAAAGAAATATGTGGGATTCGAACAATCTCATGGAGAGACACTTTCCGAGTATTGGGAAAGATTTGAGCAACTGTGCATTCAATGCCCTCATCATCAAATACCCGATCAGCTGATCATTCAATATTTCTATGAAGGATTGATGCCTACTGACCGTAGTATCATTGATGCTGCAAGTGGAGGGGCATTGGTAGATAAGACACCCGAGGCTGCACGCCAATTGATCTCAAACATGGCAGCCAACTCGAAACAGTTTGGCACTCGTGGAGACTTCGCAAATAAACGAGTAAATGAGGTAAGTATTTCTAACCTTGAGAATAAAGTTAATGATCTTACTTCTCTTGTGCGTTCTTTGGCTTGTGGCAATGTACAGCAGGTGAAAGTTTGTAGCATATGCTCCTTACAAGGACATGCTTCAGATATGTGCCCAACAATGCAAGAAGATTACATTGAAACAAGCTAATGCAGTTGATGGAGCATTCAATGGACAGTCCCAGCGTAAATATGATCCCTTTTCCAACACGTACAATCCTGCATGGAGAGATCATCCCAACTTATGCTATGGGAACCCACCTCAACAAGGCAATCAAGGCCGACAGTTCCATCCCCATGGATTTCAATCCCAACAGAATTATCAAGCAAGACAGCCCCCTCCATTCACAAACTCTAATGTTATGGGGTCATCATCCAATGATGATCTTCGTGAGATGATGAAAACTTTGGCTTCTAACACTGTGACCTTGCAACAAAATGTCATGTCTTTTCAACAAGAAACAAGGTCAAGTATTCACAACTTGGAGAAGCAAATGGGGCAAGTAGCTTCAAGTGTGGGGAAATTGGAAGCACAAATGAATGGAAAATTGCCCTCCCAAGCATTGAATCCAATAGAGAATGTTAGTGTGATCATGCTACGAAGTGGGAAAGAACTTGAAGAGAAAAGGTCAAAACAAATTGAGATGGAGAAAGAAGAAGAGATAGAAACTGAATTGAGTACAAAGAAGGAACATCCTCTTCCTCTACAAACTGAAATATTGGCCAACACTCCAAAGGTAACTCCTCATTCAATGAATTCCAGTTTTAAAATAATTCCACCCTTTCCATGTGAGTTCTTCTAGGTCAAAGAAAGAGGACAAAGAAAAAGAGATTTTAGAGGTTTTCAAGAAAGTAGAACTCAACATTCCTTTGCTTGATGTTATCAAGCGAATTCCCAAGTATGCCAAATTCTTGAAGGAGTTGTGTACTACCAAGAGAGCTTTCAAACTAAAAGGTCATGAAATGGTAAGTATGGGTGAAGTTGTATCTGCTATTGTTCAAAAGAATATGCCTTTGAAGCAAAAAGACCCAGGTGCGTTTACTATCCCATGTGTTATTGGTAATGCTAGTTTCAAAAGGGCCTTGTGCGATTTAGGTGCATCCATTAGTGTTATGCCTAAACATGTTTATGATTCTCTTAGTCTTGAGCCTTTGAATAAAACTAGCATTGTAATACAACTTGCGGATCGTAGTTTTGTTTACCCACTTGGTGTGATAGAAGATGTCCTAGTCAAGATTGACAGTTTGGTCATTCCATGCGACTTTTATATTCTTGATATGGAACATGATTCTTGTGATTCATCAAACAACACTCCTATATTGTTTGGGAGACCATTCTTGAAAACTGCCAATACAAAAATTGATTGTGGTAAGGATACTTTGTCTATGGAGGTAGGAGATGAAAAAATTGAATTTAATTTTCATGATGCAATGACATATCCTTATAGCAATGTTTATTCTATCACATGTTATGACCAAGTTGATAAGTGTATGCAGCAAGTTTGTGATTTTGATAGTGATGATGGATTAAGCGTAGCTTTGAGCTGTGGCTATGATTTTACCAAGATAAAAGAGATGGAGAGGCATATATGTGTTCTCCAAAATGTGCATGACTCAGCATTGGATTTACAAGCTTTGCAAATTGTACTCCATGATGCAGGAGTCATTTACCTCATCATGGACAGTGAATGGGTGGCGCCTATCCTTTTGGTGCCTAAAAAGATTGGAATTACGTTGGAAGAGATTCGAAATGATTCTTACGAGAATGCAAGGATTTATAAAGAAAAGACTAAGAGTCTCCATGACCAAATGATTACAAGAAAAGAGTTTAATGTTGGAGACAAAGTCCTCTTTTATCATTCGCGTTTGAAACTTTTTCCTGGAAAGTTGCGCTCTCGTTGGATTGGACCCTTTGTTGTTTCTAATGTTTTTCCTTATGGTGCAGTTGAAATTACAAGTTTAGAAACCAACAAAGTACTCAAGGTTAATAGGCATCGCTTGAAACCTTTCTATGAAGGTTGGACGACAGAACTCACCGCTTTTGTGGAGTTAGCTGAACCAATCTATGAAGAATGAGCATGCAACATGTCGAGCCAATGACATAAAACAAAAGCGCTTACTGGGAGGCAACCCAGCACAAAAAGAAAAAAAAAACAGATTTGCTTTCTTTTCCCTTATCTTTTATTTTTCGCATTTTACTTTATTTTTGTCATTCTCCTATATTCCTTTTCTTTTATTTCAACATTGAGGACAATGTTGTGTTTTAAGTGTGGGGGTATTGGGAGAATGTTGGTTTTCTAATTTTGGTTTTCTTTGTTATTTTTCAAAATAATAATAATTATGTTTGATCTTTTGAACTCCCATTGGTTTTTGAGAATATGAGTATTATGTATGAGAATTAGTTAAGATAGATGAAGATATAAATCAAATGAATGAGTGTGCATGCAAGTTTTAATGTTTAATTGGTTTAGGGATTGACTTTGAGAATATGCCATGTTGACTTTATAGTGTTATACCAATGCAAGCTTTTGAGCCTTCAACATTATATTCTTTGATTGTGCCTTCTTTTAATGATATGTATCTTTAGAACTTGCTTCATATCTTGTTGAGATTACATTCATATTACATATATACATGAAGATGATAAAGGTATTAGGAATTTTAACCACTTGAGCCAAAAAGCCAACCTAAGCATATTATCCTTAGTGAGCCCCTTTTGAGCTTGTTTATCTTTTCTTTGCTTTATCCATGTATAAGCCTTAACTTTTTATATGTTTTCCTTTTCCCCTGGCCAAGGATTAGTAGAGCATATACTTATGATATCTCATGGAATTATGGTTGGAAATTATGTGAAAAGAAAGGAGAAATGATGTTTGATGAAAAGATGGGCAAAGTTGCCAAAGGTAAAAAAAAAAAAGGAAAGAAAAAAAAGAAAAAGAAAAAAAAAAGAAAAAAGAAAAAAGAAAAGAAAAAGAAAAAAGTGTTCCTTTATGTTCTTAAGATTTTATATTGAAAAAGCTTGAAATCAAAAGAAGTTAAGCATTGGTGATTAAAGATGGAAAATTTATGTGCTTTGATGGAATATCTTGTTTGAAATATCATTTTTCAGAATGCTCTACTTTCTTTGGTTTGAACCTTTTGTTTTACTCTATTTTACCTCACCTTTACCTTAGCCCCATTACAACCAGAAAATAAGACCTTTTGATTCATGCATTGTTTGTAATATGTTATTAATGGAGATGAGATTGAAGAGCAAGTTTGTGGTAGAACATATTCATTGATTGAATTTGAGAGATTTAAACAGATAAGCCCTAAACACATGAGTGTTGGAGTGTATATCAATGAGAGGACCTATCACTTTGGCATGACATAGATTTCATTTAAATCTCGACGATTAATTGAATTTTGAAGTTTGCATGTAAATAAATTCATGAAAATTTATACTCTTTATCCTTTTAATTGTGTTCTTGTTTATAATGCATATATTCTTAGATATTGATGGGAGATTAGAAGATTATTCATAGTGATTTCATTTAATTTAACTTCAATTTGATTTTACCTATCCTTTCTCGAGGACGAGCAAGAGCTAAGTGTGGGGGTATTTGATGCAACCATATTATTCAATAGTTTCACCCACATTTAACTAGTGTTTTGCCTATGTTTTATATATAAAATGCCTTGATATTCTTTGTTTATGTTTTGAAGGCACTTTTGGATGAAAGATGCAAAAAAGAGTAAATTGGAGATAATTGGCAGATTTGACCTTCAGTCGATGTTTTGTGCAGAGCATGAGTTCTAGAGGTTGAAATGAAGTGATTCCAGTGGCATTGAAAATCTAACATCCATACCTTTCTGGACATCTAAGGCAAGAAAATAAAATAAGGAAGAGCATGGAAATCGCAGCCTTCAAAGTCAAATCTCGCAATCTGCCAGTGTTGACCTTCGGCCATTCCAACTTGAATATCTGGAGCTACAGAAGTCCAATTGATGCCAACTCAATTTTGTTGGATTCATGACTCAAAGGTCTATAAACGCTCCAAATTTCAGCCAAAAACGATGTCATATGAGGGAGATATGATTTTTCAAAGATGACATCTGAATTCTGCCAGCAAACAAGTTTCGTGAAGAAACGAGTCCAAATTACGTTCTGAAGCATCTAAACCGATATCCAAGTTTTTATTTCAGCAATTTAGCTCCTCTAAGTCAAAGCTTGAAGATTTCATGCAAGGCTATTTCTCCTTTTTTAGGAAAATAGTTATTGAAGTACTTAAATGTAAACAGTCTACTTAATGGAGGACTATTTTGTAAAATAGAGACCTAGGGTTTCCTAGGATATAAAAAGAATGAGAGAAGAGAAGGGGGGCAGCCAGCCAAGAAGAGAAAAACGCCCCCTTCCTCTAAGAAACCCTAAATTATGCATTCTTCCTTCTTTTTGTTTAGTTGTTCAACAAACATGCAAGGCTAAACACTTTTTCTTGGTTGCAAGGACACGGAAACCTTCGGATTTCAAGAACTGTGAGATTTATTTTACCTTTTCTTTTTAGTTTATATGATGAATATGTTTGTTCTCCTATGCTTATTTTTCCTATGATTGTTTATTTTAATTGCTAGAGCGGACTCTAAGTTATTATTGTAGACAATCTATTGCTAAGTTTGATATCAAAACCGGAGTTGTGGTATATGAACTTGTGAAGCAACTGAGTTTACTAATTGTGGCGGATCTACATTATTAATCTTAGGGAGAACATTCAATCAAATCAAACATAGACTGCGGACAGTTATGTTTTCTTGATTAATCAACTTATCTAGTTCTTAAGGCTGCCATTAAATTAAATTACTAGTGCGGACACTGTGGTTGTTTGATGGTTAGGGTTAGTTATACGGCGGATCCGTTAACTAACCAATGTTAAGAAGAGATAAATATTCAGAATATAAATTGATGTTTTGTTTCCATGATCAGTTCTGATTTCTGTAGGTGGATGTGTGCTTGTGACCAAGGTTTGTTCTCTTGATAATTTTCTGATTTTATTAAATTTCGTTTGATAGTTTTCTGTTTTCTTTTGCTTTAGCCTAGATAACTTCCAAACCCCCCCAAATTGCATATCATCTAGCATAAAAATCTGACTTGAATCTTCCTCGTGGGATCGACCCCTTGCTTGCTCTATACTATCTTGTGTGTTGTGTTTGAAGCTAGGGTAATTAATTTGTGCGACCGCGACATCGCAACATATACCAATCCAAAACTATCAATAACACAAACCAAACAATTGAACAACATTTAGAACCATTAACCTCCTCACTTTCCTCTTAATTATCTTTCTCTTCATCATTGATCTCTATCTGCTCTTTTTCCTTGGTCCTTCAACTTAAAATTCAAGAAGAAAACAAATTAATTCAACCATAAACATGATCATTGTCTGATAAATAAACAATTAGTCAACCCAATTACCTGCTCCTTGTTGCGGGCTTTAATCTTCTTCTTATTTTTGAACCTTTTTTTTATTAGCTTTAGTGATATAAGATGCTTTCTCCTATATTCATTCAATTCTAATAAAGTCAGAAAAAATCATACTAAAATTATTAATTACAAAACACACCACAAATATTAAAAGTTGTTCAAAAATGCATTTGGTGTTTGAAATTGACCTTTAAGAGTGACTGGGGTTGATCGAGAATTGTTGGAGGCAGTTGTAACAGTGGAGGCAACATAGATACGTATAGTTCATGCATTGCCATAATTGGTGGCGCATGGATCAATGCTTTAATGGCTTGGGAGGTGCGTTATTCACTGGATCAGGTGACCCTTCTTCTCTTCTTCTTCTTTATGTTAGTGGTGTCACCAATAACCTGAAATGAGAGATTTAAAAACAAGAAGTTTTATTTTTTTTCTTTTTCTGGTTTTGTTTTTCTCTCTCTTTAGGTCATTAGGTTGGTTGTGTTATGGTTGTCTATGTGGGTTGTTGTTATTTCAGGAGCAAGGGTCATGGTTGTTAGACTGGGTTTGTTTAGTGGTGTTGCTACTTCAATTGGATCTAATAATAGTTAACGTGGTGAAGGAGTCAAGATTTTTTGTGGTGGCTAGTTCGGGTGGAAACTAGTTCCCATGGAGTCGATAGCTTGGGTTTGAAGAAGAAAAAGACTGAAGGAGTTGTTAGTGTTAGTGATGTGGATAGATTTTGGCAGAAAAGATGGTGGCATTGGCTAATAGTTCACGATGATGTGGATTGAAAAGAAGATTGTTTTGCTAAGTTGTAGATGAATTTTCCCTTTTTTATTTTTAATATATATGAGGGTCATTTGATCATTTCATTACATTCCAAAATCTTAATTGATCTATTATGTAAAGTGTAATTTTTTAAACTATATTGGGTAATCGCAATTTGGACCAAACCATATGATGCTAAATGTAATTTTATCAAAGAAACATACCAAATCTAGATCATAACTAAACCCTAAACACACAAGTTTTTTAGTTTTCCCTTTATGTATTATTTTCTAATAAAAAACACATATTTAACCCACATTTTTTCATTTTTTAAATAAACCCTAAATACACAACTAAACCCTAAAAACTTAAACTTTAAGTTTCTATTATTGTATTTATTTTCTAAGAAACCCAAAACACATATTTGGTCCTATATTTTGTTTATATTTTTATGATCAAAGACATAATATCTAAATTAAACTCAACTAAAACCTAAAAACACAAATTTTAGTTTTTCTTTTTCATGTAATTGTTTTATAAGAAACCCAAAATACTTAGTTAGCTCCATATTTTTTAAATATTTTTTATAATAAAAGACATATAATATCTAGATTAAACCCAACTAAAACCTAAGAAAACAACTTTTAGTTTATATTCATGTATTTATTTTCTAAGAAAAACTAAACACATATAAAGAAGTATTTTGAACAAAAACCCAAGGGAAAGAAAAAGAGGGAGGAAAGGTTATTACTTACCCCAATGGTGGTTCCAGCTTAGTGTGGAGGTGTTATGGTGGTTCGTGGCAGAAGCAATGGTGGGTGGCTAGCAATGGTGAGATGTTTTTTTATGTTTTTCTCTCTCTAGCTGTAGGTAGTTTTTTCTCTTTAGTTTTGGATCCTTTTTTTCTTATTTTACCTTCTTTTTATTCCTATTTTCTTTGTCTTTCTCTTCTGAAACTCTCTGGTTCAAAATGAACCAGTTTATGACAAAAAAATCCAACCTTTCTTTTTTTTACCCTATTCTAATTTTTATAGTTTTAAGGTGATTTTCTCCCTTTTTTTCTTTTTTTTCCCACTTCTTTCTAATCCTAAAGATAACCATTATCAAATCAAATCTTCTTTTCTCTCTCTCACTCTAATTTGGATTTTTCTCTCTCTTTAAGCTAGCTCTCCCTCTTTTTTGTCATGTCCCTCTATTTATAGGCAAAAGGAGGTCCTAGAACTTTTCTAGATGGAACAATCTTGTCCCTTGATTTTCTTAGGTCAATCTTGACCCTTCATCAATTTTGTATATTTTGTAAAACATGCTTGGGTTGGCTACTTTGACATGCCTTTTCAACCAAGAGTGGAGTACAACTGCAAGTAAGGTGAAGGGTGTGTTTGTTGGCATTTATAAAATGCATGAGAGAGAGAGATATATATATATAACAAAAAGAAGAAAAAGGAACAAGAATTGCACGTTATGGATGCGTGAAGGGAAGAATACAATCCCTCATGCATGCCGAAATGATGTTGTTTCAGTGTATTTCATTTAAAAAAAAACAATCTTCAGTGCAATGCACCATTTCATTAAACTTCTCTTTTTATTTTATCCTTTTCTAATTATTTTTAGTTTGGTCTTTGTACTTCTAAATTTTTTTTGGCCAATTTTGACTTTTTCTTCAAGATTTCTTTTAATTTAGTCTATGATTGTATTCAAAATAGTCCCACAATATTGACACCTCTTACAATTTGGTCATTGGATTCTCAGTTTGTGCATTTTTGGTCAAATTGGCCCTAAATCTTAATATTTTTCTTCAATTACACCCCTGATTAACTCAATAAGACCCCTAAATTTTACCACCACTTTTATTTTAGTCATTGATCCTTTGATTTTTTTTAAAATTTCGTGTCAAATTGAATCTAAAATTCTATTTTTTTCTTTATTAATTAAGCCCTTGATTGAATTAATAAGGCTCCTGAATTCCAACACCTCTTTCATTTTGGTCACTAGTCCTTTAATTCTTCTTTTTTTTTTGGGTCAAGATGACTCTAAATTTTAATTTATTTTCTTCAATTAAACTCTTGAATGAATTAATAAGACTTTCAAAATTTACCATCTCATTCATTTTGATCTTTAGTCTTTTAATTCTTTTATTTTGGCCAATTTAACCCTTTTCTTTTCAATTAAACCCCTAATCATCCCTCAAAATTATTCTTGACCTTTTGTGCTTGCTCTAGCTTAGTCCTTAATTCTTGAAAATTCACTATTTATCTAATTTTATCACTAATTGTATTGTTTTTTTTTCAACAATCATTTTTTTTCAAAAATCTGTTAAATTTTATCTATAAAATATTTTGATGCAAACTCTTTAGTTTTTTAAGGGAGTAAAAATTGAATTATAGCACCCATTCGTAGGAAAGGTGCCACTAAAAAAGTAGTTGCGATGTGTCTGACAATAGAAGTTGGGAAATCTCATCTTTACCAAAGTCAAAGGCTTTTCTACTTGGCTTGCCACCATATGTATTATAAGAAAAGCTAAAGCATGTAGGGAAAACATTGTAGTTTTCCTCACAAAATATTATGGATTGCTATAGTGTTTCCCCACATTTTTATTTCCTTCTTGAACACAAGGTTTTTTTTCCTTTTTTTTTGTTATGATTTTTTTTTCAAAATTGTTTTTGATGATTTCATTTTTTAATATTAAGATGGTTGAGAATTTAGCTTTGTAATTTTTTTCCTTTTATTTTTTCTTTCTATGAGTTTAGCGTGATTTGTGGGTTTGTCGAGGTAACTCAGGTTGCCCTAGTTTATGGATTTGGTTGTTTTTTTTTTAATTGAACTTGTCTTTTTTATAGTCTATTTTTTCTCAAATTGTTAAAAAATTAATTTTAGAGAAAAATCATGTTATTAAACTTTATGAAGTAATAAAAATTAAAGATTACGGGGGAAACCATTGTTCACATAACCCCATTGCACTGTGGATTCCAATAGTAATCCATAGTGTTTTGCTTTCTTTTTTATTTTATTTTTTTTAATTTTTATTATGATTTTTTTCAAATCTATTTTTTGTTGATTTTATCTTTTAAAATTGTGATCGTTGAGAATTTAATTTTGTAATTTGCTTCTTTCTATTTTGCCTTTATATGAGGTTAGTGTGGTTTACAGGTTTGCCAAGATAACCCAGGTTTTCCCGGTTTACGAGTTTGGTGGGTTGTATTTTTTTTTCCTTTTATTTAATTGAACTTGACTTTTTTTATAGTTTATTTTTTTCTCATATAGTTAAAAAAAAGTTTTAGAAAAAATTCATGTTATCAAACTTTATAAAGTAACAACAATTAAAGGGTGTGAGGAAACCATTGTTCACCCACACACATTGCAATGTGACTGACAATAGTAATTCACAATGTTTTGCTTTCTTTCTTTTTTCTTTTTGAATTTTTGTTATGATTTATTTTTTAATTTTTTTATCGATTTTATTTTTTAATATTAGGATGGTTTGACTTTATAATTTATTTCTTTTTATTTTACCTTTTTAAAAGTTATGTTATTAAACTTTATAAAGTTCATGGACTTGTTCACATGTTTGGCTGGTTGACATGGTTCGCGGGTTTGACAAGTTTAACTTTTTTAAATCAGTTTTTTTTCATCCTTAGATACCAGGTTAATTGGAAATTTAGTTTCATAATTGGTTTTGTTTCGCCTTTTATGAGGTTATCGCGATCTAAAAAAAACATCTCAGTATTGAATTGGTGTTTGATTTTGCAATCATCTATTTTTGTTATCATGTAGTTAAATAAAAAATAGCTTTGAAAAAAAAACAAATTATAATTTCAGTGGAGTCCATAACCCAATTCACAAGTTTAGCATACAAACCCGACTTACCTGATTCACAAGTTTGACGAGTTTACCCATCGATAGGATATGTTTTTTTCTTGTTTTTTTATCTTTTAATTTTTTAAATTTTTTTTTATTTTATCATATAATATTGGATTGGTTGGGAAATAGACTGCATTATTGATTATTTTTTTTTTAAAGGATAATGGTCTCAAATAAGTGTCTATTTTTAAGTTGATGCTCAATTTTGTGAGCATCTATTTTTATTATATAATTAAAAAAGAAGTTCATAAAAAAAGTTATTAAACCCAATAGAGTCCATGACTTGGGTTGCAGGGGGCAGGAGGGGGGTGGGGTCGATCCAATCTGTCATTGTCTCAATAATTAAAAAAAAATCATTATCTTAAAAAAATTTTAAAAGTTAAGTCATGTTTTTATCAATCATTAAAGTTGCATTTTGACCTATAAAATCGATTGCTTTTAAGTCGAGCTAGCTCTCACATGGTTTAATTAAAAACTTGAGTTAGGCAAATAGTTGAGTTGAAAGGTTTCCAAATTAACCCACTTGGTCAGGTTTAATAATACTGTTAAAAAAATCTTCATGCTCTTAATATTTTTTTTTTATTTTTTTAAAAAATTGGTAACCTGCTCTGCTAGAGCACATGCCCAAATACTAGTCTTTCTTTAATTTTGGTTGTATGTTACTTTATTTCCCGATGCTTTGTTTGACACTTTGATCCTTTTTTTTATTATTTTTTTTGTGTCTAAAGTAAGTATTTGTTGCTTATAAAGGTATGTTTGGGATTGTGGTAGCGATGGAGGTTCAAAATGTTTTTTGCTTAGAAATGCATCAAAAACAATTTGACATCAACACATCAAAACAATTCGAAAATATAATTTTTTTTTATTTTAAATAAAAAAATAAAAAAATTTCAAAATTTAAGAGAACATGGTTTGTACCGTATTCCCAAACACATAAGTAGGGGGTTGTTGATGCTAGGTAAGTGAGGCAGAGAAGTGGGAGAAAATACTCAAAACGTTTAAAAATCAATATAGAAAAAAAATGATTAAAAAAATAGAGTTTGTTATGGAGCTTTAATATTTTATGATGAACAGTAAAACTTTAAAACAAATCCTTAGATATTTTAGTTTTATAGTTAATGTGACATGAAATTCACATTGTTTTTTATTTATTTGAATGAGCTAATAAGAAAATATTATATATTAAGAAATTAATATCATGAAAACGTTGACAGATTTAATAAGAATAATATAATAGACTTTTTAAACATTATAATCTGATTATTGATATCATTCAATGATCATTTATGCTTATACGTATTATGTATATAACATTATGCAATTTAATAATTTAAATTTTAAACTAAGATATGATGCGGGACAACAAATAAAAGAATTAAAGCTGGGAAAAAGAAAGAAGCTTTTAGAGAAGTTGAGAAAAGAAAGCAAAGAAAGAGAAGAAAGGGGATTGGAGATATACAAAGTCTGCAAATTTTTCATTAATCATCAAAAGTCCCTTAACATTTAGAAAAGTAGGGTATTAATACTAAAACCCTAACTAGAATAAGCAATTGAGTTTATGGCCCACTAAATAAAATACCCAATAATAATTAAATCAAACCCAACAAATAAAGCCAAATTAATAAAACTCAACTAAAAGTTCATATAAATTAAACCCAAAACATAAGTTAAAGACCAATCTCTCAATTGTTTAGGCTATCCTCCATCGTCTATGATCATTCGCGTGCATAAATAATATTTTGGGTTGGTGTCCCCATCAATTCTCCCAGGGTTGGAAGAACTCGACCCCGTCGATTATAGGCCAAGGCGACTCCGATAACGCTCTCAAAGATAAACATCAAGTTGTTGTGATGTCTCTCTGATAATCCAAGTATAGTCTGAATCTGATCATCGAGCCCATATACTGGGATTTGCTGAAGTTCACCATCCCTGGTAAAAACAACTTGTGCATTCAAAGTAGCATTAATATATTCCTTTTGTGCCAAAGATATGGATAATGAGGTAGGGGTATCAAAAGGAGCATCAGGGATAGGCTGTATTTTATAAATACTGAGGTCTTTCATGTTAAAAGTAGAGCTAATATCAAAGTTTGATGGCAATATAATGACATAATTATTTGATTTAATCATTTGCAACACTTTGAATGGTCTAGCACTACTTACTTGCAATTTATGATCGGTTTCCAAAGGACACCGTTGAGGTTTAATCTGTATCATGAAATAATCTCCAATATTAAGTGCATCATGATACTTAAGCAAATCAGCTCTAAATTTGTATTGTTCATTACTTGCTTGAATTTGTTTCATGATCTCAATATGCAAATTATGAACCCTACATGGTAACAACTAAGCTGACTTAGACATCCTATCACGAGGAGATATGGGAAGGTGTTCTATAGGCTTCTCAGGTTTGTAACTATGAATACTAAATGATTGAGGGTGTGGAATGAGACAAACATTGTTTGAAACCTGTGCAGATATGGTATAGACATAATCAAGTAAACTAGGATTATCTTCATCTTCCTCATAACGTGTATATGGTAAGGGGTCAAGAAGCTCAACATGTTGCTCTAAACTTATGATGTGCTGGACACCAAGCATGTGGGATGAGGAATCAGGTAATTCAGGAGGACTAATAACATAAGACTCTTCTAAGACCATACTTATCTCTATAGGCGATTCCACTAAAGAGTTCCCTAAAATTTCCTCCACGATTAAAGCAGACATATCAAACTCTTTCTTAACCTCAGCCTCAAGCTCATGTGGGCTCATTGTGTTAAGTCCCTCTTCTTACACATCCTCGTCATCTAGGTCACTAAAATCCTCAAGATTAAGCTCATACTTTTCAACACTACAATATTTCTTTTTACCTATATCCTTATATTTTTGGATGATTAAAGGTTTAGAGGTACAATCTAAAGAGATATGACCAAAACCTAGACAATTAGTACACTTAACCATTAAACTCACCTTAGACACTTCATTAACAACTCGTTTGCCTTTATCTTTCTTATAAAGTTGGGAGTTACTAGGATTAAGTCTGTGGGGTGGAGCACCTAACAAAGAATCACTAGTTCTGAATAGGGACCTAATAGGGATACTATAAGAGTCCTGACGATTCTTCCACTGATTCTTTGTGACCAACTTATAGTCTTTAACTAAGGTATAAGCTTGGTTAAAGGTAGATACACCTTGAAATATGATTAGTACTTAAAAGTGCATTTTTATCAAGGTTTTATATCATCATTTTGCACTTGAAGTATCAATAACTCCTTAACTAAAGCATGTTTTATAATAACATATCTAATTATATAAGATACCTTTAATTTATGGTAAATGTTCATCTTAAATGCAGGCCTATCACATAAATGAAAGAATTGATTGATGAGTTGAAGTACTGAAATTGAAAGAACAAAGAGATGGCCAAACTTAGAAAAGAGATGCTGGTGCAGTCCAAACTGGAACACTTTTCGGTAATTGGGTCATATCTGGAGCTGTAGATCTTGGATTTAGGTCCATTTTATATGGATGGAAAGATAAGACATAGGCCTACAACTTTCATGTGGAGCCCAAGATTTAACAAGGCCGTTTTCAAGTCCAAATTGTAGCAACAAAGAAGAAGTCCGAATCTGTCCTGCAGCCCAGACACTATTCAGTGTTCAGCCCATATCTCGAGTTCTAGAAGTCCAAATGATCTCAAATTTTTACCCTGGAAAGATGAGCCAATTTCCTAGAACTTTCATGATTGAAGTCTGTTCAAATTATGACGTTATCAATGACGTTTTTGGCAGACAAGAAGATAAGAATTGTCACCAAGTCAAGATGTGGCCACCCACTCATCAATTAGTCAACAAATCAATAGTTCCAAATTTTGGCCTATAAAAGGAGGCATTTGCCATGTATTTAGGCATCTTGGTGTTCAGATCAAGATCATGCTCTTGCTTTCTCTCTTTGTATTGCTTATGTTTTGCTTTCATTAATATCAAGTTTATGCCTTTCATTTCCTTTCCTTTACTTAGTTAACTTTTATCTTACTTATGTTCTTATCTTGTTTATTTATGTTTCTTTCTTTCATTATGTCTAGCTAAGTTAATTATGTCAAGGTGAAAAGGTTACACTAATGGTGTAAGGATAAGTATAATATAAACTCAATATGGACTTTAATGTTGGATACTAACATGCTTTATATTTGTTATCTTGTTCACTTTTAATACTTTGCTTGTTAAATGGTTAATCTAGATTTATGTTGTATAACACTTGGTACAACAAATACTTGGCACTTTCATAGCCCATACTGTATGGTATAACCGACACCTGAGCTATGAAAGGAACTTGATTTGTTGTTAACATAAGTTATAATCATGAATGCCTGAAAACATTTACAAGTATTAGCATTATTCGAATAAGATAACTAATGTAATCATGTTAACAATTTATAACCCGATTGTAACCTCCTTTGTGTGTGGTTTCCAGTTGAGTAGAGTTTATACTATACTTGTTTGAAATACCATTAGTGGATCCTCTAACCTTGACATTTGTTGTTATCATTGTTTAATCCTTACATCAATATCACATCTCAAAGCTCTCTTTAAACTTATTATTATTACTTTTGTTGTTATTGTTGTTATTATCTATAATTTATACAATTAACCTCCCTGTGGTTCGACCCCGGTCTTGCCGGGTTATTTATTACTTCGACACTCCTGCACTTGGGAGAAGACATCAATCTTTTGGTCGTGTCAAGTTTTTGGCGCCGTTGCCGGGGAGGTAAATTCTTGTACAAATTTATTCTATTTTCTCTTTTCTTGTATCTAATTTTGTTTATTCTTTTTGTTGTTTTGTTTCTTTTTATTTTGTTTTCATCTTCCTCTCTTTTTACACGTGCATGAGAGTTTGGTCACGTACATTAAGTGGTAGACTTTGTAGGGTATCCTCATCATTTTCAGAAAATATGGCCGAAGAAGATAACCAATCACTTCATAATGAAAATAATGAGAATATTCGGGTTAGAACACTTAGAGACCACATGAATCCCACAAGAACAAGTGCACCCTCATGCATAGTTTTTCCACCTGATGCATCTCATTTTAATTTTAAGACAGGCATTATTCAACTTTTACCATCTTTTCATGGCTTAGATTTAGAAAATCCATACTTGCATTTAAGGGAATTTGAGGAGGTTTGCAACACGTATAATGACTCAAATTGTAGCATGAACACGATTAGATTGAAGCTTTTTCCTTTTTCATTAAAAGACAAAGCTAAAACATGGCTACAAAATTTGAGACCTGGATCCATTCGTGCTTGGGATGAAATGCAACAACAATTTTTAAAGAAGTTTTTTCCATCCCACAGAACAAACTCTTTCAAAAGACAAATCATTACTTTCTCTCAAAAACCAGGAGAAACATTTTATCAATGTTGGGATAGGTATCGAGACTTGCTTAATACTTGCCCACATCATGGTTTTGAAACATGGAGATTAGTTTCACATTTTTATGAAGGATTAACACCTAGAGATAGGCAAATGGTTGAATTGATGTGCAATGAAACTTTTGAAGATAAAGACCCTAATGAAGCAATGGAGTACTTAGATTTGCTAGCTGAAAATGCACAAAATTGGGACACCACGGGTACTTATGAGGCACCAAGTAAAACCCAACCTCATACATCTAGTGGGGGTATGTACAACCTTAGGGAAGATCATGACCTCCAAGCCAAGTTTGCATCTTTAGCTAGAAAAGTTGAGGCACTAGAATTAAAAAAGAGTGGTCAATTAAAATCTGTTCAAGACATTGCGTGTCAAATTTGTGAAACCAACGAACATTCAACCAATGACTGTCCAACCTTGCCTTCTTTTAAAGAATGTCTCCATGAACAAGCCCATGCATTAAACAGTTTTCAAAGACCCAACCATAACCCATATTCGCAAACATACAACCCTGGTTGGAGAAATCACCCAAATTTCAATTGGAAGAGTGATAACAATAATGCACAAACTTCACAGCCACCATTTCAAGCACACCATAATTTCCAAAATTCTCATGGATATGCACCTCCTTATGCTCCCCCTCCTAGAAGAAATCTTGAGGAAACATTGCATGCATTTATGGAAAAGCAAGAGGCAATTAACACTCAACTTGCTCAAAGCATGACAGATTTTAAAGATACTCTTGCAAAGTTCACATCTGCTCTCAGTTTCCAAGAGAAAGGTAAGTTTCCATCTCAACCGCAACAAAATCCAAAGGGGCAATACAACACGAGTGCAAGTAGTTCGGGAAGCCAACACATGGATCACGTAAAATCAGTCATCACTCTTCGCAGTGGTAAGGTTATTGAAAAACCCATTCTTGAACCTTGTGAGAATGATGATGAGTCAATCTCTGAGGGTAAGGAAAGGATTGAATCTGATCATTGTGAAGAAAAGACTGATTCCCCGCCAGCACTTCCATTTCCTCATGCCATGACCAAACAAAGGAAAGTCAATCACAACTCTGAAATCTTTGAAACTTTCAAACAGGTAAGGATCAATATACCTTTGTTGGATGCTATTAAACAGGTTCCTTCTTATGCTAAATTTTTGAAAGATCTGTGCACTGTGAAGAGAAAACTGAATGTGAAAAAGAAAGCCTTTTTAGCCGAACAAGTAAGTGCCATTCTTCAGAACAATAATGCATTGAAATATAAAGACCCTGGTTGTCCTACAATTTCATGCTTTATTGGAGAACATAAAATTGAAAGAGCTTTACTTGATCTTGGAGCTAGTGTGAATTTACTTCCATATTCAGTTTTTCAAAGTCTCAATCTAGGTGAGTTAAAACCAACTTCTGTAACTCTTTTACTTGCCGATAGATCTGTAAAAGTGCCTAGAGGAATCGTTGAAGATGTGTTAGTACAAGTCGATAAATTCATTTATCCTGTGGATTTTATTGTCTTGGACACACAACCTGTTGAAGCATGTAATTCATTTCCTGTTATTTTAGGGCGTCCATTTCTTGCAACTTCTAATGCTTTGATTAATTGTAGGAATGGATTGATGAAGCTATCTTTTGGAAACATGACATTGGAGATGAATATTTTCAACATTTGCAAGCAACCTAGAGATGATAATGATTCACAAGAAGTAGATTTTATTGAAGAATTGGTTTATGATCAATTTGAATCTACTTTGAGTAATACTGAGTTTGATGAATTTGAAGATTTGCAAATGACTTATTCTCAGGAAGAAATCACGGATAAAAAAGGCATTGAAAATGTTGATGCGAATCTTTTGTCAAAAGTGACAACAGATTCGATATCTGACATCACACCAACCGATGATTACTTTCCTGACAAATCCTTATTTTCTCTTAGTTCAATGCCTTGGTTTGCTAAAAATATCAATTTCCTTGCCTCAGGAGTTTTGCCAGCTCATTGGAGTACCGAAGACAAAGGTAAGTTTTTGAACGAAGTGAAGAAATTTTATTGGGATGACCCTAACTTATTCAAACATTGTCCTGATCAAATATTTCAAAGATGCATTGCGGACAATGAGGTAAGTAGTGTCATTAAATTTTGTCATTCTGAAGCATGTGGGAGTCATTTCTCGTCAAAAAAGACCATTGCGAAAATCTTTCAAAATGGATTTTATTGGCCCACCATGTTTAAGGACACACATGCATTCTGCAAAACTTGTGAAAATTGTCAAAAAGTTGATACTGGTCAAAAAGTTTTGCTTTATAATTCTCGACTCCATTTATTTCCTGGAAAGTTAAGATCAAGATGGAGCGGTCCATTTATTGAGAAACATGTGTATCCTTATGGGACCTTTGATATTGAGAATCCAAAGAATGACAATGTTTCTAAAAGAAATGGACATCGTTTGAAAGCTTACTTTGATAATTTTCCTAGTGAAAATGAATCCATTGGTTTGAATGATCCTGTAGATAAAGGTTGATTATTTTGTTTTTCTCACATTGTTTTTGTGTTTCCTTTTGGTGTGACTCTTATTTTGCTAGTCTCTCATCCCGGTCAAAAGGCGGATAACGGTACTCCGTGACTTAAGTCGGTTCTTTCAGTTTCCCATAATAACTGATATCTGTATATATTTGTGCAATACTTTGCTATTTCTCCCTTCTTTTACTCTCTTCTCTAATTCTCATTTGAAAATGGACACCACTCTTGAAAAATTGAAAAAGTACTTTCCCGCTCTGCCTCAGAATGCGATTACAAAAATTTACCGTGCTAGGTGTGCAAGATTGAAGTTGTTAATGAATCATGGAATTCCTGAAGATATTCGCTGGCTAATTGAAGCAAAGGTCCGATTATTAGGTGAGTCCTCCAATTCTTTCATTTCACACATGCCTGGAACAGGTAAAAGCACTTTTGCAAAGAAACGTCGTGCAAAACGACTGAAAGTCTGTCACCGATGTGCCAGATGGACTTGTAATGCAACATGTCGTTCTTTAGGAATGATATCTATAAACCATGAAGATAAAATACAATTCATTAAGGATGGCCTGAGTAAGGGGTCTTTAGATAATCTTTTGTTGACCCTTGAGACGCATCCTAGTGGAGATGTGCATCGTGCAATTCATGATTTATGGCCCCATTTTCATAAAGAACATGATAGACTTAGTCTTGGGAATCTGACTAAAAAAGACCCTGTTTGCCAGTTTTTAAGAAAACTGGATGGGAAGCCTATCCTCGACCCATAGAGGGCGTTTAAGCCGTTCTTGGACGTAAAACCAAGGGAAGATGTGAGCCACAATCACAACTACCTGTACATACACATGCTTTTTCCAAATAAATAAATAAATAAAGAGAGAAAGAGAGAGAGAGTGTGTGAGACTCCAGCTGGCCTACATATAGGTGATATGATTGCATTTTCAATTCCGCATCTATAAAATCCTCTCTTCCTTCCCCTTATTTCTACTCAATCCTTACATTAGACAGATATAGAAGTGTGTAGAAATGGCGGGTCCCTCAAGTTATCACATAAAAAATATTTGTGTTTTCGGTGGATCCAGTCCTGGGAAGGAAATAGCTTTTTTTAGAAGCAGCAAATCATCTTGGTCAGGTACTAGCTGAGAGAAAGATTCATTTAGTGTACGGGGGAGGCAGCCTTGGGTTAATGGGGGGTGTGGCAATAGCTGCATTTTTAGGAGGTAGTCAAGTTTTGGGGGTCGTCCCCGAAGCTTTAACAAAAGGGGACATCATTGGAAGAACAATTGGAGAGGAATTACAGGTCTCCACAATGTTTGATCGAATGAATACAATGTTTAACCATGCTGATGCCTTCATTGCCTTACCAGGTGGTCTGGGCACATTGGAAGAGATCTTTCATATTTCCTCTTGGGCTCAACTTCACATTCACCATAAACCTATCGGTTTGCTCAATGTTAATGGTTTTTATGATAATTTGTTGTCTTTTCTTGATCAAGCTGTGGAACAGGAATTTCTAACATCTTCGGCACGACAAATCATAATCTCTGCTGCTACTGCTGAACAGTTGATCGACAAACTACAATCTTTCACCCCTGTAATTGATCCTTCCATGAGTCGCATAAATTGGTCAACTACAGAAAGCCGTAAAAAGCTTAGATTGGATTTGAGCCTTCGTTTGTGAATCCTTGTGTCTTTTGGTTTTATTTCTAGCATAGTATTTTGTTCTGTTATTTCTTATATTTGTTTAAGTGTGTTTCAGGTTTGTCAGTGTTCGTTGTTTCAGGTAATGTCTTCTATACTCTATCTTTCTACCTTAGGACATTGAGGACAATGTCTCGTTTTGGTTGGGGGGAGAGGGTAGTAGTTAAAAAAAAAAAAAAAAAAAAAAAAAAACCTAACCAACTAACTGTTTTTGTTTTTAAAAAACCATTTGGCAAAACTGTTATTACTAGGATGGCAGAGTAATGGGGAATTTTATTGACTCTTGAGACGCATCTTAGTAAACATTTTCTAATGGTTATTTGCAATATTCATAACAAGGCCTATTAGAATACTTCTTGAAATATTCAGGTTTACAAACTCTCGCATTGTTATCACTTAATTCTGCTCATATACTCATTTAACAAGTATTCTTAAACCTTCATTTTCACACACACACTTTAACATATGATTGTGGGTTGCGTATTGGATTATTACATTATTTATGTTCTTTTGTTAAAGGTAACAACTAAGGGATAGGGATAGTATATAATTCTCAAAAAAAAAATTAAAAAAAAAATGAATGATGATAATAAAAACGTAGATAAGTTTGGTTTCGTAGCCTCCCTAACCTAAGCAATTAAGCCCGAAGGGGTGTTTTAACACCTAATACCCTAAAGTCAACTGACTTGGGAGCTATTGGCCCAAAGCTTGTTACATGGGTTAAGGAGAAAAGCTTAAGGGAATCAAACATCGCACTATCTACGTATCAGTATCTGTAACCCGAGTTACTAAGCTCGTAGGGGTGTCTCAACACCTAATGCCCTAAGACCAACTGGTCTGGGAGTCATTAGCCGAAAGCTCGTTACATGGGTTAAAGATGCATTGTGTATATATATATATTAAAAAAAAAAACAGAAAAAAGACAAAAAATAATAATAATAATAATAATAATAATCCTAACCCAAGGAAGTTAACCTTAAACATTAGAACAGAATATTGTTTTCTTCCAAGTAAAGCCCCATAACTATATGTTGATATTTTAAGCACAAGAGAAAGGTTTGTTAATATCTTGTTTAAAAGGTATTGAGCAGATATATAAATTTAATGAGAGTTTGTTTATCTGGATAGAGTAATGGAAGTTGAATGATGAATGCCTTGCTTTGTGGAATTTGCAAATTGTTTTTCTATTTTAACGCTTTAATTACTAGGGACTAGTAATAAGCTGGTTGGGGAGTGTGATTAGTACTTAAAAGTGCATTTTTATCAAGGTTTTATATCATCATTTTGCACTTGAAGTATCAATAACTCCTTAACTAAAGCATGTTTTATAATAACATATCTAATTATATAAGATACCTTTAATTTATGGTAAATGTTCATCTTAAATGCAGGCCTATCACATAAATGAAAGAATTGATTGATGAGTTGAAGTACTGAAATTGAAAGAACAAAGAGATGGCCAAACTTAGAAAAGAGATGCTGGTGCAGTCCAAACTGGAACACTTTTCGGTAATTGGGTCATATCTGGAGCTGTAGATCTTGGATTTAGGTCCATTTTATATGGATGGAAAGATAAGACATAGGTCTACAACTTTCATGTGGAGCCCAAGATTTAACAAGGCTGTTTTCAAGTCCAAATTGTAGCAACAAAGAAGAAGTCTGAATCTGTCCTGCAGCCCAGACACTGTTCAGTGTTCAGCCCATATCTCGAGTTCTAGAAGTCCAAATGATCTCAAATTTTTACCCTGGAAAGATGAGCCAATTTCCTAGAACTTTCATGATTGAAGTCTGTTCAAATTATGACGTTATCAATGACGTTTTTGGCAGACAAGAAGATAAGAATTGTCACCAAGTCAAGATGTGGCCACCCACTCATCAATTAGTCAACAAATCAATAGTTCCAAATTTTGGCCTATAAAAGGAGGCATTTGCCATGTATTTAGGCATCTTGATGTTCAGATCAAGATCATGCTCTTGCTTTCTCTCTTTGTATTGCTTATGTTTTGCTTTCATTAATATCAAGTTTATGCCTTTCATTTCCTTTCCTTTACTTAGTTAACTTTTATCTTACTTATGTTCTTATCTTGTTTATTTATGTTTCTTTCTTTCATTATGTCTAGCTAAGTTAATTATATCAAGGTGAAAAGGTTACACTAATGGTGTAAGGATAAGTATAATATAAACTCAATATGGACTTTAATGTTGGATACTAACATGCTTTATATTTGTTATCTTGTTCACTTTTAATACTTTGCTTGTTAAATGGTTAATCTAGATTTATGTTGTATAACACTTGGTACAACAAATACTTGGCACTTTCATAGCCCATACTGTATGGTATAACCGACACCTGAGCTATGAAAGGAACTTGATTTGTTGTTAACATAAGTTATAATCATGAATGCCTGAAAACATTTACAAGTATTAGCATTATTCGAATAAGATAACTAATGTAATCATGTTAACAATTTATAACCCGATTGTAACCTCCTTTGTGTGTGGTTTCCAGTTGAGTAGAGTTTATACTATACTTGTTTGAAATACCATTAGTGGATCCTCTAACCTTGACATTTGTTGTTATCATTGTTTAATCCTTACATCAATATCACATCTCAAAGCTCTCTTTAAACTTATTATTATTACTTTTGTTGTTATTGTTGTTATTATCTATAATTTATACAATTAACCTCCCTGTGGTTCGACCCCGGTCTTGCCGGGTTATTTATTACTTCGACACTCCTGCACTTGGGAGAAGACATCAATCTTTTGGTCGTGTCAAAATACAACTTCTCTTCTAAGATCATCATTTAAGCCTTTGCAAAATCTACGCAAAGTCATGGCTTCATTCTCTCTTATGGCACATCTAATAATGTAATCGTTAAACTACGTTATATACTCATTGATAAACTTATTCCCTTGTCTTAGATTGTTCCATTGGTCTAAGAGTTTATTCCTATAAGACTGGGGTAAGTACTTCTCCAGAAGTTTTTGTTTCATTTTGATCCAATCATTTATAGGAGGTTTACCTCTCATCTCTAAACAATCCTTAACATCTCTCCAATAAATTTTGGCTTCATCAATGAGTTTCATCTTAGCAAATCTAACTTTTCTATTATCAGACAAGTTATGCCACTCAAATAATCGATCCATATCACGAATCCACATATCAAATATCCAAGGGTCATGAAGACCGTCAAAAGTGGGGGCTTTTTATTTTGTTAGGACTCAAGACTCGCTCATCAAAGTCATCGTGTTTAGAGTAACCTAAATGATAGTCATACTGGTGGTGCTTAGAGTGAACTTGTCCATAATGATTATTCTTGTGATATTTATTGGTCTTTGAGTGCCTTATTCGAAAACTCTCTTGGGGTTCAATTCTTTTAAACATGTTGATCACCTACGTTTGCAGTGCCCCTTTATTGGTCATAAAAATATCACTAAGGGTTGAGTCTACGGTAAGTGTAAACTTAATCTTGGACACTAGATGATCATGACACAAAAGCATGCAACACTCACTTAGAAATGAAATTGAGATCACAAATGGTTCTTGCAAGTGAAGTCGCAATACAAAAAAATAAAGCTAATCCTATCTTTTTTTTTTCTTTTTTTTTAATGTGGAGATTAATCAAGGACAAATTACACTAATAAAATTGTAAGCATGTAATGCTAGATTCTTAAGTGTAAATGATTAATCAAACACGATGTCACAAGCAAGAACTCCTAATATCAAATAGAATAAAATACTAGCTATCACTGATGAAAAAGGTTGATGAACAAAATTAACAATTAAAAATGATAGGTGAAATTTTTTTTTTTGGCACAAAAGTAATATTAATGATAACTTTGAATGAAAATTGCAAAACCAAAAAGTAAACTTCAACAAATCACAAGGGAGAGTGATTCACTAACTAGATCGGTGGATGAAGCTGGAATCTGCTGTAGCTGATATGGTCAAGATGCTGATGTGGTATATTGGTGAATTGCCGGATGACATGGCAGATACTAGCAGTCTTTGGCTGACAGGGCTTCAATGGATGACGTGGCGCTGGCTGGTGTGCTGAGATGACATGGCGCTAATGTGGCAGAAATCTACTGATGTGGAAGAGTTAATTAATTTGCCTTGAAAGCTGTTATTTCCTTCTTCCCTACCTCATGTAATCTATTGCCGCTGATGGCGGCGATGGCGCAAGAAACGTGGTTCTGTGATTCTGCTTGGGACCAGCGGTGCGATGAAAGGGGCTGTGGTGTCGCTGCTGGACGAGAGCATGTTGATGTGTGGATATGTTGTTGCTGTTGAGGGCGACAACACTGTGGATGGTGGCAGATGACGATCTGTTGCACCGCTTGCCTTTGCTACTGTGAACCACGAATCGATGTTGGTTGTGATGGGTTTTGTGGATAGTTGCATCTGGTGGTTTGTGATGCTGATTTGGTTGCTGAAGCCACAGGTCTGATGTGGTCCCGTGGAGGTGCCGCTGAAGACGATTTGGTGTGATCTGTCGGTGGCGTGGGGAGTGGCCTTTTGTAGGAGAATCTGTCGCCGTGGGTCTTGGTGTGACCAGTGTTAATGCATGTTGAATCGGCGTTTTCCAGATTTGCTGAGTTTTTTATGATGAACAGTGACAATTTCAATTTCGGCGGCTATTTGCTGTGGAGAAGATGAACAGTGTTTCCCTCTTTTTTTTTCAATCAGAACAGTAGGACTTTTTTTTTTTAATCAAACCGGATCAAAGGTTTAGCATGAACATTTTGGATTGTTTAATTGTAAGAACAATTAAAACTCTAGCTCTGATACCAAATTTGATGCGGGACAACAAACAAAAGAATTAAAGCCGAGAAAAAGAAAGAAGCTTTTAGAGAAGAAGCTGAGAAAAGAAGAGAAGAAAAGGGATTGGAGATATGACTAGCTTCTGAATTTAACAGCTACCTTCTTCGGATGCTAAAAGACCTAGAATCCACTCTTTCGGGTTCTAAATTTGTCCTCTTAGATGTCTACAAGGTAAATATAAAGAAAACTATTAATAGACTCCTTTGGTTACCTTTCATCCACTCTTTTTCATTGAAATCTCATGTGCTTAATATTGCTAAAAAAATAAATATAAAGAACCCCCTAGACTATCTACGTATTGGATTAGCACCTCTAGTATTTTATTTTTTTTCTATTTTGATTTTAATTCATGAACTATGATGTGCTAGGATTAGAAAGCCTTTCGTTATCACCATCATTGAAACTTCACCTTTATAATCACTAAATCAACGCAAAAGATCCCTCAAAAACCAGTTCTAAACCCAAATCAAACTAAAAAAAGTGAGTTTTTCTTGGATTTAAAATTTTTAAATCTTAAAATAATAATTCGATTTAAAATTTGTACATATTGGAAGAAATCTAATGGAGAGACCCCAATCCTATAACCTGTATTACTAGTTATTTAACCCATTATGTTATGGTCAGATATTTTTTTTTCTTTAAAAAAATAAATTATATATACATACTTTCTTGATACATTTCTGTAGTTTTAAAAATTATAAGTATAAATAAAAAAATTTATGTATATATATAATCAAATAAATTGAGAATTGTGTGTATTAATAAATAAATAAATCAATGATAACTAAAAACAAACTAAAAAAAATCAAGAAATAAGTGTAAATCAAATATTTAATATTGCAAGTTGAAGATATTTACCCAGTTTTGCTTAATAAAATTTGTTTATTCAAATATTTTTTTATTTGATTGAATAAAAAAAATATTATACTACATATATTAAAAATATTATCTAAAAAAATATTTTTATTTAAAAAACATAAGTTCATCTATATAAAATATTTTTTAAAAAAAAAACACCCCAATTATCATTCCATCTATTATTATTATATTATCCAAATATGAGAGAGGATACATGATGTGCATCATGGGAATTATAATTCATCTTGTAAAGCTAAATCTAATATGCAAGAGGATTCAGATGGTCCAATGACAAGAGCGAGAGCGAAACAACTGCAAAGGGCCTTGACGAGTCAAATTGGAATAATTGAAGCTGCATCGGAGTTAAAAATTAACAATCAGTTTGAAATTGGTTCAAGGATGTTTATTTGCCTACAATTGGAACTTGGAGATGGGAAAAGCCCTTAATGGTTCTTTTGATGCTGGGTTACTTGAATTTGGGTTGATATGCAAATAAGTGAAGGAATTGATGTTGTTTATGGTCAGAACAGCAAATGAATTTGAACCCGAATTTGAAGTCATCCATTGCATGTGAAAACAAGACTAATTTAGGTGGATTTCAAGTTCAAAACGTGCTCTTTCTAGATTGTCCAACCATGACTGCATTGGACTTTTGTGTAAGAAGATATGGTTGTTTTAAATTTGGTCTGTTTATGTTAGAAAGGTCAAAAAACGTGTGCTAGTCAATTTGTCTAGGTTATTTTGTCAAAGTCTGTTTTTTGGGCTTGACTTCTGCCATGTTGTTGTTTAAATTTGGTATGTTTAAGTTAGAAAGGTCAAAAAACATGTGCTAGTTAATTTGTCTAGGTTATTTTGTCAAAGTCTGTTTTTAGGGCTTGACTTCTGCCATGTTGAATTTTTCCTAACTTTGGAGGGATGTTCCAATTATAAATACAATATCAGAATATGTAATAAAGCACTTTTGGCCAAGATTTGAAAACTTAATTCACAGAATTAAGAGTTGTTCTTCCAGATTGATTTGTGAAGAACCCTACCTGACTTATCACTCTTCAATCACAAAGAGTGTGGCGTCGAAATCCTAGATTGATCTTTGTGGCGTCCAAATCAACTTATCAAAGTATCATTCTAGTCTATCCTCCATCTTACTTACCTTGAAATCACTATAATCCAGCCTAAACACCAAAAGAAAGACAACACAACCAGACCCATCCTTCATCCATTTTCGTCAGATTCATTGTTGCCGATTTTTAAATTATTCACGGCACATCATCTGGTATCAGAGCATCAGTTGCGATTTAAGGCAGGAGCCAAAAACAGAAGAAAGGATTGCTGGAATTAAGGTTGATAAACTTAATTATGGCTGGAGATAAAGAAGATTTGCCAAGAGGGTTAAGTTTGGAACAGGCACAGGTTATGGGCTTACAACGATCTCATGCTGAGATTTGGGATGAAATGACTGGAATTCGTGAACAGTTGAATACCCTTATGCAAATGATGCAAAGAAATAATTTGCAACCCCAACAAAGGCAAGCACTTAGGATGCCACGAAATGATATTATAGGAGCTGATGAAGATCCAAATGGGGATGATGAGGCCGACGATAGGGGCAGACCAAGAAGGCAGAATTATAATCCTCCTAATGGTCTCAAACTTAAGATTCCACCGTTTAGAGGAAGTAGTTCACCCGAGGAATACTTGGAGTGGATTCAGAAGGTTGAAAAGGTGTTTGAATGGTATGAATATTCTGAAGAAAGGAAGTGCAAGGTGGCAGCACTTGAGTTTACGGATTATGCTCTTTTGTGGTGGGAAAATTTAAAGATTCAGAGGAGAAGGGATGGAGAAGAGGAGATTACAACGTGGGCAACTATGAAAAGAGTGATGAAGAAGAGATTTGTTCCTGATTACTATAAACAGGAGCTATACATCAGACTTCAGACTCTGCGACAAGGATCTTTAAGCGTGGAAGAGTATGTGAAAGAGTTTGAGTTGTTGCTGATTCGATGTGAATTGATGGAACCCCAAGAGCAAACAATAGCTAGATTTCTTGGAGGGTTGAGGAAGGATATAGCTAATGTTGTTGAACTACAGCCGTACATCTTCCTTGAGGAAGTTATAAAGCTTGCAACTCGAGTAGAGAGGCAACAGAAACGAGGAGGTGTCCGAACTGGTGTAACTACGTCAAGCACAACAAGGGCTGTTTCTACACCTACACGAACATGGAGCACACCTAAACGAGAAGAGAAGGTGGAGTTTACTAAGGGGAATACCAGTTCTGATTCTTTGAAGGGCAAGGAGAAGGTGACCGAACCTCAACATCCTAGGAGGTCTCGGGACATCAAGTGCTTCAAGTGCTTAGGACATGGGCACATTGCTTCGGAATGTCCAAATAAAAGGGTGATGATTTTGCATGGAGATCATGGAGAGCTGATCAGTGGAGATGAGGTTGAAACTGAAGATGAAGATGAGGGACAAGTGGCTGAACAAGAAGAGGATTTCGAACCAGTGAAGGGAGATTTGTTGGTTGTACAACGGGTTCTGAATGCACAAATTGACGTTAGTGATGAGCAACGCGATAACATCTTTCATACTCGATGTCAGATTCGAGATAAGGTGTGTGGAATGATCATTGACAATGGAAGTTGCACTAATGTTGCGTCAACTACCTTGGTGGAGAAATTGGGTTTAACTACCCTTCCACATCCCAGGCCATACAGTTTGCGATGGCTGAATGAGAATGGGGAGATTCGGGTGACACAGCAAGTCCGTGTACCTTTTTCCATTAAAACATATCATGACGAGGTTTTGTGTGACGTTGCGCCAATGTCAGCTAGCCATTTGTTGCTGGGTCGTCCATGGCAGTTTGATAAGGATGTGACCTATAATGGACGAAAAAACACTTATTCTTTTATGCTGAATGGAAAGAAGGTGAACTTGTTACCATTGAGTTCTCAACAGGTTAGAGAGGATCAGATACGAAGCCAACAAAAGGAGGTGAAATCACGCAAGGGGCTGTTGTTAGCCAAAAAAGGAGACATCAAACAAGCATTAGCTTCGGCGGGGGCTGTTTTCATGATCTGGGCAAAGCAATTACTACAAGTAGAAGGATTGGACTTACCAATACAGGTTAAGGAATTGCTTGAAGAATTTAAAGATGTGTTTCCAGATGAATTACCTAAAGGGTTACCACCTATTCGTGGAATTGAGCATCAAATTGATTTGGTGCCGGGAGCTTCACTTCCTAACAGACCAGCATACAGATGTAATCCAGAGGAAGCAAAAGAGATTCAAAGGCAGGTTGGTGAGCTCTTAGAGAAGGGCTATGTGCGAGAATCACTTAGTCCATGTTCCGTACCTACTTTGCTTGTACCGAAGAAAGATGGTACCATGAGGATGTGTATGGACAGCCGTGCTATCAACAAAATAACAGTTAAGTATCGATTTCCTATACCCAGACTTGATGATTTGCTTGATGAGTTGCATGGTGCTGCATTGTTTTCTAAAGTTGATTTGATGAGTGGTTATCACCAAATTAGAATGAAAGAAGGAGATGAATGGAAAACAGCATTTAAAACTAAACAGGGGTTATATGAATGGATGGTAATGCCGTTTGGGTTATCTAATGCGCCTAGTACATTTATGAGACTTATGAATCATGTTTTGAGGAAGTATATTGGGCTGTTTGTTGTAGTATATTTTGATGATATCCTGGTGTATAGCAAGACCTTTGATGATCATATGACGCATCTTAGAGTTGTGTTCGAAACTTTGCGAGATTCTAAGTTGTATGGGAAACTCACAAAGTGTTACTTCTGTAAAGAAAGTGTCGTGTTTCTTGGATATATTATCTCTAGCAGGGGAGTTAAGGTTGATGAGGAGAAAATTGAGGCAATTCGGGACTGGCCAAAACCTGCTAGTATTGCTGATGTGAGGAGTTTCCATGGTCTAGCTTCTTTCTACAGGCGATTTGTGAAAGACTTCAGCTCTATTGTTGCTCCTATGACAGAATGCTTGAAAAAAGGGAACGACTTTAGATGGAGTGAAGATGCCCAGAAAGCTTTTGAGTTAATTAAGGAAAAGTTGTGTACTGCTCCAGTTTTAGCACTGCCAGACTTTGCTAAAACATTCGAAATAGAGTGCGATGCTTCCGGAGTTGGAATTGGGGCTGTCTTACTGCAAGAAAAGAGGCCGATTGCATTCTTCAGTGAAAAGTTAAATGGAGCTCGTTTGAACTACTCAATTTACGACAAGGAGTTCTATGCATTGATTCGGGCTCTAGAGGTATGGCAGCACTACTTGTTGCCTAAAGAATTTGTTATACATACTGATCATGAATCCTTGAAGTATCTTAAGGGGCAAAGCAAGCTGAATCGCAGACATGCTAAATGGGTGGAGTTTATGGAGTCATTTCCTTATGTCATAAAGTATAAGAAAGGGCAAGTTAATGTGGTTGCTGATGCTCTTTCTAGGAGGTTTGCACTGATCTCTATGTTGAATGCAAAGCTGATGGGTTTTGAACAAGTGAAGGAACAGTATGCTAATGATTCTTACTTTGCTAATGTGGTTGCCGAATGTGCAAAGGGAGCTTGTGATGGCTTCTTTATGCATGAAGGTTACTTGTTCAAAATGGGCAGAATGTGTATTCCTTCAGGATCGTTACGGGAGTTGCTTGTGCGAGAGGCTCATGGTGGTGGTCTTAGTGGTCATTTTGGGGAGAAGAAGACTTATGAGCTGCTGAAAGAACATTTTTTTTGGCCTAGCATGTTACGGGATGTGCACAAGGTGATTGAGAGATGTGCTATTTGCAAGAAAGCTAAGGGTAAAGAGAATGCATATGGACTGTATATGCCATTGCCTATTCCAGAGCAACCATGGATGGATGTTAGCATGGACTTTGTACTTGGGTTACCAAGAACACAGCGTGGAAAGGATTCAATAATGGTCGTGGTTGATCGATTCTCCAAAATGTCTCATTTCATTCCTTGCAACAAAACTGACGATGCAGTACATGTTGCTGATTTGTTCTTTCAAGAGATTGTTCGTTTACATGGAGTTCCTAAAAGCATTGTCTCTGATCGTGATACAAAGTTCTTAAGCCACTTTTGGAAGACTCTTTGGAGGAAGCTTGGAACGAAGTTACTTTTCAGTACGGCATGTCATCCACAAACTGATGGACAAACTGAGGTAGTAAACCGAACTTTATCTTCTTTGTTACGAGCTGTTATACATAAGAATTTGAAGAGTTGGGATACTTGTTTGCCTATTGTGGAGTTTGCATATAATCGTAGTGTGCATGGGGCTACAAAATTTTCACCATTTGAGGTTGTGTATGGCTTTAATCCTTGTGTTCCTATTGATCTTGTTCACATTCCAATTGATGAGAGGACATCTATGGATGGAATTAGAAAGGCAGAATTGATGAAGAAACTACATGAGCAGGTTCGATTACATATTGAGGAGAAAACGACAAAGTATGCTAAACAAGCTAACAAGGGGCGGAGAATGGTTAGGTTTGAACCTGGAGATCTTGTTTGGATTCATATTAGCAAGGGCAGATTCCCAAGCAAACGTAAGTCCAAGTTGATGCCAAGAGCTGATGGTCCATTTCGGATTATAGAGAAGGTGAATGACAATGCATATAAGGTAGATCTTCCTGGTGATTACAACGTATCAGCTACTTTTAATGTGAAAGACTTGACTCCATACTTGGATGAGGATGACGATGACGATTCTGATTTGAGGACAAATCATTTTCAACCCGGGGCTGATGATGTGCATCATGGGAATTATAATTCATCTTGTAAAGCTAAATCTAATATGCAAGAGGATTCAGATGGTCCAATGACAAGAGCGAGAGCGAAACAACTGCAAAGGGCCTTGACGAGTCAAATTGGAATAATTGAAGCTGCATCGGAGTTAAAAATTAACAATCAGTTTGAAATTGGTTCAAGGATGTTTATTTGCCTACAATTGGAACTTGGAGATGGGAAAAGCCCTTAATGGTTCTTTTGATGCTGGGTACTTGAATTTGGGTTGATATGCAAATAAGTGAAGGAATTGATGTTGTTTATGGTCAGAACAGCAAATGAATTTGAACCCGAATTTGAAGTCATCCATTGCATGTGAAAACAAGACTAATTTAGGTGGATTTCAAGTTCAAAACGTGCTCTTTCTAGATTGTCCAACCATGACTGCATTGGACTTTTGTGTAAGAAGATATGGTTGTTTTAAATTTGGTCTGTTTATGTTAGAAAGGTCAAAAAACGTGTGCTAGTCAATTTGTCTAGGTTATTTTGTCAAAGTCTGTTTTTTGGGCTTGACTTCTGCCATGTTGTTGTTTAAATTTGGTATGTTTAAGTTAGAAAGGTCAAAAAACATGTGCTAGTTAATTTGTCTAGGTTATTTTGTCAAAGTCTGTTTTTAGGGCTTGACTTCTGCCATGTTGAATTTTTCCTAACTTTGGAGGGATGTTCCAATTATAAATACAATATCAGAATATGTAATAAAGCACTTTTGGCCAAGATTTGAAAACTTAATTCACAGAATTAAGAGTTGTTCTTCCAGATTGATTTGTGAAGAACCCTACCTGACTTATCACTCTTCAATCACAAAGAGTGTGGCGTCGAAATCCTAGATTGATCTTTGTGGCGTCCAAATCGACTTATCAAAGTATCATTCTAGTCTATCCTCCATCTTACTTACCTTGAAATCACTATAATCCAGCCTAAACACCAAAAGAAAGACAACACAACCAGACCCATCCTTCATCCATTTTCGTCAGATTCATTGTTGCTGATTTTTAAATTATTCACGGCACATCAATACATCAAATCAATGTTGTATTGAGATTGCATTAATGTTTGTGTGAAAGTTTTAAGGAACTTCATTGTACATTTAGAACAACTCGCAACTCGAAGGTTTTTTGGAAAGCATGCCAGCAGCTTATTTGGCTTTAGTGAAAGACACCAATAATTGATCAATTACTTTATAATCAAGAGATATGCAATTTCCTAGCAAAGAAGTCTACATCCCTAAGGTACTTTAATCTCATACATCAAATAAAACATTAACTAAAACAATGGGACTTTAGCATTACTTGAACTTTTCTTCATGATTAATTTGTTAATGAAGCAAAGCTATTCTACATAATAGGCTTTGAAAACTTACTCTTACAAAGCTAATATATACTTCAATCCCATTCCGTTTGAAGATTTGTACAAAAATTCAGTAGAGCATTTTTTGCAGGAAGCATTATAAACATAAAACAGCAGCTTTAAGTTGGTTCAACCATGATTTCAAGCCAAGAAGCAAAAATTTAAAAACGATCACATAAAAACAGATAGTTTTTTGCTTGCTGCTAAAGGAAAATAAAAAATTTAGCAGCTCATCTTTCACGGTTGTGCTTGGTGGTCAGGCGCTCTCCTGCAAAAGAAAGATTCCACCATGTTAAAAACACATTTAGTTAACTAAACAGTGAGCAAAATTGTGTAAAGCTAATGGGTCGTGGAAGGCAGGCAAAGCAACATATCATGAAGAGGTGAAATGATGGCAGTAAAGCTATAGTCCTCTGGGCTGCAAAGATCTTGCCTAAGGTTCCTAGCTCCTAGATTAATACATGAAGTTCTTGGGAACTTTGATCAAAGCAAAGCTTAGTATTCCATTCACCTTCATATATATCCCAAAAAAAATCTGTAAACACCTCAAAACCCCCTAATACCAGTATTTAAATTACGATCAAACACCATTAATTAACCCAATTAACAATGAATGAATAACCATCAGAATATGAAGGAAAATAATATAAATAAAGAATCAAAGAGAATTTTAAAGATTTGCACTTACATTCCGAGGTCACACAGCAAGTGACTTGCTGGCCTTTATTGAGGTATTGCTCCGGGTCTAAATCCTTCTTCTTGCAATTGAGAAACTCTTCAATACATATAATCTTATATTATTCTCATGATCATTTAGACGAAATAATTGATTAGACATAATTAATAGCATCTATAAGCCAAGGACGAAATCTATAAAAACATGAAATGCACAAACATAAAGACAACACTTATCATAACCTCTTTCATCCACCAGTCACCCAAACATCATTTAATTAGCATGTCTTTCCTTAAGAGCATCAAGAATCCAAAAAAAGGACTTAAAAGCTCAACATACAGCAATAATAAAATCCAAAGAACAGCTTGAAAATAAACGCCTCTCTCTCAAATCCTTGTTAAACACCTTGTGTGCATCATGTGAAGACATTCCAAACTAATTAGAACACTTAACTAAACCTATCACCTGCCTCCTAAGAAAGCTTCACATGACGTAAGCTTTCTCGGTCCAAGCTTGCATTTGAGGCCATATAAAACTTAAAACTATGAGTGTTGTAACACACCATAATCATTCGAGAGAGCATGCATTCCAACCAGAAAAGAACAAAAAGGCTCCCTCAACTTTTATAAGTAGGAAAACTTATTCTAAGCCTTGAAATCCTTGTAAAACAATTCAAAGCAAGAGAGGCAACAATAAAGAGATTCAAGATTTCAAGGATCGGAAAAAAGTAACGAAGCGCAAGACACGGCCAAGAAACAGGAAAAAAGAACAACAAAGCCAGGGGAAAAAGTAAAACATCCTGGAAAAAGACGAGTGACAACAAACAGGAAAAAAAAATGCAAGCAGACCTGTCCAGGAAAAGGGACTCCAATTTGCAGGAGAAGAAAATCAATCAGAGTCAGAAGACAGCAAAGAAAATTAAGGGATGCTAAAGAATTGGATTACTGCCCCCCAATAATGAAAACCAAAGAGATGAGCAGGAAGATAAGAACAGAAACAAACTTGGATAAACAGACATAGCGGAAGGTAGGGGTCCCGACCAAGTGGAGGAGCTCCTCAGGTGCACCTTTCTTTCAGACAGCGCAGCAAAGAAAAACATTTGAGTTGGTAAAAAAAATTGGAAGCGAACCTGTAAAAAACAGTCGCCTATGAAGCAACGGAAGAAAGGAAGCAGTCTTGGCCAAAGGCTGAAGTTCTCAAGCAGCAGATCAAAGGATGTTAGTATGTTCTCTCTCAGTAAGTGGCAAAAAAATAGTAGGGAAATAAAAAAACGAAGGAACTCGACTGGAGAAACAATCTCAAATGAAACAGCAAAGCAAAAGGAATCGACATTAATGCAGCGTAGGAGCAACCAAGCTGTAGATTAACAGCTTGTCATGATTCTCTCTTTCAGAAAGCGCATCAAAATAAGAATCAAATGGCGAAAAAATTAAAGAAAAAAACTAACCTGAGAAGAAACAGTTGCAAGCACAACGATGAAGTAATCTGCAGCAGTCCTAACCAAGGTTGAAGTTCTGCTCCTTGCAGGTAAGAAGGTGTCATTCTACCCTGTCTCAGTAAGAATTTAAAAAATCAAAATAAAATTTTTTAAAAAAGGAAAGACACTAAACTGGAAGAACTGGTGCGAAAGTAACAGTGGAGTAAAAGCCTTGACGCAGCACAACAGTTCTCACGCTGCAGGCAAACATGCCATTAGTGTGTGCTATTTCGACACCCATTGGACATGACATAAATCCAAGAACACAATATATCTCCTAATCCAATGCTCTAATTTGGTAATGCCATGATTATGGCCTGAAAACCAACAAAAAAAGAAATAAACATGGAAAGTAATGAGAAAAGGCCCTTACACTTTGTCAGGACTGCGAGCAACGATAAGAGGACCATGTCACTGTCTTTGCAGCTTCCAAAGAGAATGTAAGCACAACGAAACACAACCCTGCAAGAACAAAAATAAAGATAGCAAGCAATGAAACAGACTCATATGTTGCTGGCTGCGTTGCATTGTTTGTAAGCCATGGCCGAGAAGGTAAAAAAGAGCATCGGGTTCAATCGAAGGAAGAACACACGGGAATTGTAAAAGAACAGGTCCATAATGTAGAAGAACAGCTCAACCAGAACTCTTAAATAACAGCAGCCGGTTCCTGAAATAAAGAAGATAATGTTAACAACAGAAGATAAGATAAGAATCCTTTCAAATTCAAATGTATATCATGCTTAGGCTAACTAACATGATAGTTGTTGCATCACTGTAAAACTCTGTAAAACTCAAAGTCTATTTAAAAACAACAAAAATGAAGATGAAGCACTGCAGAAGAATTAATACAACAGTTCTTTAATCTTTCTCTTCGGTCCACGTTTAATTCTTTATTTCTATATGGTATCAAAGCCTCTAAAAAGACCAACATCTATTTACTATTAATTCACAATGACTTCCTCATCTTCCACCTCAAATAATTCTACTGATCCCCTTCTCTCTATCCCATCCCTCTCCAGTCTCCCTTTTACTATAAGCATCAAACTCAACTCCTCTAATTATCCTGTTTGGAAGGCTCAAACACTGCCTTACTTCAAAGGGCATGGTGTTTTTGGTTACCTTGATGGTACAATCCCCATTCCCCCACAAGAAATTGATGCTCTTCATCCCAGCACAGGTACTGGTATCAAAATCCCAAATCCCCAATATGTTCAATGGCTTCGTCAAGATTCTATCATTCTTGCCACCATAAATGCCTCCCTTACTGAAGATGTTTTCACTCAAATCATGTCTTATACAACATCCCACGAGGTTTGGCTTGCCTTAGAGCACACCTTTTATTCCATTTCACGTGCCAAAGCTATCCAAATTCGCACTCAACTGGCCAATATTCGCAAGGGTTCTCTTTCTGCTAATGAATATTTTCTCTCCATTAAACGCCTGGCTAACGAACTTGCTCTTGCTGGCCAACCTCTCATAGCTGATGATATCATCACTTACGTGCTTGCAGGACTTGGCCAGGAATATGATTCTTTAGCTTCTATCATCACCTCTCGTTCAGATTCTGTCACTCTTGAGGAACTCTACTCACTTCTTCTTATAAGTGAGTCCCGTATTAATCATAACAACCAGCCACTTCAAGCCACTCCTTTAGTTAATGTGGCTACAAAGCATCCCTCATCCTCTTCTACCATCCATGCAAACTTTCACAACCCAAATCATGGAATTGATTTTTACCATGGCAGAGGTCGTCGTTCACGTTTCAACTCCCGTAACCATGGTTCTTCTACCTTTGTTACATGTCAGGTATGTTTTAAACCAGGTCATTCTGCTAGACAGTGCTATCACCGGTTTGATCTTTCTTATCAAGATCAACGCCATAATAGAAACTAGCCTCAAGCCATGGTTGTTGCACGTTACCACACTGCTGATAATGAGTGGTATCCTGATACTGGAGCCACCCATCATTTAACCAATAATGCCAGTAACATTCACGTGTTTAATGATGATGACAACAGCCAAGATCGTATTCAGGTGGCTAATGGTGCAGGTTTGGAAATCCTTCACAGTGGCACTTCCACTTTCTCTTCTCCTTCTAAATCCTTTATGCTTAAACAAATTCTTTGTGTTCCTGAAATAAACAAAAATCTTCTGTCTGTTCATCGTTTTTGTCTAGACAATCATGTTTTCTTCGAGTTTCATGCTTCTTTCTTCCTTGTGAAGGATTACTTGGGGAACATCCTGCATCGAGGTCCACTCAGTAACGATCTTTACACCTTCTCTGCATCTCTAGCTCATCTTTAACCTCAAGGTCTATCCAGTATTCATGTGTCTGCTCAGCTTTGGCACCGCCGTCTCGGTCATGCTTCTTTTTCAATGATCAATAAAGCTATCTCAATAGCTCCTCGTAATAAACTTACTTCCATTTGTTCTGAATGTCAGTTGGCTAAAAGCCATGCTATGCCCTTTAAACATGTTCATGTTTCTGTTTTGAAACCTTTGGAATTAATATATTTTGATGTTTGGGGCCCTGCTCCTGTTTTATCCACCACTGGTGCTCGTTACTACATCAATTTTCTCGATGATGCAACAAAATATTTATGGTTATTTCCCTTAAAACTCAAATCTGATGCATATCATACTTTTATTAATTTTCAAACTGTTGTAGAACGCCAATTTGATACAAAATAAAAGCTTTGCAATCAGTTGGGGTGGGGAATTTCATAACCTCAATAAATATTTACACAGTCAAAGCATTAATCATCGAATAACCTGTCCCTATACCCATCAACAAGCTGGTGCAATTGAAAGAAGTCACCGTCAAATTGTTGAAGTAGGTTTATCTTTACTTGCTCATTCAAAATTACCGTAAAAATTTTGGGAAGATGCCTTCTTGACTGATGTTTATATTATTAATAGATTGCCAACTCCAGTTTTACAAAATTATTCTCCTTACGAAAAGGTCCATAATCATAAACCTGATTATCATTTTTTGCGTGCCTTTGGTTGCTCTTGTTGGCCTTATTTACGCCCCTTTAATAGACATAAAATGGATTTTCGATCAAAAAGCTGCATATTTATTGGGTATAGTATTGGTCATCAAGGCTACAAATGTTTAGATGTCACTACTGGAAAAATTTTCATCTCCCGTCATGTCGTTTTTTACGAGTCTATTTATCCATATACAGTACCTACATCTGCTTCACTCACACCCAAATCCGATCTTGTTGTTCTCCCACCAAATCTTCAACTGTCATCCTCTAGTGCTCTTATTTCTACAAGTACAATTACTCAGCCTCCTGCACCAAGCCAGCTACATATGATCTCACCATCCATTCCTTCAACTTATCTTCATGATAATTTTACCTCCCCTACCAGCAATCCTACTCCATCTCATCTGCAGAATAATACCGATCCAGCTCTATCACCTTCTCCACCTCAGCAGTCGGTTCACACCACTTATCCCATGATCACAAGAAGTAAGAATAACATCCACAAACCAAAAATCCTATCTGATCACCACATTTGTTATCCCACTCCCAAAGCCCTTATGACCACACTCCAACCACAAAACAGAAAACCCACTTGCTATTCAACTGCAGTCAAACACCACCATTGGCGTGAGGTTATGAACAAAGAATTTGATGCACTGTTAGCAAATGGAACCTGGACTCCGGTTCCCAAACCACCGAATGCCAATCTAGTTGGCTGTAAATGGGTTTATAATGTCAAAAGGAAAGCTGATGGTAACATTGAACGTTTCAAGGCACGTCTAGTAGCCAAAGGTTTCCATCAACAAGAGGGTGTTGATTTTGGTGAAACATTCAGTCCAGTGGTTAATCACCTACTGTCCGTTTGGTGTTGTCTCTTGCAGTTTCTCATGGTTGGTATCTTCGTCAAATAGATGTTCAAAATGCCTTCTTATACGGCCTTCTCCACGAAGATGTATTTATGACACAACCTCCCGGCTTCATTCATCCACAATTGCCTCACCATGTCTGCAAGTTACAGAGATCTCTGTATGGTCTTCGTCAGGCACCGAGAGCATGGTTCTCTCGGTTGACTGATCAGCTGCAGGCCATTGGCTTTATTAACAGTCAGGCTGATCACTCTCTATATATTTATCACCAAGGCTCCACACTCATTTATCTTCTCATTTATGTCGATGACATAATTTTGGCTAGGGCTGACATGCAATCTATTAACCGTGTGATTCAGTTATTGCAGAACAAGTTTGCAGTGAAAGACATTGGTGACTTAACGTTCTTTTTAGGAATTGAAGCAATCAGAGACGCCAGTGGCTTGCATTTATCCCAACACCATTACATTCTGGATCTTCTTACTCGCAGCAAGATGGACAAAGCAAAGCCATGCTTGACGCCCATGTCCACCTCCTAGTTATTATCAAAATCTGATGGAATACCTTTTACTGACCCTCATCTATATTGCAGCATTATTGGCGGGCTGCAATACCTCTCCTTCACTAGGCCTAATGTTGCCTTTGCAATTCACAAGGTTAGCAAATATATGCATAATCCGTTTGAACCACATTGGACAGCTGTAAAACATATTTTGCACTATTTAAAAAACACAATCTCTCATGCGTTGTTAATTCAACCAAGTACTACTGTCAAACTTCATTGCTTCAGCGATGCGAATTGGGCATCTGATCGTGATGACAGACGCTCAGTTGGTGCCTTTTATGTTTATCTTGGCAAAAATTTAATTTCATGGGGGTGCAAACAGCAACAAACTGTTACACGCAGTAGTACTGAAGCAGAATACAAAGCTCTTGCCAATGCTGCTGCTGAAATTCAATGGATGCAATCCTTGCTAACAGACCTTCATGTACAGCTTGTCCATCCTCCCATTCGTTGGTGTGACAACATCAGTGCTACATACTTGACCAGTAATCCTCTCTTTCATGCCCGCACAAAACATATTGAAATTGACTTTCACTTTGTTCGTGATCAAGTTCTACGTGGTCAACTTCATGTTCAATTTGTATCTAGCAAAGATCAATATGCAGATGCCCTCACTAAGCCGTTGTCTTCCACTCGGTTTCTTCTTCTACATGACAGTTTCACTGTTCGTTCCTTACCCTTTTGACTGCGGGGGTATGTAGAAGAACAAGTCCATAATGTAGAAGAACAGGTCAACCAAAACTCTTCAATACCAGCAGCCGATTCCTGAAATAAAGAAGATAATGTTAACAACAGAAGATAAGATAACAAGCCTTTCAAATTCAAATGTATATCATGCTCAGGCTAACTAACATGATAGTTGTTGCATTACTGTAAAACTCTGTAAAACTCAAAGTCCATTTAAAGACAACAAGAATGAAGAAGAAGCACTGTAGAAGAATTAATACCACAATTCTTTAATCTTTCTCTTCAGTCCACGTTTAATCTTTATTTCTATAGGAATCAATAGAAACCATGATGACTCTCAATAAAAAGAAAATCCTATACGTTTTCTCATCTTCAAAGCAAACACGAAAGGAAAAACCAACAGCTAAAGCTTATTTATATCATGAGTGAGTTAGCAACAACAGCTTGTACAAAACAAAAAGCAAAGTGTTCCTAGAAAGGGTTGATTAGCAAGCTGCTCATGTCACAATAACAAAGTAAGCAAGCCTTGCTGTAGACGCATGGAAAGACACCAACAACTTGTCCAAGAATTATCAAAAGCACATATTTATGGTTGGACAACCACTTTTCCTTCAGTGCAATCACAACATTAGTATTGTTGATCAAGGCAAGAAAGAAAACCAGGGAAATTGAACTATCAAGGCTGTGATCTACAGCAAATGTGATGATGAATTGAAAGGAATATAGGTAACATACTAACTAGCTAACTAAGGAGAGCAGTGACAATGTGCGCAAATGGAACACTAAGAAACAAAGAATGGTTATAAACTCACCCAACGAACCTAGAAGACGCAAATAAGAGCAGCAAAAGAGAAACATGTAAGCCAACCAAATGTGACATTTCACCAAATACCTCAAGTGCATGGAAATTTCAGGTCCCAAAGCAACAATACGAAAGGCAACAGTGCAATAACTTGCCAACAGTGAATGCCATTAATCGAAACTAATCAACAATCACAACCTAGTTATCCATCTCAGATGCTATTAACTGAAGCTAATCATCAAGAACAACTCGGTCATCCATCTCGAATGTCATTAGCTAAAGCTAATCAACAATCACAACCCGGTCATTCATTTTGAATACTATTAGCCGAAGCTAATCATCAAGCACAATCCGGTCATCCATCTCGGATGCCATTAGCCAAAGCTAATCAACAATCACAAACCGGTCATTCATTTTGAATGTCATTAGTCAAAGCTAATCATTAAGCACAATCTGGTCATCCATCTCGGATACCATTAGCTAAAGCTAATCAATAATCACAACCCGGTTATCCATATCGGATGCTATTAGCTGAAGTTAATTAACAATCACAATCAACATTCCATAATCGGTTTGACTTTCGTCAGCAGCCCAATTTCATAACAGCTCAATTAACATCTCATAGTCGGTTTAATATTCATCACAACACAATAATATATCTTCCTTAAACAAGTCATTTCAGAACATTAACATTTTCATCATTGTTTCAACATTCATCAAGAACTCGATCAACATTTCATAGTCGTTACAACAGTCGTCAAGAATTCAATCAAACATTTCATCGTCATTTCATCATTCATCAAGGATTCAATAACATATCGTTCATAAGTAAATCATTTCAAAATATTAACATCATACGAGAAAAAGGTGGGAACCACCTACCTTATTCCACTCGTGGGGTGTCCTTATCCTGACGAAGGTCAGATCCCAATTGTACCACCTAAAGCATCGATGGCCACAAATCAGTACATTCGTATTCAGTAATTGCATAACCCTTCACCATGCATGTCTCAAGCATACACAAGTTCGTATGCAAGTGTTCCACATATTACAACCATATAATGCAATCATTTTAATCATTGGACCCATTCAAATACGTAACTCTATTGCAAAAGTAAGTTAGTGAAAGCTAGTTCACTAGTGACATAGATTTGTCAGTGGACTAATTCACTGAAACACAGAATCGCCAGCGAACTGTTTTCCTGGCAACACCCCAATTCGACAATGAAAACTGACTCGCTGCAGACATCACAATTCGCAGTGAAAATTGATTCGTTGCAGACACCACAATTCGACAGCGAAAACTGATTCACTGCGGATAACACAATTCGGTAGCGGAAATTGATTCGCTGGAGACAACACAATTTAGCAGCGAACATTGATTCACTGCGGACAACACAATCCGACAACGAATACTAATTCGCTGCGGATAACACAATTCAGCAGTGAAAACTGATTTGCTATACACAACACAATTCAGTAGTGAACATTGATTCCCTGCGGACAACATAATTCGGCAGCCAAGCATGATTCGCTGTGGACAACACAATTCAGCAGCCAAGCATGATTCGCTATGGACAACACAATTTCAGCAACCAACGCTAGTTCGCTGCAGACAACACAATTTTGGTAATGAAATCTGATTCGTTGTAGACAACATAATTTCAGCAACGAACACTGGTTCGCTACAGACAACACAATTTTAGCATGAATACATGCATTTCAGTTCCAACATTACATTTATACATTAACACATTTCTATAGAATTTGATCAAAGATTTATTACAAAAATTACATCACAGTTGCATATACGATTATGTTTTTGGCAAGGTCATCCCTCAAACATTTGGCCACCTAAACTCCTGGTCTGTGTGACATCCCCATATCCGGGATAAAGCAACGATCTCATGTTAACTGATAAACAGAGTGATTATTTGTTTTCTATATCTATTCATGGTGTTTGTATTAAAGTTTACCGAAATTTTGACGGAGTCTCCCCTATACCGGGAGGTCCCAAGTTATCGACATACGACCTGTTTACACTTCTAATATACTGCGTCTCCTAACTCAAATCAACCCAATCATCATGGGTCTCAAACCCACAAATATCATTATTCATATCAATCACAATGTGTATGATATATATTATACAACAATTATCATTATAGATGGATAAAGATATAAACATGCATACATGGAACATGGTTATACAAACTACAGAATTAAATTCATTTGTTCAAGTTTAAACATTAATTATACAAATTGAGTTAAATAAAAGTCGTAATATTAACAATTACAAGCATATACTCTCTAGAACCTAAATTACAAAAAGTGAACCTAAGCTAGAATCTACTCTTGTCGTGCATGTGATGATCCTGAAAACAAAATACATATTATTGAAATATGAATATGACAATAATATAGCAATGCAAATATCCAGCAATTTAAAAAGGCAAACATGCATTCATATTTTATTCACTTCTTCCTTTTGGGTTTTCATTGGAAACTCTTTCTCCTTCAACTACTAAAAACCATTTTCTCTTACATTATCAACCTCCATTCAAGATCTCATAAGACCACCCATAATTATTTTTTCTTAACACATCACCGATACCAATTTCACTATTATCATCATCTCCCCGTAGGAGTTAATGCAAGGTGATCCCCTTACCCGGGATCCTAACATACACTAAATGTATGCTAGCCAATACATGATTGATCCCCTTACCCGGGATCCTAACATACACTAAATGTATGCTAGTCAATTCATCTTGATCCCCTTACCCGGGATCCTAACATACATTAAATGTATGCTAGTTAATACATGATTGATCCCCTTATCCGGGATCCTAACATACACTAAATGCATGTTAGTCCAAACATGGCGATCCCCTTACCCGGGATCCTAACATACACTAAATGTATGCTAGTTCACGCCCCAAATCACACTTCTTATATTTTCTTTGTCAACGATAATTTCATCACTTGCCAATTCACACAACAACCGTTCACATTGAATACACATACATTCAGAATATTATCCAAAATATCAACATCATTACACAAACTTTCCTCCTTTCTCCTAATATCCAATGTTCGGTAATTCACATCTCACATTAATAACATATTAAATTATAGAATTTAACTAGAAAGTATTGGTGCGGATCACCTACCTGCAATAGAAGCTCTACCCGTGCTCCCCTGCTGCTGCTGTTGCACCATGTCTGTGGTCCCTCCTGCAAATCACAGGTTCATCTCATAAATTTTCCTCACTTAAGGATATATTTTATAATAACCATATCAACAACCAATAAGTCTTTCTTTCAGTCATTTCTTAATATTTTACGTTTTTCTCATTTCACCCATTAATATTGTCGTTCTTTGTCCAACCCCAGTTGTCATTCCTTTCTTTATATTTGGACTATTATTGTCCAACTGTTACTGTCTCATTTTTGAACTGTTACTGTCTGACCTCTCTTCATATTTTTAACTATATCTGGAGTTATAGAACTCTGATTCAAGCGAGATTAGTCTCGTTGGAAAGCTAAGACACGAGGCTACAAGTTCTTTGTATAAAGGAGAACCTAGTTCTGCCTCTAAGACAGTCAAAATTGCTCATCAACAAACATTTGGATTGTTACTGTCCGACTGTTACTGTCTCGTTTTTGAACTGTTACTATCTAACCTTTCCTTAGATTTTTAACTATATCTAGAGTTATAGAACTCTGATTCAAGCGAGATTAGTCTCGTTGGAAAGCTAAGACACGAGGATACAAGTTCTCTGATAAAGGAGAACCCAATTCTGCCTCTAAGATAGTCAAAATTGCTCATCAACAAACATTTGGATTGTTACTGTCTCGTTTTTTAACTGTTACTATTTGACCTTTCCTCAGATTTTTAACTATATCTGGAGTTATAGAACTCCGATTCAAGCGAGATTAGTCTCGTTGGAAAGCTAAGACACGAGGCTACAAGTTCTCTGAATAAAGGAGAACCCAATTCTGCCTCTAAGATAATCAAAATTGCTCATCAACAAACATTTGGACTGTTACTTTCTCGTTTTTGAACTGTTACTGTCTGACCTCTCCTCAAATTTTTAACTATATCTGGAGTTATAGAACTCCAATTTAAATGAGATTAGTCTCGTTGAAAAGCTAAGACATGAGGCTACAAGTTCTTTGAATAAAGAAGAACTCAGTTCTGCCTCTAAGATAGTCAAAATTTCTCATCAACAAACATTTGGACTATTACTGTCCAACTGTTACTGTCTCATTTTTGAATTGTTACTATCTGACCTCTCCTCAAATTTTTAACTATATCTGGAGTTATAGAACTCAAATATATAATTTAACATCCAGACATCAATTCATAATTGACTTTAAAACGACTTAGCTGGTACGAATCAAGGTCTCGATCCCTCCTTTTTCTTTCTAATGACAGCCGACCCTCCCCTCTTCTCTTCTTGTTCAATTTTTCTTGTTAATCCCTTGCCCACCAGTGTTTAGTCTACCTATAACCCTTAATCTTGGATGGGTTCTTGAAATTTGGTGTTTCTCTCTTGATCTGTAAAAATGGATACCAAAAACTCCCTCTCTTACTTTCTTCATGATAGTTGCAGATTTGTTTTTGGTAAGAAGATGAGTATTTATGCTCTATAATTTTTCTTGTTTGCATTTTGGCCCTCATATCTTTTTTTTTCTTCTTATAATTAAGTTATACCTCTTTTCATTTCTTACAATTTCACCCCACAACTTTTAGTTTAGTTTATTTTCTTTAATTTAATCCAACCCTCAACATTTTCGGGTTGACTTATAATGTCTCAAAATATTTCATCCAGAAACTTATATCCAAAAATTTATGAATTCCTGTTTTTATTTAACCATATGCATGAATTTCTTCACTTTCATTTCTCATGTAGTTAGTTTGCAATCTAAGCAACCCTTTTTATTCCCCAGGGTTTACATTTCCAGCCACCATTATGGCCGGCCAACTAACTAGATTTGAATTTGCAAATTCATCCATCCCCCCATATTGTCTATTCTGGTTATAAGTCCTTCATCCAGCCCATTTATTGTCTTTCTTTTTAGTTTAGTTTTTTCCCCTAGTAGGTAGTGTAAACTCCTGGCCAATCCTTCATGATTTTTTCTTCGCCCCTTCGATTCTAAGGCTTAAGAACGGGTGAAGAGATGATTTGGTTCATACCTTACTATTTTCAGTAGTTTTAAAAAGGAATTTAACAAGTTTTTCTCCCCCCCTTTGCTCATGTTTTTCTACTTCTTCTTCCTCTTTGGTTTCGGTTTTCCTTCCCTCATTCTCTAGTTGTACCAGCTGGCCTGTTACACACCCTCTTTTATCATAGTTTTAGCCATGTTTGGCACTCATTAACTCTTTTATCAGAAATCGACGGCGATGGTGGAGTCATTTCCAGCTTTAATTTACTTTTTTTATGTTTACAAAAATGTTCTCAAACACATTCTTTTCTATGTGCATGACGTCAAGGTTATGGCAGAGAAGATTGGTCTTCCAATAAGAAAGCTCCCTGAAAATACTTCATTCTCCCAATTGTGAGTCAAACCAAAATCAAGAAACTTCTGCTTACCGGATTGGAAACCAAACACAATGTCACCATACTCTAACATCACGTCATGCAATTCTTCACCAGAAAGACGTGGGGGTGCAACATCCTTTTCAACTCTTGCCAATAAAAAATCCTTTATGTTCTTTCTATACTTGTGATCTATTGGTAAGAAACGTCGGTGGCAATAAAAAAAGACATTTAACCCCCATTTGTTAATGTAAATGCCTTGTTGTTTTCCATGCAGTATGGACATGCTAGTTTTCCATGCGTGCTTCAACTAGAAACCATTTCATAAACTAGAAAATCATTGATAGACCACATCAAAGCTGCCCTCATAAGAAAATTTTATTTTCTCAATACATCATAAGTTAAAGCCTTGGAGGACCACAACTGCGTCAACTTATCAATCAACGGTTGAAGACAAACATCTATATTTTGGCCCAAACTGTTAAGACCGGGTATGACCATAGATAAAAACATGAACTTTGGCCTCATATAAATACCCGGTAGCAAGTTGTAAACCGTGAATTTAACCAGCCAACAAGAATAAAGAGCAGCAAATAACCCGAATGGATTGAATCTATTTGTATACAATCCAAGACGTACATTCCTTGATTCAGCTGAAAAGTGAGGATGCACACTGTTAACATTTTTCCATGCTTCATCGTCAGAAGGATGCACCATCACTCCATCCACTACATCATGTGATTGGTGTCGTGTCATGTCATGTGCTCAACAGTCTTTGGCGACATGAATAACCTTTGTAGTCTAAATGTGATTGGGAAGTATCTAAGTTTTTTATATGCTATAAGAGTCTTTCTCATGCCATTTCTAGGTTTATAACAGGAATGCCCACATGTCATACACTTGGTCAGCTCAGCATTTTCAAGGTAGTACAACATGCAAAAGTTTGGACACATGTCAATTTTCTGGTATGTTAAACCGAGGAGTTTCATGATGAAACCAAAGGGGTTTCATCATGGACTTATTAGCAGTATAGAAGTTCTCTTTCAATTTGTTCCCTTTAGGTAAAATGCTTCTCGCTCATTCGACAATTTTGCCATAACTGGCCTCACTCAACCCATAATCCGACTTGATGGTAAACACCTATGCAACGACCGATAATTTACTATGATTTGTGCAGCCATTCCATAATGGTTCATCAGAATCTTTCAAAAGATCAAAAAACCTGGTCGCGTCTGCATTAGGTTCTTCTTCTATAATTATACATTGACTAGCATTACCTTGATTCATTTTCATTGCATCCATAACCATATTCATGTAAGGTTTACTGTTGTCATTTACAACTCCATGCATGTTGCTAGCATTATAAGTTGACTCAACCATCCTTTCTACCATGCTCTCGTTATGAATAAATAGTTCTCCATATGCATACTAACACAGGTAATCCTCCTTGAACCTTTTATGTAGAAAATGCATCATTACAATATTTGAACGAATAAACTTTTTATTTTTACACCTCCTGCATGGACACCTAATACTAGCTCCACTAATATTTCTTGGAATAGATGTTGCGAAATTATTAAAACTCTAAACCCCATTATAATAATCCATCCTCTGCAATCCTTAGAGTGAATCTCGATACATCCATGAATAATCATTCATGACTTCTATCAAACCTCTATAAAATAATAATGACAACATGTATTAATTAACTACGTTAAGTAAATAAATTTGCAAAAATATTGATTTAGCTCAAGATTATCCCAACTTACTTTCAAACTTCTCTTAAATATTCATTATCAATTATCTACATACAACAAATTTATACACATTAATTTATGGAAATTACAACTCGGCAATAAAATTGACAAAAATTAAAATAGACCCGTTAAACAAGCCATTATTTATTTCATCACAACACACCTAAGTCAATAATTTGACATAAGTGTCAACAATTTATAAACAAATATAATTTTACAAAATCTAAAACAAACCATAACAAGTATAAAATTATAAATCCATACTACAAGTTTGTTTGAGAAAAAAACAATAAAACAAGTAAACACCCAAACAAAATACATATACTAAAAAAAAATTTAGTAATAAAATTGACATTTAAAATTGTGTTAAAATTAAAAAAAAGATAGATTTATTTACTAAAAATGAAAAATTCACAATAAATCAGAACACGAATGCTGTGACTAGAAAAGTTAAAGAAGAATAAGTTGTGTTGAGATGAGGGGGGATGTTTGGGAGGCTAGTTGTTTGTAGTGAGGGGGTTTTGTTTAGATGCAGGGGAAGAAGAAGGAGAAATATAGGAGGGGAGGGTCGATGACCAAGTTTTATATTAAATATTACTGATGGAATTACCGACATAATGATTATGTTGGTGTATTAGACACGTCACTATACGGACATCTCAGTTTGGATTCCACTATAATTCCATCGGTAAAATCGTCCACAAAAACTTCCACGTCATCGCATTGCTTTGTTTTTTCAAATTCTTTATATTTCGTCTGTGATTCCCTCGGTATATACCGATGGAATGTTTCTGTAGGTATATATTGACGATTTTAGTGAGGAAAATAATTTGATCAGTAAATATCACCGCAAAATACCGATGAAAAAAAACCATCAGCAATTCCGTTTATATTCATTAAATTTCTTGTAGTGTTTCAATTATGCTATAAAAACATAAAAAATAAAGAAACCAAATCAAACTATCTGGAAATCACTTCAAAATTGATATATTAGTTATTTGAAGTGAGATAGAATTATATATTAAATTTGGGCTCTTTTTTATATCATTTGACTAGGGTTCTGATTCTAGGTTAAATTCTACTGCAAATTGATCATACAAGGGTTTTCGATATCTAGGCATAAGTTAACGATCTATAAAATAAGATCTATTGTTCATTGGGTATAAGGGTATTAAATATCAAATTTGAAGTTGTTCCAATATTGTTTGTTCTAATATTGTTTGTTCTAGGTTTTAATTTGGGTGCTTACAAGCGCGTAATGAGTCAGATTTGTGTCAAGTTACCAAAACATGTTTACTACTATTTGTTTCAACCTATTCAATTTATTTCTCTTATATTTGGGTTATTTAAGAGTTAAACTAGTGTTTTCATTACTTTTTGCTTTTGTTTTATTTTGAATCTTCGCATCGTCCATATTTCATATGAACTCATCTTGTTATTCGTGATATCATTATTGTGTTTTGTTTTGCTTCTTTTCAATATCTTATTGATTCATGAGTCATTTTATATATATTTTATTGTGTTACAAGAACCATTGACTTTGGTTCGTTGATTTTTAGTTGCAAAAGAATCGTACTGCAAGAAGGTGAGCCGAAAGGTAAAAGGTGTAGTGAGGACAATTGAGTGAAAAACCTTGAATTGTGTGAAACACAAGAGTTGTAGGGATATATTTTCTTGCTACTAATCAGTTTTGCAGACTCAAAGATGTTTGAACATAAAGACTGGAGCTTAGGTTCAAGGTAATCTCTATGTCACATTTCCAAACTTAATTTCTTGGCTTCCCGAGAGTTGTATCATTTATGTGTGGATTATGTGAACAAGTGGTTACGGGGTTCGCATCATTTGGTATTAGAGTTTGGCTCCATTAATTAGGTTATATCCTTTTATTAATTTTATTTTTTTTCATTTATTTTGCACTACTTGTTCTAATATTCTTTTCTTCAATTAAGTAACAACATTTTCTTAGTAAAAAACATTATTTACATTTTTTACTTGTCTCTTAACATATCAGTAGCATAAAAGAAAAAAAAAAGTCGTTCAAAAGATTAGTTTTAGATTCTGCCGTAGAAAACTAAACAAGAGAAAATTAGATCAAATCAGCTTGGAATTAGCTCATTATATATTAAATTTGGGGTTATTTATACATCATTTGCTTTAGGTTCCAAATCCAAGTATTAAAATGGTTGTTTCGTGTCAGCATTGCGACCGTGTATTAAAACAACTCAGAATTAACTTAAACTTAATAATATATTTATTGGGGTCCTAATCGCACTATATATTAATTTCGGGGTCATTCGGACATCGGCTGCTTTGGGGTTCAAATTCGAGTTCAAGCTTGTCGTAACGAATCTATTTTGCGTCAGCTTTTAAAACTTGTTTTGTTTTTGTTGATTTCATATGTTTTAGTATGCTATCATTATATTTGGGTGATATTTACATCATTTTCATATATTTCACATCTATTTTTTTTTTCTCTTCAAGTCATCCATATTTCGTATAGATTCGTTTGCTACTCACGAGCTTGTAATCGTAGTGTCATTTTGTCTTTGTAATTTTCTTTCTTCTTGAGTCATATTTATTCATTTGGATTAAACTGTTAAGTGGTTCTATTTGGTGTTGAATTCAATTTTGCAAGAGCTAAAAAAATATTTGGGTGATATTTACATCATTTTCATATATTTCACATATGTTTTTTTTTTCTTCAAGTCATCCATATTTCGTACAGATTCGCTTGCTACTCATGAGACTGTAATTGTAATGTCTATTTGTCTTTGTAATTTTCTTTCTTTTGGAGTCATATTTATTCATTTGGATTACACTGTTAAGTGGTTCTATTTGGTGTTGATTTCAATTTTGCAAGAGCTAAAAGAAGATGAGATGAGAGAAAAAAGGCATAACAAATAAATTAGAGTGACAAGCCTAATATTTGAGTGAAACACGAGAGATATGATAATATTTTATCACTACTAACCAATTTTTATAGGTACAAACATGTCAAAGCAGAACAATCCACCAACCCCTCCCGAGGGTAACTTAAAGCTTTAGATTAAAGGCATAACACATATGTTGGCAAATGTGCATATTGTGTTAGGAGACATGAGTGACAGACTTGATAAGGTTGAAAAATATAAGGATGACTCTAATTCTAATAATCATGATATACATGGAATAGGGGCTAAAAGGAGGGTGAACCATGACAATAGCATTGAAAGGCATACAGAGGCTAATTTTGGTGATTTTGGGGAGGATGATGATGACTTTGAGGATGAAGGTTTTAAGGCTGAGACTTTAGGATTAAGGGGTGGATTTTAGTAGAGTTGAAACCGAAGGGATTTTAGGTTTAGACAAAGGGGACAATTCAGCTAGAGGGGATAATTTCATAACATGGGTGACGATGTGGATGGAGACTTGGATTCTATTAAGCTCAGAATTCCTAATTTCCAAGGTAAAAATGATCCCGAGGCTTATTTGGAGTGGGAAAAAATGGTTGATTAGATTCTTGAATACCATAACTAAGTTTTTTTTTTAATAAGGTAAGTATATTAACCAAAAAGAATCAAAACAACAATAAAGGGGCAAACCCCACCTAACCTAAAGCAATAAACAAGAAAACAGGGGCATACCCTAGAGAGAGGTTAATAGGATATGCCTTCAAAACCTAAACAAGAAATAAATCAATAAGAAATGAAAATATCATAAGAAAATCCCCACAAAATATGAAGTCGTTTATTAGTATCCAAAAAGGTCATATTACAAAGAATATTACCTTTAGAAACAATATAATGAATAATATCTCTATATACAATTGAATTCTTGAGAGGAGCCGAGCATTTCTCTCCCTCCAAATGTAATAAACTGCAACGACTAACATCAATATGGTTATCTAAGATTTAAGAGAGTTACCTCCACCTAAAATTGAGAGCCATGAAATGGTACTGACCTAAGATCGAGCCTAAAAGGAATGAGACATTTAGAACAAAGATTATATTAAATACGATGAGAGAACGAGCAATCAAAAAATAAGTGATCAACATTTTCCCTACCACCCCCATATAAAATGCAGTGGTTAACCTGAATGAAACCATAGGACATAAGTTTATCTTGAGTCAAAAGGGCCTCACGAATAGTAACCCATAAGATAGTATGTTTATGTCATATAAGATCTCATCACTCCACTTTATTTTGTAACCGATGAATAGAATTCCAAACACTATGAATGGAGAAAATACCTCTAGGAGCATCCTTCCAACACAGAATATCAGGCCTCATATCATTTGGGTGAAAAGAAACAGGGGTACATTGAATAAGCTTAATCCACTTAGGAGAACTAGTAGGAGGCCAATTCCACTCCTAACAGCAATGATATAACTCAACCTTGTGTCTCGACCCAAGCCAGAGTCAATAATAATTGTCCCAAAAAACCTCCACCAAGGGACCCCTAGGATGCCAATTATCAAACCATAGAGAAATGGAATAACCATCACCTGCACGATATCATATAAAATTGCGAACAAGACTACGAAGATCAAGAATCTTCCTCCAACTTCAAGAACAATTCCTATGACAAATCACCTCCCAAATATTCCTACCTCGCAACAAGTATGAATGTATCCAAGATGACCAAATTGAATGAACCAGTCTAGTGCATCTAGTTCATAAGTGTTTAACCATGACAACCTAATTCCAAACCTCTTGGTTTTTAACACCAAAGCCTCCTTACTCCTTTGGTAAGCAAATCTTATCCCAAGCAAATTTAGCACCACCCGAAGCAAGATTACTACCATTCCATAAAAAAAAATCTCAATAAAAAAAGACTTTCATAATAACAATCTTCGAAATAATGAATAAAGAAAACTAGTACATTTGAATAGAGAAGAGAATGGATTTGATAAGATGAAGTCTACTCATATATGAAAGTGTGATTCATCCAACCTATAGCCTTAACCATAATATGGTCCACAAGGATCAAATAATCAAGAAATGTGATTGTAGTAATAAGAGGAATACCAAGGTACTTGATCGACAACTTCCTTTCCTTGTAATCGAGAACATAAAAAAGCGGCGTTTTTATATCAGGCTTCACACCACACAGGAACACACTACTCTTGTCATGGTTAGGAGAAAAACCAAAATTTGCTAAGGCTATGCTTAATTAAGGAAATCGTGCCCAACTTAGCATGGCAAAAATCATCAAATTATCAATAAAACACAAGTGAGTAAGATGTTCCCTCCCACAATGTCAGTAAAATCTAAAGTCAATTTCTCTAACTAGTAAGATTCTTGTATTTTTTGGTTTTCTAACAAACTAAATTGACTTATCGAAGATTAACTAACTTCATGGGATCTTTCTTATACTTCTCATTTCCGATTAGTATTCTTAGGTAAGTGTTTTTATTCCAATAATGTTGGTGTCTTAAAACAAGTTTTCATTATGTCACTCTTCTATCAGACCTATTTTGACTTTTCAAGATTCGTTATAAATCTTGTGATGAGTTGCATGACTACATGGTCACAAGGTTTGCATCATCATGATATCAAAATCCTAATTGCACAAGACTTATGGTTTTCACACTAAAATAAAACTTCAAGTGAGGCCCAAAAAGGTTCTAAAGTGTGCTTGTAGGCTTTTCAAAGTATAAAAGTGCAAAAAACCAAATTCCATAAAACTTATAGTTTTCACACTGTCATGCAAAAATTTATCATGAGGTCATAAAAGGTGCTTAAAGTTCGCATGTAGGCTTTATAATAAATCACAAAAGTGTGAAAAACCTATTTACACAAAACTTATGGTTTTCATATTGGTATGCAAAAACTTACCATAAAGCCCTAAAAGGTGCCTTTAGTTGGCTTGTAGGCTTTTTAAAGCATAAAATTATGAAAGAAACCATTTCCACAAAACTTATAGTTTCACACGAACATGAAAAAAACTCACAACAAGGCTTCAAAAAGTGCCTAACGTTAGCTTATAGGCATTTTAAAGCTTAAAATTGCAAAAAACCTATGTCGACAAAACTTATGGTTTTCGTATTGGTATTCAAAAACTTACTTGAGGTCTTAAAAAATACCTAAAGTTAGCGTGTAGGCTTTTTAAAGCATAAAATATATGAAAAACTTAATTCCATAAAAATCAAGGTTTTTTCACCGACATGCAAAACACATATTTGAGGCCTTAAAAGGTGTCTGAAGTTGGTTATCAGGCTTTTTAAAGCACAAAGGTACTGAAAACCCAATTTAACAAAACTTATAGTTTGCATACTCACATGTAAAAACATATCACGAGGCTACAATGAATGCTTAAAGTTGGCCAGTAGGGTTTTCGAAGCCTAAAAGTGTGATAATATGACAAAACTTATGATTTTTGCACTGATATGCAAAAACTAACATAGGGCTATAAAAGGTGGCTAAAGTTGGCCAATAGGCCTTTTAAAGAACAAAATTGCAAAAAATATAAATTCACAAAACCTATGTTTTTCATACAAACATGTAAAAACATACCAAGATCCCCCAAAACATAACCAAAGTTGGCCGATAGGTTTTTTGATGCATAAAAGTTAAAAAACAATCAATTCAACATAACTTAAGGTTTTTGCATCAACATATAAAAACATACCACGAGGCCCTGAAAGGTGCTTAAGGTTGGTTGACAAGCTTATTAAAGCACAAATGTGCAAAAAACCTATTCCCACAAAACTTATGGTTTTTTTGAACTTCAACTTTGGTCTAAAACTTCATTTTGCTCTTTTCCAATCCCTATGCTTGAAAGAATAAGAGAAACTCACCAAAAAGCAATAAAGAAGAGAGAGAGTCATTGGTTGACTGTATTCTAGTCATGAAAAAAGGTTGTTCTTGGTATCAACGGTTTTTATTCAATGAGAGAAGTCCTATTGAGATATTTTTTTTCCCTTCATCTTGCCATAAAAAGTAGATGAGGTTTAAGAGAGAAATTTGTTTTCAGTTGATTTTGTGTTTTTAGATAAAGTTTCAGGTATTTTAAGTTGATTATTGATTTATTGACATCATAAAAATGTTTCTTATATGTTTTTTTGGTGAACATAGACTAGAGATTACTTTTTGGATAAAAAATCTAAATTTGAATTTTCCACCACCTATGTGTCGTTTGCTTATAATTGGTTTTTCTAAAAATAGTTGTCTGTTTTTTTATCAAAACTAAAAAATAAAAATAAAAGGTACACATGGTCTTTTTTTTTAATGAACTAGACATGTAGTCTTGATTTGCTAGGAAAACAACTATTTTCGATTAAAAAAGCGTTTGAGAATATGATAATAATTATTTTTTAAAATATGTTTTTGCTTATAAATATATTAAAATAATATTTTTTTTATTTTTAAAAAATTATTTTTAATATTAATATATCAAAATTATTTGAAAAAAATATAAAAAATAAAATAAAGTTTAAATTCGTTTTTAAATTTTTTAAAACACAAAAATAAAAATGTGTGCCCAGTCCTAAAAGTAAAGGGATTCATTTTACCATTACTATTTTTTCTCTATTATAGCGTCAGATAAGAATCAGTACCGTCAATCTTTTATTTTGAAGACAACAGAGAAAAGAGATTCGTATTATTCATTCGTTCGCGTATCTGATCCTTTTCTCTAATCTCCGATCTCTCTATCTACTTTTATGTAATTGCATCTGCTGATTTCAACCCATCACAGCTATCATCATATCTTAATTTTTTGGTTGGTTGGTGCTTCCATCTTTCTATCTACTTTTCTCCACTGAGTTTTTTTTTACTGTATTATGATATTGAAAAAGAAAATCAAATCTTTAATCTGTATTTGCTTTCGATTCTGTGTTAAACCTAGGGTTTTTATTAATTTGGGAATCGTTTTTTTCAGGATAGTAAGACCAATCATCACAGCAAGGATAGGAACCCTTCCTCACATGAGCTTTTGCCATTTATGAAATGTCGGCGTTACTTAATGTATTCACTCTTTCTTTCACCTTGTTTTTCGTACTAGTATTTAATTTTCAGTTTGTTGGGAATTTTCTTGTTCGTCGTTGATACGGTGTTGGTGGGGTTTTGTTTTGGAGTATACTAAGTAGCTGGTTTTGCAGCTCTTTACTTGATGGTACTTGAGATTTGTTCTTGATAGATACATAATGCGTTATGGGAGTCTATTGGTATAAAGTGCTGCATATATATGCTCTGTTTTGAATGCATTATCCCTCGCATGCATGTAGCTGTCTTTTTTTCTCTCTCTTTAAGTTGGTTATTTTTTTCTCCAATTGTTAACCTTGTATTATTCCTTTGCGCAATTTTTTCACTCATTCTGGATTGCAGTCTTCTTTAAACGGATCAGCTTCAAATCTTCCAGATACCACGGGACGATCTTTTGCTACATCCTTCTCTGGTCAGTCTGGTGCGGCATCTCCTGTTTTTCATCACAGTGGTAGGTAGATTTTTCCAGAGATTCAATTGTGTCTTCTCCTGTTTTCCTTCAGATTTCTACGTGATTGTAAGGGTTTTTTTTTTTTTTTTTGCACTGCAGGAACTTTTCAAGGGCTGCATAATATTCACGGGAGCTTTAATGTACCCAACATGCCTGGAACACTTGCATCAAGAAACTCCACAGTGAACAACATTCCTTCGGGTGGGGTTCAACAACCAACTGGAAGTCTCTCCGGTGGAAGGTTTGCATCCAATAATCTTCCTGTTGGTCTCTCTCAGGTATTTGTGAATTGTTTTTAATCTAGCATGTGTATCGTGTTTTCTTGACGGTAGTTAACTTCTGCCCACTTTCCTGATTTTTTTTAATGTTTGCACTGTGCAGTTGTCACATGGTAGTTCCCATGGACATTCAGGGGTTACAAATAGAGGAGGTATAAGCGTTGTAGGAAATCTGGTATATGGTAGTAACACAAATGGAATTGGTGGTTCTATACCTGGAATTCTCCCAGCCTCTGCTGGAATAGGTAACCGGAATGCTGTTCCAGGTTTGGGGGTATCCCAAATTCTGGGTAACACAGGTCCAAGGATTACGAGTCCTGGAGGGACCATGGTATCTGGTGGGAACATTGGGAGAAGCTTAAGCACAGGTGGAGGACTATCTGTCCCTGGTCTTGCATCTCGTCTGAATTTAACTGCAAATAGTGGATCTAGCAGTTTAAGTGTGCAAGGACAAAATAGATTAATGGGTGGTGTGTTTCCACAAGGTTTGTGTGCAAGGAAGAAACTTATCAGTGCTTCTGTTGAACATACAATTTACTGGTGCCTTGGTTGATTGTGATAAAATATCCTTGCCATTTGGCGTTGCTAGCTTGAAACTGTATTGATGCCCACTTTGAGTTTTTTTTTTTTTGAAATGGAGCTTTGGTTTTAACTTGTTTTGTTATTGTCTGTAATTTTTTACAAGCACTAACAGAACTGCAAAGTTAAATGTGCTTGGGGTTGTAGGCTTGCTGCCCTCTTTTTCTCTGTTTGTGATCGCATGGATGATGCAAAAGGATCCATATAGCTGACCCCTACTAGTTTGGGATTTAGGCCTTTCAAAGTTCATTCTTGCTCTCTTGAAAAAAAATTGTTGTTACTTTTAGATTTTATGGAGGATTCACACTCGTGAGTCTTTCCAAATGTAAAAGAACATGGCTGAATCTAGTTGATGCTTAGTTTATTTATGATTCAACCACTTGGTTTGATATCCCAAAAAAATAATTTTACTGTTCACTGCCTATATTTGCCTGTGTGAATGACATTTTGTGGATTCAGGAAATCCACAGGTAATTCCTATGTTAGAAAACTCATACCATACTGCTGTTGGTCCTCTTTCCCAAAGCCATGTACCGGGTGTGAAAAATCTCAGCTCTATGGGAATGGGAATGTTGAATGATGTGAACTCCAATGACATTTCCCCTTTCGACATTAACAATGATTTCCCTCAGTTGTCAAGTCATCCTAGTTCTGCTGGAGGGCCTCAAGGTCAATTGGGTAATTGAAGCACACTTTTGCAATTTTGTTTATGGTTATTTCTGTTTCTCTGCTTTCACCTGTAATAGGTGAAAAATACAAGGGAAATATTTGCAGGTTCACTACAAAAACCTGGTATAGGAGTTAGTCCCATTGTTCAACAAAGCCAAGAGTTCAGCATTCAGAATGAAGATTTTCCAGCTTTACCAGGATTTAAAGGTTCCAAACTCATTCAAGCAAACTCCTTACGTGCTGTATAATGCAAACACATTTGTCTTCTGGTTGGTGGGAATAGAAGTTCATCAGTACTGTAATCTCCCTGGAGGAGGACATTGGTTGTTACTGTTCCATGGTACACCTTAATTTTCACATGTATGCTCATTTCCATGGTACACCTTTGAATCAGGAGATGATGCCTGTGTAAATTACAATAAATGTTTTGCTAGTGCGTGCTTAACTAATATTTTTGTGATCAGATCTATAATGTTTTTAATGTCCTGTCTCCTGGATTTACTTTTTAGTTGTTTGTTTGTGATTTTGTGCCATGCCAGGAAAAAAAAGAAGACTCCACGTGTATAATAGATGACCTTATTTTTTCCCTCCAATTGGTAATGCATTTTTCACATGTTTTGACCATGATTCTGGATGTGATTCAGGTGGTAATGCTGATTATACAATGGATATGCATCAGAAAGAACAACTGCATGATAATACTATCTCAATGATGCAATCTCAGCACTTCTCTGTGAGTCTCTTATGTGAAATTGAAATTTAGCAATAGCAAAATGCTATCCATTGTACTGTGACACCTCATTGCTGCACTCTGCAGATTGGAAGATCTGCTGGGTTCAACTTAGGAGACACTTACTCATCATATCGTACTCAGCAGCAACAGCAACAGCAACAGCAACACTCCCCTGCTGTCAGTAGTAGCATCTCTTTTGCATCTATAAACAATCAAGATCTACATGATTCAGAAATATTTCCTTCTTCGCATTCGGCCTATCACCCACAGGTGTGGAAGTTTAGTGCTATTAATGGTTTTCTGCTATGCCCTTTAGAGGGCTCCACCTCCACAAGTGAATGTGGTTCATATATCTCATGAAAGTAGTCAATTGCAAGTCCTTGCTTGGTTACAATTTAAAAAAAAAGGGGTTACCTCACCTATAATAAGGTTTTTATTAATGTTTCCCTGTATCTGTTGAACCCATCAATTTTACCCTTAACAATCCTTACATTTTCAATTCTCTCCTTCCATACACTCTTCTTTCAAGTCAGTTAATGGAATCCATTAAATAACCACATGACAACTCCAGAATTTAATGATTTTTTAAGTTATAAATTTTGAAATAAACAAAATTAATTGTAAAGCATTAAAATAAAAAAAAAAACTGAAATCTGTAATTCACACACATTTGAGTTTTCCAAAATTTCGAGTTTAAATTGAATTTTTCTTATCATTATTTTAATTGTTAAACATGATTGATCTTTGCCATGTGGATGTTTAATGTATCCTATTAATGGATTTGGATTGTTAATGGAGGGAAGCGTAAAATTGAAAACATTAGGTAATTTTGAGAATTAAATTAATAGATGTCATTGGTGAAGGGTGACATCAACAATGGGCCCCAAAGGTATGGTACTTTTGTAGCTAACCCAAAAGAAAATTTTCTTGGACTCGTATTTGCCACTGGTGGTAACCACACTACTGTATGTTTCATTTCTTAATGTTGGGGTGGTGCAATAGCTATCATTTTTATTTTACTTATCTATGGCTATTCATTTTCCCTATTAAGAAATCATTTCTCTTAAACTATCCATTTCATCTGTGTTTTAGACCAGTGGACCACCTGGACTTGGTCTGAGACCTTTAAATTTGCCAAATACAGTATCTAGTGTTGGATCATACGACCAGCTCATCCAGCAGTATCAACACCCAAGCCATTCCCAGTTTCGACTACAACAAATGTCGGCTGTCAATCAACCATTTAGAGATCAGGGCATAAAATCCATGCAGGCAGCACAATCTGCGCCTGATCCATTTGGGTTACTTGGCTTGTTAAGTGTTATAAGGATGAATGATCCTGATCTGACCTCCCTGGCACTTGGGATTGATTTGACCATGCTTGGATTGAATTTGAATTCAACAGAAAATCTTCACAAGACTTTTGGCTCCCCATGGTCCGAAGAGCCCGCTAAGGGTGATTTTGAGTTCAATGTTCCAAAATGCTATTATGCTAAGCCACCACCTCCACTGGATGTGAGATTACTGTTGTCTTTTTTATCCTTTTGCTATTTAATTTTAACCCCTTAGTCGCGTATTTGACTGCTCTTTTTTTGGGTCTTGCAGCATCATTACTTTTCAGAATTCTCGACAGAAACATTGCTTTATGCATTTTACAGGTGCAGTAGTTCAGTGGATTTTTTCTGCTTTCTTTTCTTGTCATTCAAGTTTTAACACTTGTCTTTCTTCATCCTGTTGTATTTCAGCTTGCCAAAAGATGAAGCTCAACTACATGCTGCCAACATACTGTAAGCTCTGTTCCTGATGAATCGAATGTTGTATTTGTTTCATATCTATGTAAACTTTTCCTGACTGATTTCCTTGAGTTTCCTGCTTTGGATGAACCCATCCCATGCTCGGCGAAAAAAACCATTCAGGATTTTGAATACCTGCAGTTTTACTAATTAAATAATATTTAACTATTGGTGGCATCATTACTGTTGTCAGTTATGAAAGAGGCTGGTTGTACCACAAGGAGCAACGGCGTTGGTTAAAAAGAGTACCCAACACAGAGCCACTTGTTAAAACGAGCGCATATGAGAGAGGGTCTTACCATTGTTTTGAACCAAATACATTTGAGACAAAGCTCAAGGTTTCGACTCGTTTGGAATTAGTTTATATGTTTAGAATCCTTTCTAGCTCCATGTTTGCTGGCTTAATTGATTTCTGATCCCCAGTGGTAAAATTGATGTTGATGCAGGAAAATTTCGTTCTCCATTATGAGATGGTGGAAAAGAGACCGAGCCTACCACATCATTAACTAGTTTTCTAATTTGACATGTAAAGTTCTGGTCATGTGTCGTAGACATGGTCAATTTGCAGATTAGTGTTTGCTTGAATTTGGTAGTTTTTAGCAATTGTATAGCCATCTTGTTGCAGGTATCGGTCTGTTTAACCATGTATATTTTGGTAGTGATTGGCTAATAGTTATTTGGCAGAGTGTTTTTTATTTAGAAAAATATCAAAATAATATATAATTTTTTTAAAAAATATCAGCATATAAAAAAAATGAATATATAAAAAAATTATTTAGAATTTTTTTTTTTTAAAAAAGAACGGTGCTGCTGCAATAACTTGTTCTCAGTTAAGAATTCTCGTAAAACTTAATGCAAGCGCATCCCTTCCAATAGACGAGGATTCAAGTTAAACGTGTAATATTGTAGACCACTGAATGTTATAATTGCGTAGAAATCCTATCAATTTTGATTTTATAGGACGTTCTGAAGTCACGCAGCCAGTATACATGGCAGACTTTAATGCTGCCGTGTCTTGGACAGCACTAATTATTCAAAATTAAAAGCTGCACACTCTCTACTCCAGCAGAAGTGTAGAACACCGTTAAGGTCGGGTATCAGAGCTGGGAGTTTTTGATACCCGGATGGTATGGTATGAATATGAAAATGTAACATGTTACTCATAAATGATAGTTTTTGTTTGGCATTATAAGGTATCGTAGAGATACAGTCATGATTAACTCACTATTCTAAAGTACAAATTAACTTACTACATACATTAACTCACTACTTTAAAGATACAAATTACTATCACTTTAAAGATACAAAATCAAGTCTCTACTCATAGAAAAAAATATAGATTGCCAAAAAAGCCAAGTAAAAAAAATTTCAATTCAAATTATACTAAAAGATTTTAATATTTGGTTTGATTCAATATTATATATTTGAAATAACCCTTCAAGTCTAGAAAAATACTAAAAAAACATAATTGAGATCCAAATAAATAACTTTAGCAGAAAACTAGGTAAATAATAATTATCACATGTTTTTTATTTATAAAAAACAAATAAACACTTCAAAAGCTTAAAAATTAAAAAAAAATATAATTTATTGTAGAAAACTTCAATGCATGCATGGTTGAATAATCTGGAAAAATCATATTCTAAATTTGAAAATCATGCAGGATAAGATTATTTTTCCATGCAACAAAGACATGCAAATTTGAGCTTAAATTGCCCATAGGCTAACCATAAACAACAGCAAGAACTTTGCCTATTTGTATTGCCAACCTAAACTCAAGTAGCCCAACATCAAAAGAACCGTTAGGAGACACTTTTATGTCATGTTAACTAGTTTGAAAAAGAATTTTCCTCATGTCATATATATTATCATCACCATAGTAAAGACCTAAGTCAACCACATTAAAAGTGTTTGAAATATTTAAATGTGCGAGTAGCTCAATCTTGTAAGCAATTTCAACAACTCACTTCATAACCTTAAATGTACCATCGACTCTAGGTTTGAACTTAATAAACTTACCTTGTGGAAATCTTCTCTTGTCGAGATGCACCCATACCAGATCATCTTTTTTGAACTCTACATACTTACTATGTGAAACCCTAAAAAATGAGTGATTAAAATGAATAATTAAATAATAATAAAAAAAATGAGAAAAGTTGGATTTTTGGTGAAAAATAAAATAAAATAAAAGCATCTATTGACTAGTTTTACGCTATTGAGCATAATGCTTAATCCGACCATTAAATTGGACTGAAATTGTATGAGGAATCTCATAACATATATTCCTACATTCGATTATAATTTTAGGGCAATTCAAGTTCACGAAGATATTTTAAAACTGTTAACATTTTGATAGTAAATAACATAAAATTCATCAATGGTAATTTTGTGAATATTTTGATGAGCTGGCAAAGTTCCAACAATTTATTCTCCCTTTTTTTTTTTGCCAGAAACAAAGACATAATAGAGAAACAAAAAAGGGAGAGAAAAGAAGGAGAGTAAAGCACTTAAAACAAAGAAAAAACCTCGAGAGAGAGTAGAAATTGTGTAGAATTAAGGATCTAAAATGTGTAAAACACAAATCACTCCCTGAAGGATGGATTTAAGAAGAAACTAAGTGCGGGAGAAAGGAGGAAAAAAAGGGTTGTAAGTCATGGCAAAGAAGAAAAATTGAAGGGGGGGAAAACATCACTTGGAGGAACATTTGTGGCTAGAACTTCAGCGGAGCGAGCTCGAACACCTAGAGCTACAGGTAGGTGTTTCGCTCCTTAACTATGTCAAGTTATTGTAGTTGTTCTTTCTTTTCTTATATGTGAATGAGTTGTCTTTGTTATGTACGCTTGATAATTAGTGAAATAGAATTGTGTCATGAATGTAAGAGAATTATGAGAATATGTAGTGAAGAATGAAAATTATTCAATGAAAAAAATTAATTAATATAAAAAATAACGTGTATGACTTAGTTGTCTAAATGGTCAGAAACTAAAGAGATATAAATATTTTGATTTTGACTTAGTTTCCAAAGTATTGGAAAGCTAAGGTGAATAGTGTTTGACTTAGCTATTCGCAGAGGCAGGCTAAGGTGGTATGGTCAGATGACTTAGTTATTTATGAAGACAGGAACTACGGAAATTTGATGCAAAAATTGACTTAGTCATCCGTAAGAACGGAAACTAAAGTGTGATTATAGAACTTAATCATTTATGTATGAGATGGCTAAAGTGGTAATGAACTTGATCAGAAATTCAGAAAGACCTGGATTATTGTGATTACGTGGTTTCCATTAAGATGGGGACCAAGATGGCAAGAGGAGTAAACTTTACAAGCAAACTATGAAGCTTGGTAATGGAGAAGTTATCTAAAAGTAACTAAAGTTGTAGGATATGTTTAGAGATAATTTATTAGAGATTATGGTGTTCAAAAAAGTGTAAACTATATATGTATAAATAAATTAAATTGGTATTAATAAATAAATTACATTGCATTGTTGCAAGTCCTTCTCACACTACAGGACAACCTTGATTTTCTTCTTTTGTGGGTAGTTATTTACTAGGTATATTTTGGTATCTGGTTTATGTAATATTCTAGTTCACTAGGATTTGAAGTTATCTTTTGGGCTTGTAATTAATGTAAAGTCATAAACCACTATTTAGATAATTAAATCTCTTTTGTGTATGCATTAAAATGTTTTTAGGATGCATGTAGATAACTTTATAATATGCTTTGTTTTAATGACATCATATATGGAGAAAAAATATATATGACACTATTATTACAATGGAAAATGGAGAAGGTATAAGTCGAAGTGGATGAAGTGATGAGAAATTAGATTATGTTGAAGAAGATCCAAGATGGTTGGATCATAATTATGTATGATAAATTATCTTTTTGGTTAATGTCGACACTTGGAAAGGTCAATTTACAGAGGAGACTTTGTTGAATTTTCGGTAGCTAGAATAATAAGGGTTGTAATTTGATGTGCATGTGAAGAGAAAGCAAGGTTTACTAATATAGAACCCGAATATTTCATATAGAATGACACGTACTCGAGTTGGAGCTAGAGCTAGGGATCAGATTGACCTTGTTCCAGAAAAGGGACAAAATAATAATGAGGCTAAAAGGAGTGACCCCCTAAGGGATACTGCATCCCAAAATCTTGGGGCAGGAAAGGCATAGAGAGTTTGTGGGATCATAAAGTACTTCAGCGGCAACATCAACGCCAGAAGTGTCACGAGTGCAAAGCCCACAACTGGTTGAGTAGGTTCATACACCTTAGCCTACAATGCCATTGGGGGCACCTATACAGTTTATGGATCCTGCTTCTATAGAACAAATAGTGAGGGTTGTGGTGGCTAGAATGACAGGAGTTATAGGTGAAGTGAACACGGAAAGAGTTTAAACTTTAGTCTATTTGGTAAAAAGTATGAGAGAAATGGGATGTATACCCTACCTAGAAGAAGAGGACACATAAATCTCAGGATGATGGCTTCGAAAAGTGGAGGAGTCCTTTTTTCATATACTAGTGCTTGAAGATATGCAAGTGAATTGTGTGGCTCAACAGTTATCTGATGAGCCCCAAACTTGGTGGGCTATAGTAAAGGAAAGGAGAATAGGAGAGAGGTGCTTTCTTAGGCTAATTTTAAACATAAGTTTGAGATCCGATACTACTCAGCACAATATTGATGGAATAAGGAGAAAGAGTTTTTGAATTTGAGACAACTAGACATGACAGTTATGGGGTATGAAAGACAATTCCAAAGCCTTTCTATATTTGCCTCCGTGTTGATTCCCACTGAGCATCACATAATTGGGAGATTTAAAGAGGGATTGACCTAGAAATTGAAGAAGGGGTTAATCACTCATCAACTAAAGACTCTGAGAGAATTGGTAAAGGCTACTCAAGCTTTAGAGGCGGTGTTGAAAGTAGACCAACATGACATGACTAGATAAAGGCAGATAGCAGTAAGAAAGAGAAAAGAGACTGCTACTCAGTTTTCTAGGCCACCTCTTTCAAAACGAAGTGGGGAAGGATTATCCAGAAATTAGTTTTTTTAGAGGAAATACTAGCAGGTTCTTTCAAGTTCAAAGGAGTGGACAATCAAATGGTGGAGCCTGACAGGGGCTAGTTAGAGGGGGAAGTTCAACAGGAATTATGAGACAAGAAACTTTAAACCATCCCCATTGTGAAGTGTGTAATCAATTCCACCCAGGAGATTATAGGGTGACCCAGGGCGTTGTTTCGTTTGTAGACAAAAGGGGCATCGTTGGAAGGAGTGCATACATGTTACTGAAGGGTGTCACTTATATGGGGAAAATAGGCATTATCATCGAACTACCTAAATAGAGGACAAGCTCGAAGTCAACAACAATCAATAACTATGGATGTCTCTAAAAAGGAACCAATGCAACATACACAATCTAGGGTTAATGCAAATAGAGGAAGGGGTAGGAGCACAGAGAACAAAACCCAAGAAAGAGTATATCATATAACCCAGGAGGACGTACGAGCTGCCTCAGATGTGGTAGCAGGTATTACCTTGAATGCTTAACAAATTTATGCATTGCTAGATCCAGGAGCGACTCATTCTTTTGTTCAACAAAATTTATACATAAACTAAATATGCCAAAATGTATGTTAGAAAAAGGGTTAATGGTAGTAGACATAGATGAAATATATAGGGGGTGTAATGTACAAATTGGAGGTTAAAATTTTCAAGTAGATCTAGTTCCATTGACTATCCAAGATTTTGATATAATTTTAGGGATGGATTGGTTAGGTAAACACCATGCTAACATGGACTGTTATAATAAGATTATGACTTTTAATGTAACAAAAAGGAAGAAGGTAGAATATAAAGGAGAGAGAAGGGCAATTTTCGATAGTATTATTTCTGCAATGACTGTTAGAAAATTATTAAGAAAAGGGTGTCAAGCTAGCTTATTTAGCTTATGTAGTAGATAATGAGAAGCAGGGTAAGGAGTTGAGGGACATTCCTGTAGTAAGAGAATACCCAGATGTGTTCCCTGAGAAGTTGCGAGGATTGCCTCCAAGATGAAAAATAGAATTTTCTATAGACGTACTACCTGATACTATGCCCACATCCCAAGCTCCCTATAAAATGACACTACTAGAGTTAGCTGAATTGAAGGTGCAATTACAAGAGTTACTAGATAAATGATTCATTAGGCCAAGTAATTCCCCTTGGGGAGCCCCTGTATTGTTTGTCAAAAAGAAGAACGGTACCTTTAGGCTTTGCATAGACTATAAACAGTTGAACAAGGTTATAGTGAAGAATAAGTATCCGCTTTCTCGGATAGATGATTTGTTTGATCAACTTAAGGGAGCGCAAGAATTCTTTAAGATAGATCTGAGAGGAGTAGGATGTCTTGATACGGGCATTATGAATTTTTAGTGATGCCTTTTGGGTTGACTAATGCCCCTGCAATGTTCATGGATTTGATGAATTGAGTGTTTAAATCCTATTTAGGTACGTATGTAGTGATGTTTGTTGATGATATCTTGGTATATTCCAAATCTTTAACGGATCATAAGCAACACTTAAGAAATGTTTTGCAAGTGTTACGAGAAAACCAGTTGTATGCTGAACTAAGCAAATGTGACTTCTGGTTAGACAAGGTAATTTTCTTGGGACATGTAGTTTCAGCAGAAGACATATTTGTAGATCCTAGGAAAATTAAAGTTATACTGAAATGGGAGAGACCCACCAATATGACTAAGATTCGAAGTTTTCTAGGGCTGGTTGGGTACTATATGAGATTTATAGAAGGCTTCTCAAATATAGCTTCTCCAATGACCAAATTAAATCAAAAAGAAGTTAAGTTTGAACGGTCTAAGTAATGTGAGCAAAGCTTTCAAGAACTCAAGAAAAGGCTAACCACTGCTCCAATACTGACATTACCTGAAGGACAAGAAGGATTTATAGTATACAGTGATGCATCAAACTAAGGACTAGGATGTAACAACCCGACCTTTTCATAGTAAAAAATCAGTGGAATTTTTTTTTTTAAGTCGTTAGGTTCTCGATGCTTTTCACAATATCATTCCATGAATTTATAAATGCATTCTGACACGACCAAAAGATTGATGTCTTCTCCCAAGTGTAGGAGCGTCGAAGGTAATAAATAACCCGGCAATACCGAGGTCGAACCACAGGGAGGTTAACTATAATAATAATAATAATAATAATAATAATAATAATAATAAGTTGAAGAAAGCTTTGAGATGTGATATTGATAAAATGATTAAACAATGATAAAAACAATTGTCAAGGTTAGAGGATCCACTAATAGTATTTCAAACAAGTATAGTATAAACTCTTATTACTCAACTGGAAATCACACACAAAGGAGGTTCCAATCGAATTATAAATTGTTAACATGATTACATTAGTTATCTTATTCGAGTAATGCTAATACTTGTAAATGTTGTCAGGTATTCATAATTATAATTTATATTAACAACAAATCAAGTTCCTTTCATAACACAAGTGTCGGTTATACCATACGGTTTGGGCTATGAAAGTGCCAAGTATTTGTTGTACCAAGGTTATACAACATAAATCTAGATTAACCATTTAACAAGCAAAGTATTAAAAGTAAATAAGATAACAAATACAAAACATGTTAGTATCAAACTTTAAAGTCCATGTTGAGTTTATACTATACTTATTCTTACACCATTAGTGTAACCTTTTCACCTTGACATAATAAACTTAGCTAAACATAATGAAGAAGAGAAACATAAATAAACAAGATAAGAACATAAATAAGATATAAGTTAACTAAGTAAAGGAAAGGAAATGAAAAGCATAAATAAGAGATTAATATAAACAAAATTTAAGCATTACAAAAATATAAAGAGAGAGCAAGAACATGGTCTTGATTTGAAAACCAAGATGCCTAAATGCATGACAAATACCTCCTTTTATAGGCCAAAATTTGAAACTATTGATTTGATGACTAATTATTGAGTTGGTGGCCACATCTTGACTTGGTGACAATCCTTATCTTCTTGTCTGAACAAAACATCATTGATAAGGTTAGAATTTGAACAGATTTTTATCATGAAAGTTCTAGGAAATTGTCTCAGCTTTCCAACAGAAAAAGAATCAGTGTAATCGGACTTCTAGAACTCGAGATATGGGCTAAACACTGAACAGTGTTTGGGCTGCAGGACAAATTCCGACTTCTCCGTTGTTGCTAAGATTTGGACTTCCAAACAGCATAATTGAGTCTTTCACTCCCATGAATGTTTTAGGCCCATGTCTTAGCTTTCTAGCCATATAAACCAAATTGAAATTCATCTCTTAGTGTAGTGCAATCAATACTCATGTGATTTCACAATACAACATTATCATAAAAGAGAATATCATATACATATATTCACCACATCATGTTTACATGATCGTACTTTCACATCCGTTTTTCATTTCAATATTCGATAAAAGTCTTTACAAAAGTGTCGAATGACAAATATTCAACTGGTTTATTCGTTCTTATCAAATACATAACACCTAAATCATACTATTACGTAACACATTTCAAAATATGTGAACACGTGGAACGGGCTTTCCTACGCACCTTGATTGTGTGATGTCCCTGTTACAAAAACAACATGGATACAAGAATTGTAAATAATCTAAACATGATAATAAACAACTAGAAGTAATATTATTGTTACCTTTTGTTATCAACTTAAAATGGGTACATTCATTCTCTTACTTCTCATATGCATTATACAATCCTTATTATTTCGTTAAGTGTATTATTCTCACTCATATGCCCCAACCTCTCCATAGGAGTTGTGGGGCCGAAGTTTAAACATCGGTCGAGATTAATTACTTTACTTTAACCTAGTCATCCACCTTGAATGTTTTTAGTCATAGCTAATCACAACATCCAAACTCGGTCATCCGTCTCGGATGCCATTAACTAAAACTAATCACAAAATCAAACATGTCATCTCTTATGGATACCATTAGCCCAAGCCAATCATCACAATCAATTCGGCCATCCATCTAGGATGTCATTAGCCAAAGCTAAATGTCATATTCAACCCAACCATCCATAGCCAAAGTTAATCATCTAGGATGTCATTAGCCGAAATTAATCATTAAATCATCTTGGTCATCTGCTTAGGATGCCATTAGCCAAAGCTAATCATCAACGCAACCCGACCATCCATCTAGGATGCCATTAGCTGAAACTAATCATCAACCATAACCCGGTTATCCATCGCATATGCCATTAGTCGAGGCTAATCATCAATTCATCCCAGCCATCCCCTTAGGATACCATTAGTCGAAGCTAATTATCAATACAACCCGGCCATCCACCTAGGATGCCATTAGCCGAAGCTAATCACCAATTCATCCCGGCCATCCCCTTAGGATGTCATTAGCCAAAGGTAATCATAATACTCATTCAACATTCTATAACAGTTTAACACTCATTATATCTCAATAGTAAATCATTCATAATACTCGTACAAATGTTTTGTATCAATTTAGCATTCCTTATAACACAATAGTAGATCCTTCATAATACTCCTATGAACATTCCAAAATAGATTAGCATTCATAATAACACAATGTTAGACCCTTCGTAATACTCGTACAAACATTCTTCCATTCACTTCTCATATACATTGTACAATCCACATTATTTTGCTAGATGTATTATCCTCATTCATATACCCCAACCTCTCCTTAGAAGTGGTGGGGCCAAAGTTTAACTTTTGATCGGGGTTAATTTTTTTTTATATCAAATGTAAGAAATTGTATAGATCAAAAGTGAAACAAAGCTAGAAACCAGCAAGTCAGAATATACAAGCATGTACATACAAGCGAACGAAGGGAATAGGCTCCCTTGAACAAACCAAAAAGGGAACATGCTCCCTGAACAAAATGACAAAACCAGCAAGCAACAAAATCTGCAAGCGGGCGCCAAACAACCATTGGTTAAACTCTAGCATCCAAAAATGTGATCAACAACAAACCAATTAGGCAACCAACAACTAAATCTGCAACCACAGCAACTAAGGCCAGCCCCAAGAGGCCTTTCAAAAATAGAACAATTAGTAGAAGACCTGTAGAAATGATAGCAAAATCACCAACAAACCAACACTGCATTAAGCAGCAACCATTCATCAGCACAACAACCAAAGGCAAAGAACACCAGCAGCCAACATTCCACTGCAAAAAGAAGACAAGCATGGAGTCTTTCAACTCCAGCAAACCAAGCGAGAGAGTCAGGACAACCTGAGAGAACAAGCTATCTGACCAGCAGATCTGCATACCACCTAACAGCTAGCAACGAACTTCCAGGAAATAGCACCCTAATAAAATAGGCACCAATAAAGCCATCGCGTAGCCAAGCAACAAGCTAGCCTCAACTATAACAGCCAGGAATTGAGCATCAGATAACAATGCACCAGCATAACTAACAAACTCTCAACTCAACTAGCAATGATATGCAAAGCCAACAGCCAGGAGAAGACAAGCAGGAACCCTGCACAAAGGAAACCCAGCAGCAGGCAGCCCTAGCACAAGGCTAAAGGGAAGCAAATAAAAATATCCAAAAGCAAGCAAGTAAAGTACCTGCACAAAAGATAACAACAAAGCAGCAGACTAATCCTAACGCAGTAGGAAGAGCTTACAAAGAAAACAGACAACAAGCCCAGATCAAGCCTAACAAGTAACAAGAAAAAGATCCAGAACCACAACAAAGGGAAGTAGGGACTTGATCAGCTAGGATCAAGAACAGCACAACAAATCCAGTATAAAATACATAATGAGAAAATAGAGGGAACAAGCTCCCTTACAAATATAATGAAACCAAAAGAGGAGATCAAAGAGAAGAGGGAGCAGCAGAGTCAACAGAGCTTCTTCGATGCCTGAAATCAGCGGCAACAGGGTTCTTAGTCCCCGGCTGAACCAATGTCAGTATTCATAGCCACTCTACTACGAGTGAAATATTGCCTCTTAAGAGGCGCCACATCTGTAGTATGAGCATCAAAGATATGAACAACATTTAGGGAAGCAGGTTGTTTAGCACTAGAGTGCCCTGTTTATGCAAGTTTGGTTCTCTTACGCCTAGGGGATACAGGCTTTTCTTCCAAAGACATTGCAACTTTAGTAGTCATTGGATCAATAGATGGGTCATCATAAGACCTTTCACTATATGGTTGTTATTTCTCAACCGCAACAGTATCAGCAGAAGGACTGGAATAGCTAGAGCGAACATGAGCTTCATGATAGTGCTTTTTACGCTTGTGACCAGTCCCTTTGTTGCAAGTGGAAGCAGTATGCCCAAGAACTCTACATTTTTTTATAGAAACGAGGTAGGGCTTTATACATAACTTGCTAAGTTAAGGATGAACCATTGGGTAGGACTAAATTGATAGAGGCAGGCAAGTCGGTAAGCATATCAATCTCTATAAGAACTATGGCATATGAAAGCCGAGTCATGGAGGCAGTGGGAGCATCACATTAAATGGGTTTCCCAAGCATACTGGCTAGCTTTGAAAGGTAAATTGAAGACCACATTGAAGAGGAAAGTTAGGAAATCTTACCCAGATTGGCATATGCATCACGTCGGAGGCTGCAAAATCAAAAAACTCTGGCATGATCTTCAGAATAAGCGGTCGGCCAAACATAAAGTAGGGACCTCCACCAAAAACCTTAAGCATTTCCAGTTCCGAAGAGAAAGCAAAAATTAGCCAACCAGAGTCATGCATAGTAAAAGATTTTTTGTTTTTCCAGGAACTGTTAATGAATTTAGTCACGGTTGAAAATCTAGGGAATTTCCCAACAAAATGACCAATTAAACAGAACCACCATATTTCTTTGTGGTCACCAAGATCAGTGTCGTGTAAATGACAAGATGTTGAAGATACATAGTTAGTAAAATGCACTAGTGAGGGAGATTGCAAGTTCGAAGTACCTAGTGGGTTGCTAGGGGAGACTCTCTGGTGGCTTCTAGAGGGAGCGTTACCGGTCTTCAAAGAAGGAGAAGAAGCAGCGCCTACTGAAGGAGTAACTCCAGAAGGACGAACAGGGGGAGACCATGCCCAAAAACTAGAGGAATGGAAGAGTCTGCACTCGGTCACGGGTTAGGTTTTCCATTACTTGAGAATACATCGAGAGGACTAGAGCCAGCAGAGTGGTCATATGAAGGACGCTAAGGTCTGGTACTACCAGAAGACCTATCATCTCGTCCACAAGAGACAGGGGAGGAGGGTGGTGGTGCAGTAGATGGTTTACTCCGCGCATTCGACTTTTTACCTTTCGGGGAAACCCTAACCCCATAGAAGGAACCAGCGACATCTGCAAAGACCATCGTTGTTCTAGGAGGGGTTAGGGCTATCTTAGGAGACAGGAGGTCACACAAGACAGGCGAAGAATTATGAGACGTAGCCCTTGAAACGCGCGGAGGAGACAAAGGGAGGGAAGATAATCTATAATCTTGTTGAGTAGTCCGCAAGACAGGTCGGGGTTAATTACTCCGCTATAACTTGGTCATCCTCCTTAGATGCTTTTAACCGTAGCTAATCGCAATATCTAAACTCGGTCATCTGTCTCGAATGCCATTAACCAAAACTAATCACCAATCACAAGCCGGTCATCCATTTCGGATGCCATTAACCGAAGCTAATCATCAAGCATAATTGGATGCCATTAGTCAAAGCTAATCAACAATCACAACCTGGTCATCCATCTCGGATGCTATTAACCGAAGCTAATCATCAAGCATAACCTGGTCATCCATCTTGAATGTCATTAGCCAAAACTAATCAACATTCACAACCCAGTCATCCATCTCGGATGCCATTAGCCGAAGCTAATTATCAATCACAATCAACATTCCATACTCAGTTTGACATTCGTCATCAACCCAATTTCATAACAGTTCAATTAACATCTCATAGTCGGTTTAATATTCATCGCAACGCAATAATATATCCTCCTTAAACAAGCCATTTTAGAACATTAACATTTTCATCATCATTTCAACATTTGTCAAGAATTCAATCAAACATTTTATCGTTGTTTCATCATTCATCAAGGATTCAATAATATATCATCCATAAGTAAATCATTTCAAAACATTAACATCATACGAGAAAAAGGTGGAAGCCACCTACCTGTTCCACCCATGGGGTATCCTTGTCCTGATGAAGGTTTGATCCCAGTCGCACCACCTAAAACATCGATGGCCACAAAGTAGTACATTCATATTAAGTAATTGCACAACTCTTCACCATGCATGTCTCAAGCATACACAAGTTCATATTCAAGTGTTCCACATATTACAACCACATAATGCAATCATTTTAAATCATTGGACCCATTCAAATACGTAACTCTGCTGCAGAAGTTAGTTAGCGCAATCTGGTTTACTAGTGATGCAGATTCATCAGCGGACTGATTTGCTGAAACACAAAATCGTTAGCAAATTGATTTGTTGGCGACACCCTAATATAACAGTGAAAATTGATTCACTGTAGACACCATAATTCGGCAGCGACCACTAATTCGCTGCGGACAACACAATTCGACAGTGAAAATGGATTTGCCGGAGACAACACAATTCAGAGCGAACACTGATTCACTACAGACAACACAATTTCGGCAGCGAATGCTATTTCGCTGAAGACAACACAATTTCAGCAACGAACCCTGATTCACTACGGAATAAATTTCAGCAGCGAACGTTATTTCGCTGTAGACAATTTGGCAGCGAACACTGATTCATTGTGGACAACACAATTTCGACAGCAAACATTGATTCGCTACAGATGACATAATTTTAGCAGCGAATGCTAGTTCGTTACGGACAACATAATTTCAGCAACGAACACTAGTTCGCTGCAGATAACACAATTTCAACAGGGAACATTGCTTTTCAGTTCCAGTATTACCATTGTTCTTAGAACCTAGAAGAATCATATAATTTCAAGCATGAATACATGCATTTCAGTTCTAGCATTACATTTGTTCTTAGAAACCAGCAGAATCACACAATTTCAAGCATGAACACATGCATTTTAGTTCCAGCATTACATTTGTTCTTAGAACCCAGCAAAATCACAATTTCAAGCATGAACACATGCATTTCAGTTCCAACATTACATTTATACATTAACATATTTCCATAGAATTTGGTCAAAGATTTATTATAGAAATTACATCACAATTACATGTACGATTCTGTTTTTAGCAAGGTCATCCCTCAAGCATTTAGCCACCTAAACTCCTAGTCTGTCCGGCCACCATTATTGCCAGCCAATAACTAGATTTGCATATGCAAAACCATCGATCCCCTCATATTGTCTATTCTGGTTATAGGTCCCTCATTCATCCCCTTTATTGTCTTTGTTTTTAGTTTAGTTTCTTTTCCCTGGCAGCTAGTATAAAATCCTAGCCAATCCCTCATGGTTTTTCTTCTCCCTTTCGGTTCCAAGGCTCAAGAACAACTGAAGAGAAGATTTGGTTCATACCTTACTATTTGTAGTGGTTTTAGGAAGGAATTTAACATTTTTTTCTCCCCCCTCCACGCATGTTTTTTTTTCTTCTTCCTCCTCTCTGGTTTTAATTTTCCTTCCCTCCTTCTTTAACTGTACCAGTTGGCTGTTACACACCCTCTGGTTTCAGCCATGTTCAGCACTCATTAACTCTCTTTTCCTCTATAGGGTTCAAGAGGAATGCATGCAACTAGATCATGTGTTTTTCTCTAGACAGAGGGAAGGGTCTGTTGCAGCTGTTGGGGTTGGTTTTAGGAAAAGAAGGGTCACCTTCTCTCTTCTTCTCAACTCTCTTACTCACTCTTCACTCAAGAGAGCTTGTATGCAGGTGGTCTGGTTGGTTTTTCTTGGGGGCAGAGAGGTTCAATTGCAGCAATAGCTGCAGGTATTTTTAGGGAGAGGAAGAGTCACCCTTTCTCTCTCCTTGTATTTATAGCCCCTATAAGTGTGATGAGGTGTTTGGGCACTAGACCAAGGCTGTTTTTATCCCTTTTTAGGTTATTTTGGATTGGTTACTATTCCAATTTTCTCCTAGAATAGGCCGATCCAACACTAATTTTTGTTGGATTTTACAGTGTCGCTGCCAATTCAGAAATCAACAGCGGTGGTGGAGTCATTTCTAGCTTTAATTTACTCTTTTTTTAGTGTTTACAACTGGTGACACAGAATTCGATAGCAAAATTGATTCGCTGGTGGCATAGGATTCAGCAGCGAAAATTGATTCTCTAACGACTCAGAAATCATCAACGCAATCTAGTCTTATGGCTGACGTTGAAATCATTAGCACATATAGGCTACTGCTGACTCATAAATCATTGATGACAATTGAGTCATTATTGACTGAGAAATCATCAATGAAATTTGGTTTTACAGCTGACACTAAAATCTTCAGCGCACATGTCCTACTGTTAATACAAAAATCGTTGACGAAAATTGAGTCGCTGTCGACTCAAAAATTGTCAACACAACCCAATTATATGGTTGACACTAAAATCATTAGCACACATATCCTACTATAAACACAAAAATCGTTGACGAAAACTGAGTCGATATCGACTTAGAAATCATCAACGCAAACTAAGTCTTTGTCGATTTAGAAATTGTCAGTGACAAGGTGAGTCATTTCTGGTTTTGCCTTCTCCCTAGGTTACGCTAAGGTTTACGCTACGCGTTTTCCCTTACACATATTCCAACCTAGCCGAGTATAATCATCACCAACCACACTCCAATCATCATACATCATTACGCAACACAAAAACAACATCCTTGTAAGTACATTTACCAAGGTTTCTCCCAAGTCATCACTTCTAAGACCGACACCTAGCATTGCTATAACCATACATTCTTACATTCACAATTGTATCATGGTAATGCATCTACACAACTAACACAATTATTCAACACATAAGGGTTCTATTTCCAATTCATCTCATGTCATTCTAACTATGTTCATCATGTATAGTTTCCTTCATGACTCATTCCCTCCCCTTGGTCGAAACTTTGCTACCCATTACTCCCTAGTTTGTACATGCAATTTCATCATATTTTATTATAAGTTTACTCACAATAACATTTCTCAATGCATACCCATTCCCATGATTCATAAACATACATGTTCATTCATTATACAACAAAACCAAAGCATTAGATCATGATGTAATTTTCATTTCAACTCCAGCATGATTTTTAAGGCTTACTAACAATACAATTTTTCACTTAACATCAATCCAACACATTTTCACATAACTTCATCCACCATATATGCAGAATTTATGTCATTAACATAAGTATAATCATAACAATTATGGCACAACCTCATTCTCATTCACGTGAACAATATTCATGCAAGTTCATTAATCTCATAATAAAATCAAAGTATTAACATTAACATAGATTCTGTTTCACCTCAAATACCATTCTTAGGGTTCAACAAGATCATAATTCTGCACATTCTTAGATTTTATTTTTACATAACTCTTTACTCATGCATGTTAAATCCATACATTATCATGAACACAAATTTTTTTACCTCAGCTCATGCATGTTTCCATGAGTTAAAAAAAGGTTACAAATTTCAGGTTTTATCATTTCATTTCGTCCTTTTCCATTATTTCCCTTGGTCGACCCTTAATCTAGGTTTTGTTCATCATGTTCATCCATTTCTTTCTGTTAACGTTTATGGAATAGGTCCCCCATCCAACTCCCATTCTCCTTAATCTTTCTATCTAGTCCTCTCAAGTAATAGGTGTAAGAACCCTAGCCAAACCCTTGTAGTTTTCTTCTCTTTTCTGTCCTGAAATTCCAAGAACAAAGTAATGAGGTGTTGTTCTTTCCTTACCTCATATTAGGTTGTCCTAGGCAGGTTTCGTATGTGGTTCTTCTTCTTCTTCCAGACTATTGGTTTTTTCTGTACTTCTCCAGCTCCATCAGACGGCCTCCTTCAGTCCCCTTCCTTTCATGGTTTTGACCATTTATGTTTTTCTTTAACTCCCCTATCTTCTCTAATGTTCAAGAGGGGTATATGCAACTGGGTTTAAGGGGTTTCTCTTTGGAAAAGAGGGAGAAGGTCTGCTGCATATAGCTAGTTGGTTTTTGGGAAGAGGGATTGCTACAATCAAGGCTGCTGGCCGACTATTTTTGAGGAAGAGGAAGGGTCACCTTCTCTTCCCCTTGTATTTATACCCCTCATAAATGAGATGGGGTGTTTGGGTGCTGGACAAGGTTGTTCATATCCCTCTTTTGGGTTATCTTGGGCTGGTTTTTATTCCAATTCTCCCCTAGGATAGGCCAGTCCTCCTCCAAAATTTTCTCTAAGGCTAGCCAGTTTATATCCTTTAATTCTTCTTAATATTGGTCAGCCAAAGACTAAATTTTTTACCGGGTTTTACAAAACGCATGGATTCGTTAGCGCACACACTCATCGTTGACTCAGAAATCATCAACGAAAACTAAGTTGCTGCTGACTTAGAAATCATCAATCAAAACTGTGCCGCTGCCGATTCAGAACATCAACAAAATTGCTTCCATGGCTGACACATTGATTCGTCAACGCATGCAGCCCCTATTGACTCAGAAATCGTCATTGAAAGCTAAGTCACTGCCGACTCAGAAATCATCAATGAAACTGCTTCCACAACTGACGCATGGATTCATCAACGCACACAGCCCATGTTGACTTAGAAATCGTTAACGAAAACCAAGTCGTTGCCGACTCAAAAATCATCAATGAAACTGCTCCCACAGCTGACGCATGGATTCGTCGGTGCATACAACCCCTGTTGACTCAAAAATCATCAATGAAAACTGAGTCGCTGCCAACTCAGAAATCATCAATGAAAACTCTATCGCTGTCGATTCAGAAATCGGCAACGACGGTGGAGTCATTTCTGGCTTTACCTTTTTTTGTTGGGTGTTTACATGGGATGTGTGTTAATGCAAAATGGGAAGGTAATTGCTTATGTTTCAAGACAATTAAAAACTCATGAAGTAAACTACCCGGTGCATGATTTAGAGTTGGCAACAGTAGTCTTTGCATTAAGAATATGGAGACATTACTTGTATGGAGCCCAAGTATAAATTTTTACAAATCATAAGAGTTTGAAGTACTTAATGTCCTAAAAGGAATTAAATATGCGGTAAAAAAGGTGGATAGAATTGATAAAGGATTATGACTGTGTTATTACTTATCACCCGAGGAAGGCAAATATTATAGCAGATGCCCTAAGCAGAAAGAACAAAGCAGTGATTGGTGGGATGATAATAAATAATGTAAAAGAATTGATAGAGTTGAGGGAATTAAGGACACGAATGGGTGTGGGACTTAATGGATCTTTAGTAGCTCAAATGGTATCCCAACCAATGCTATGGGATAAGATCCTAGAAGCTCAGAATAACGATACAAGAGTGGAGAAGATAAAGGATGAGATAAAGCTAAAACAAGAGACCCCATTTTAGTTAAGGGAAGATGGAATCCTAGCTGTACAGAAATGGGTTTACGTACCAAAGGATAAAGACTTGAAAGAAAACATTTTAAGTGTGAAACCCCCAAATAAATCTACACGGAATGGGAAATAAATATTTATCCAATATAGTAAATTGAATATTTACCTTAACGAGGGTGGTATTGGATTTTTGATATTATTCGGGAAAATTATTTTTATGTACACACTGGTGTAAATATTATGATATAAATGTAAACCTACAAGGATAATGGATTAAATATTACACTGAGCATGTCAAATTTATCTTTACCTTAGAGGAATGATACTGGGTCGAGAAATTTGGACAGAAAAGTTTATGTACCGATTTTAAAAAATGAAAACTTGAAAAATACCAGGAAAAAAAAGACAAAAATGAGAAAAAAAAATTATATGAAAGAAAACAAATAAATTAAAAATGGTAACATGTAATTTAATGAAATTTGAATTCACTAGTTTTAAGTTTGGTATAGACCAGTGTCATGACCCAGGAAATATTACCCGTGAAAAATTAAAGACTTAATGTGTCATGGAAGGTAGGGTGTTACATTAAGGGAAGCCTATGAATCATGGCTCACAGTGCATCCGAGGAGCACAAAAATGTTCATAGATTTAAAAGAATATTATTGGTGACTAAGGATGAAAAAGGAGATAGCTGAATTTGTGGCCAAGTATGTTATTTGTCAGCAAGTCAAAATGGAGCATAAGAGACCCATAGGAGAACTACAACCCCTCCCAATTCCAAAATGAAAATGGGAAAATATTACTATGGATTTTGTGTCCAGACTTTCGAACAGTAAAAAGGGAAATGATGCAGTCTGGGTGATTATCGATAGATTGACCAAGTCTTCCCTATTTTTACCAATGAAAATGATAGTATCGGCTTCATGGAGTTCCAATATCCATAGTGTCAGACCAGGATCCTCGATTTACATCAAGTTTATGGCCTAGTTTACAACAAGCTTTAGGGACTAAACTAAATTTAAGCACAACTTTCCACCCACAGACGGATGGACAGTCCAAGAGAACAATACAAGTGTTAGAAGATTTATTAAGATCGTGTATCTTAGAGTTTGGGGGACAATGGGAAGATCACTTATCATTGGTTGATGGCGCCATATGAAGCCTTATATGGAAGAAAGTATCATACACCACTATAGTGGGAGGAAGTAGGAGAAAGAAAATTGTTAGGGTCTGAATTGGTACATGTGACTATAGAAAAAGTGAGAATGATTAAAGATAGAATGAAAGGGACCCAAGATAGATAAAAAAGCTATGTAGACAATAGAAGAAGTTCGTTAGAATTTGAAGTTAGAGATCAAGTATACTTGAAGGTTGCCCTATGGAAAAATATCATTCGTTTTGGAATGAAAGACAAATTAGCACCTGGATTTATTGGTCCATTTGAAGTGGTGGAGAGAATCGGACCAATTGCTTATAGATTGATGTTGCCCCTACATCTATCAAAGATACACAATGTATTTCATGTATCTTTACTTTGAAAGGTAGAAATAGATCCTAGAAGACTTTTGCCACAGATTCCAAGAGAAGTCAAGGAGGATTTGACCTTAGAAATAAAAACAGTAAAGATACTTGATAAGAGTGAAAAGAGGTAAGAAATAAGAAAGTTGCCTTGGTCAAACTTTTATGGAGAAATTCACAAATGGAAGAAGAAACATGGGAAAGAGAGTTAGAAATAAAGAGGAAATATCCAAACTTATTCGTTGAAATAAGTAAGAAATTTAAATTTCGTGGATGAAATTTTATTAGGAGCGGAGAATGTGAAACCCTGAAAAATGAGTGATTAAAATGAATAGTTAAAAAATAATAAAAAAAATAAAACGAGAAAAGTTGGATTTTTGGTGAAAAATAAAATAATAAAAAAAATCAGTTATTAACTAGTTTTACCCTATTGAGCATAACACTGAATCCGACCATTAGATCAGACTGAAATTTTACGAGGAATCTCATAACATATAGTCCTACATTCAATTATAATTTTAGGGCAATCCGAGTTTAGGAAGATATTTTAAAACTATTAATAGTCAGATTGTAAATAACATAAAATTCATCAATTGTAATTTTGTAAATATTTTGATGAGCTGGCAAAGTTCTAGCAATTTATTCTCCCTTCTTTTGATGCCAGAAACAAAGACATAATAGAGAAATAAACAAAGGAGAGTAAAACACTTATAACAAAAAAAAATACCTTTAGAGAGTAGAAATTGTGTAGAATTAAGGATCTAAAAGGTGTAAAACACAAATCACTCCCTCAACTATGGATTTAAGAAGAAACTAAGCAAGGGGTATAAATACAAGGGGGAAAAGAAGGTGACCCTTCCTCTTCCCAAAAAATAGTCGGCCAGCAGCCTTGGCTGTAACAATCCCTCTTCCTAAAAATCGATCAACTGCATGCAACAAACCTTCTCCCTCTTTTCCAAAGAGAAACCCATAAACTCAATTGTATGTACCCCTCTTGAACATTAGAGAAGATAAGAGAGTTAAGGAAAAAACATAAATGGCCAAAACCATGGAAGGAAGGGGAGTGAAGGAGGTCGACTGGTGTAGCTAGAGAAGAAAGGAAGAAAAACCAAAAGTGGAGAGGAAGAAGAAGAAGAACTACATAAGAAAAACCTACCTAGGACAACCTAAAATCATGAGGCAAGGAAAGAACACCACCTCATTACTTTCTTCTTGGAATTTCAGGACAGAAAAGAGAAGAAAACCGCAAAGGTTTGGCTAGGGTTCTTACACCTATTACTTGAGAGGACTAGGTAGAAAGATTAAGGAGAATGGGGGCTGGATGGGGGACATATTCCAAAAACGTTAATAGAAAGAAATGGATGAACATGTTGAACAAAACCTAGATTAAGGGGCGGCCAAAGGAAATAATGGAAAAGGATGAAATGAAATGATAAAACCTGAAATTTGTGACCTTGTTTAACTCATGGAAACATGCATGAGCTGCAGTAAAAAAATCATGTTCATGATAATGTATGGATTTGTCATGCATGAGTGAAGAGTTGTGTGAAAATAAAATGTAAGAATGTGCATAATTATGATCTTGTTGAACCCTTATAATGATATTTGAGCTGAAACAGAACCTATGTTAATGTTAATGCTTTGATTTTATTATGAGATTAATGAACTTGCATGAATATGGTTCAAGTGAATGAGAATGAGGTTGCGGCATGATTGTTGTGATTATACTTATATTAATGACATAAATTCTGCGTATATGGTTGATGAAGTTATTTGAAAATGTGTTGGATTGATGTTAAGTGCAAAATTGTATTGTTAGTAAGCCTTAGAATCACGCTGGAGCTGAAATGAAAATTACATCATGATCTAATGCTTTGGTTTTGTTGTATAATGAATGAACATGTATGTTTATGAATCATGGGAATGGGTATGCATTGAGAAATGTTATTGTGAGTAAACTTATGATAAAATATAATGAAATTGCATGTACAAACTAGGGAGTAATGGGTAGCAAAGTTTCAATCAAGGGGAGGGAATGAGTCATGAAGGAAACTATGCATGATGACTATAGTTAGAATGACATGAGATGAATTGGAAATAGAACCCTTATGTGTTGAATAATTATGTTAGTTGTGTAGGTGCATTACCATGATACAATTGTGAATGTAAGAATGTATGGTTATAGCAATGCTAGGTGTCGGTCTTAGATGACTTGGGAGAAACCTTGGTAAATGTACTTACAAGGATGTTGTTTTTGTGTTGCGTAATGATGTATGATGATTGGAGTGTGGTTGGTGATGATTATACTCGGCTAGGTTGGAATATGTGTAAGGGAAAACGCGTAGCGTAAACCTTACATGTAGCCTGGGAGAAGGCAAAACAAAAAATGACTCACCTTGTCGCTGGTGATTTTTGAATCGGCAGCAACTTAGTTTGCGGTGATGATTTCCGAGCTGACAATGACTTAGTTTGCGTTGATGATTTCTTAGTCAGCAGTGACTCAGATTTTATCAACGATTTTTATGTTTGCAGTAGGATATGTGCGCTGACAATTTCAGTGTCAACCATAGAACTGGGTTGCATTGATGATTTTTGAGTTGGCAGCGACTCAATTTTCATCAATGATTTCTATGTTAACAGTAGGACATGTACACTTATAATTTCAGCGCTAGCCGTAGAACAAGATTTCGTTGATGATTTCTGGGTCGGTAGTGACTCAGTTCTCATCAACGATTTGTGAGTCAACAATAGCCTATATGCGCTGATAATTTTAGCGCCAGTCATAGGACTGGATTTTTGAGTCGTCAGCAAATCAGTTTTTGTTGCCGAATGTTATGCCACCAGCGATCAGTTTTTGCTGTTGAATTCTTTATCACTGACAAATCAATTTTTGCTGTCGAATCCTGGGTCACCAGTGAATCAATTTCGTTGTCGAATTCTGCATCACTAGCGAATCAACTTTCGCTAACAATTTTCTGCAGAGACTTCCATGTCAGAATGACGTAAAATGCTTGTAATGATTCCATTATATGATTGTGTAATATGTGGAATACATGAATATGAACATGTATATTTTTGGAATATGTATGGTGACGAGTTATGTGATTATCAAATGCAAATATGTTGATTTGTGATCATTGATGTGTTAGGTGGTGCGACTGGGATCGAACCTGTGACTAGACAATGACATCCCACGAGAGGAACAGGTAGGTGGCTTCCACCCCTTCTAGCATAACGTTAATTCCCCGAAGTGAATTTATTACGAAGGGCCTTTTATTGTGTTATAGCTACTAAACTGTTATGGAATGTTTGTACGGATATCACGAAGGGTCTACTATTGTGATATAATGGATTGTTAAATTGTTATTTAATGTTTGTACAAGTACTATGAAAGATTTTTATTGTGTTATAATGAATGCTAAACTGTTACATAATGTGTTGTACGAATAGATGATTAGAAACCCTTTTTGTTTCCTTAGACATTACTACTTGTAATCAGTAGAGGTTTTACATATGGATAGCAAAATAAATTCTAAATTTCAAGTATTAAACTAGATTATTTGGGATTTATTTTTTCCTTGAAAAAAAACTGAGAGAGTGAACTATGAGAAAACTTGCTATAAAATTTCACAAGTCAAGTAGATTTAAAATTTCAAAAAAAAAAATCAGAGACAAATCCTATCAATAATGAGTGATGCTATATTTTAATGATATGTTTTGATAAAATTTTTCCATTTAATCACATATTGACGTGTAATAAATATGTTAAGAATTATAGGTAGTTCATCAATAAATGAAAGCATACATCCTAATCTTAAAAATACTACCTTTTATATGATGTAAAAAATAGTAACATTATTCTTCCAATAAGATGTGTTTTCTTTTCTTTTCTTTCCTTTTTTCTTATACAAGAGAGACGTAAAGCCCAAGCAAAAAGAGACACTAACTACAAGTATGTCACTTATACCTCTACGAAAAGAAATTAATAAGTCTTTAATATGATGGAATTTAAAAGAAACAAGACAAATAATTTCTTAATTTCAAATGAGAAAAAAAAAACCCTAATTTTTCATTTCTATATGATAAGTATTTGGTTATAAATGTGTTCTAAATAAAGGGGTGTTATACATGTACTTAGGTCTTTAATTAGACAATATCAGGAAACCAATAATAAAATACATTGATCTTCAATGGTGAACTTTGTCATGGATGGTAAATTTTGTTTTAATCTAGAAATATGTAAATTATTCTAAAAGTAAAGTGCATTTTGGTGTACGAATAATAATTGATTTACAAATAATAATTGATATGGTTCAGCAATGAATGTTTTACAAAGGGCTTTCAATTTTGTGTTTGGGTTTGATGAGGAGACCATTCAATAAAGATTGTATTTTTCCTTGGAATATAGCTTGTGTTTCATTTAGTCATGATGAGTTTTTGGCGTGGGATAGTTTTAACTAGCCTTGATTTGTAAATGATGATGGGTTTGATCCAATCTTCTTGATGGTTCATTCATCTAAATTAGATCGGCTCATGTATAAGTTTGATTTGAGCAGGACAGTAGGCTTGTTGGAAGCTTTTATCAAGTCTAATTTTGGTTATATTAATGAGTATGAATTTGAGTCATATAAGGTCCAAAATTAGTTTGAGTTAATTAAGATGTTAGAATATTTTTTTTACAATAAAATCAAGACCATAAAAATCAATTAAAATAGTTTATTAGTCCATCTAGATTGCTTGTCATATGACTTGTTGTAGCCAAGTCATCCAATTGGTGAGTTGAATTATAATAAGAAAATAAGTTGGCTAGAGAATGATCCAAATGTATATGAAAGAAGTTTGAGATAAAAAACTTGTCATTATAGGAGTATTTTTTTCCTTTTTAACACACTTGGCCAAAAGTTTTAGTAAAATAGCACAAGCTAAAAAATTATTTGAAAAATAACATAGTTTTAACAAAGACGTGATTATGAATAACAACTCTAATAAAGATGTTATTGAAAATAATAACTTTAACAAAAAAACTCAAACTGCAAACTTACTCTAACTCTAACCCAACCCCAAATACAAACACTAAATAATATCAGAACCTTAAATCTAAAAGAAAACCCTAAACACTAACACTAATTATTTACCCTAAAAACAAACAGTAATTAATAGTCATAATAACAAACCTTAACTAAATATAATAAAATCTTTTGGGTTTTTTGATCTTTTTTTATGTATTTTTGGTTTGTTTAGGGTTTACTATCAACTCAATATTTAAAAATAAAATTCAATAAAACCTCATACTAAATAATAAAATTAAAAAAAATTAAAAGATAAAAAAAGGCTAAAAAAACTAAAAGATTTTATTATATATAATTAGAAATTGTTTTTAGGGTTAAAAATTAGTGTAAATGTTTAAGGTTTGTTTTAGATATTAGTTATGGTTTGAGGTTAAAGTATTGTTTTAGGGTTTGTACTTAGAGTTAATTTACAATTTGATTTTTTTTGTTGTAAAAGTTGTTGTTTCCAATCACATCTTTATTAAAATCATTATTCCATGTCATATCTTTAATAATAATATGTTATTTCTCATTATTTCCTATCAAATCTTTGTTAATAATATGTTATTTTTCAAATATTTTTTTTGCTGGTCCTAGTTTGTCAATGTTTTGGTCAAATTATGCCAATTTTCAAAAAAATAATAATCTCATAATAGGTATATGTCATCTTACTAAGAAGAACAACAATTAGATTGCTGTGTTTTAAGAATTTTAAATAACCCATAAAAAACATGAAGGATTGGAAATTTGTACATCTTTATTATTTAATATTTTTTTTATAATAATCTAGATTTAGATTTTTATCCCGTTAAATTATTTAGGAATAGTGGCTTTATTTCATAAGGCAAGTTATCATCAATTTATCGAATTCCAATGTAGATAGTTAAAATAAAATATAGTAAAGGCAAATATTTAAATAAAAGAAAAAAAAGTGAATATAATTATTGAAAAACAATGTAAAGATACTCAAATAAAAAAATAAAAATAAAGATAATCAGAAAATTAAATAAACACCAGCACTAAATTTTTCATTACCTTCCCATTTGGAGTGATGCCACAACACCTATCTACAGTTCAATCTTTTTTTTTAGAATGAATTTATATTATTTTTTTAGAACGAAGATTTGTAAAGAGATTGTTTTTAGAATAGATACACTCTTTGTTTATCTCTCGTGATATTGCTTTAAAAAAATATATAAAAAATATTTAAATTGTATATTTTTTTATATTGTTATTATATTCGGTACAACAATTCAAACTTGAAAACTCTTGACTTGATTCTTTGCTTAGTCCAAGTTATAAATTAACTTGTGTGAGAATTATTTTGACATGACCTTATCGATTAAACAAGTTCAAAAAAAAAAAAAGAAATATGTGAGACCATAAAATCTAATACCTATAAACTCAACTAAGTTGAATTAATTTTTTTTTAATTTATTATATAATAAAAAATATAAAAATTGATTAATCATCACCCCAATACTAAATAATAAAATTATATAAACACCTTTTATTAAAAATTAAAACTAAAAAAAGAAATATAAAAAAAACCCCAAGAGCCTTTTACATCTTGTAGGCTTTAAAGGAGATCTAAAAGCTTGGTGCAGTATTTGGGAGCGCGACCTATCATCTTTTGTTTGAAAGCAAATATTATTGATAGTGAGAATTAATAATCTTTAGACATATGATATGTATTAATTAACTAAATTACAATATAAAATTATTATAAAATATATATTAATATAATTCACTGTTTATATAAATAATTAAATTATATTAATATATTAAACCAATCTTAATTTTTTTAGTTATATTGATAAACATTACAATTCAATCATCTAAATTTACAATTCAATTGATTGGTGAGTGGAATTTTTTATTTTTATTTATTAATTTAAATTTTTGAGAAATCTCACTTGAAAACTTAGACAGTGTATATTTTTACATATGGACTATATTTTAAAAAATCTTTGATTTTTTTAGCTTTAAACAAAAAAATTTTTGGATGTTTTTTGAATTGTTTTGATATCTTAATATAAAAATATTTTTTTTATAAAAATATTTTATATATATATTTCTAATAAAAAAATCACTTTAAAAATATAATCTTTACAACAATTCTAAATAGGCTCTTAATAAATTATACCCTATCAGGAAACTCTCAAATTGATAAAAATTTCTTTTGAAATTTTGAATTGAATATCTTTTATAAAAGCAAATTCAGAAAATAGGAGGAAAAAAAATCTAAACAGAAAAATATTACTTAGCAAGCAACCCAAACAAAATTAACCCGACCTGCCCCGCCCCATTTTATTCTAACCTCTCCTCTAAGTCACGTCAAAATATCCATCTGTCATAAACCCTAAGACCATCTTCTCTCGAAACCCAAAAAACCCACTTCTCCTCTCTCACAATCACCTTCTTCCACAATGGGTAGCAGCCAAGCAGCGGTTTCCTTTCTTAACAACCTCGCTCGCGCAGCTTTCGGTATCGGCGCCGCCGCTACCGTTCTCAACTCCTCTCTTTACACAGTCGATGGAGGCCAACGCGCTGTTCTCTTTGACAGATTCCGTGGAGTCATTGACACTACCATCGGCGAAGGGACTCATTTTCTTATCCCTTGGCTTCAAAAGCCATTTATCTTTGATATCCGAACACGCCCTCACACTTTCTCTTCTGTCTCTGGTACTAAAGATCTCCAGATGGTCAATCTCACACTCCGTGTTCTCTCTCGTCCCGAGGTAATTCATAAAATCAAAATCATTTTATGTATGTTTTTTCTTTTGATTGAAATGGATGGAAATGGGTATTGCTTGATTCGATGGTTTTTCAAGGGTACTTTTTTGCTGTTTTGCTTTGTTTTTTCAGATGAGCTTTTTCTTCCTTTTTTTGTTGGGTTTGTGTTGATTTTAGCTAGTGAATTAGTTTTACTTGGTTTCGAGATGCATTTAATTGGTTTTAGCTATGCTGAAAGGAGATGCATTTAGTCTGTGATTTTATTATTTTCTGTTGGGCAAAGGGTGTTCCAGTGGTATTTAGAGGGGTTTTGTGCTGTTTTTTTAATGTGCTGTATATGATTCTGTTAGCTAGCAAAACTTGGTTTTGAGACGGGTGTATAATTTAGATTGCTAGCAAAAAGAAAGAGGAGATTAATTCAGCTTGTCATTTTATTTGCTCAGTTGAGCTTTTCAATTATCGATTGAGATTTTGGCTTAGAAGTTTTCTATTTTTCACTCATTTCTTCTTCACTATAGTCAGAATTAAGCAGATTCTTAAATGGTGAGTGTTAATGCTTGTATTTTCATTTTGTGAAAATTTGATGGAAGAAAGGTTATTTTGAGCAGGTGTCACGTTTGCCCCATATCTTTCAACGTCTTGGGCTTGAGTATGATGAGAAGGTGCTTCCTTCGATTGGCAATGAGGTCTTGAAGGCTGTTGTTGCACAGTTCAATGCTGACCAGCTCCTCACTGAACGTCCTCATGTGTCAGCTATGGTCCGTGACTCGCTCATCAAGCGTGCAAGAGACTTTGACATTGTGATGGATGATGTGGCTATTACCCACTTGTCTTATGGAGTGGAGTTCTCAAGGGCTGTGGAGCAGAAGCAGGTTGCTCAGCAGGAGGCAGAGAGGTCCAAGTTTGTTGTCATGAAAGCTGACCAGGAGAGAAGGGCTGCAATTATCAGGGCAGAAGGTGAGAGTGATGCTGCTAAGCTGATCTCTGAGGCAACAACAAAGGCTGGTATGGGGTTGATTGAATTGAGAAGGATTGAAGCATCGAGGGAAATTGCTTCAACTCTGGCCAAGTCATCTAACGTGGCATACCTTCCTGGTGGTAACAACATGCTTCTGGCCCTGAATGCAAACCGTTGAATAGGTAATTTCTATATTTTTACCTACATTTGGATGCTTGAATTCGCCTGTGGGAGTTGGATTGATGTTTGGTTTCACCACTAGAATTTATTGGTTGGCAATGGAAATTTTATGCTGCTGCTTGGTGATTAATATTAGTGCTTTTTATCCCATGTTTGGGTGCTTGAATTTGGCTCTGGGATTGGGATTGATCTTTTCTTTTCACCTCTTGGATTTATGAGTTGGCAATGGAGTTTTGACGCTGCTGCATGGTATAATTATTATAAATGCTTTCTATCCTTTTATTGGAATGATGTTTGGTGTTTGCCATTTTAATTTTTGGGTTGGCAATCAAATTTTAGGCTGCTGCTTTGTGATTAGTGTTAAATGCTAGGCCATTCCTATCTTTTACCACCACATTTCACCCTGAAATCCTCAAGTCAACTGGTTTGTGGTTTCATTTAGCTTCCTCATTCCCTTTATTTCCATGTAAAATGTGGATGTCAAATTCCTTTCAAGCTAGTGTTAATAAGGTCATGGATCTCAATCCAAATAATTTTGCCTCTTCACATTGTCATTGACTACATCTACTTATTGTCTTTATAATTCTTGATTTCACTTCTATTTCTTGCAGGGGTTTGGTGTGATGGCATTACCTGATTGTGAATTGCAGGGTAGTACTTTCTTTATTAGTATAAAGTCCAAGCAATTTTGCATCTTCACATTGTCATTGAATACATCGACTTTTTGTCTTCATAATTCTTGATTTCACATCTATTTTTTGCAGGGGTTTTGGTGTGTTGTGATTTCATTGCCTGATTGTGAATTGCAGGGTAGTATATCTTTTTAGTATAAATCTTTTGATTTTGTAAAGACCATATATCATTTGAATTCGTTTTAAGATCAAAAGTTTAGAGTTCAGGAATTCAGGATCTTATGTTGAAGGGAAGACGTGGTTTTTTTTTGTTATATTATGGCTATGATCAGCTATAGGGTAACTCAAGGATTTGATTACTAATGTGCTTAAAATATGTGAATGAATGTGGTCCTTGATGGGTGACCATTTTTAATTGTTTAACATGCGCTGGTGTGTTTGGGAGTGTGGTTCGGTTGTTTTTCAATATGCTTTTCACTTATAAATGTATTAAAATAATATTTTTTAAAAATAATTTTTGATATCAGTATATCAAAACGGTACAAAAATAAAAAAATATTAATTTTAAACTAAATTTTTTTTTTTTTTGAAAAGGTTGGACTACGTTCGTAAACTATTTCAGTTTGATACAGTGCCCGTTACCATGATACCTCCAAGAGATTTCATTATGGGATATCTGATTAGATACCTGTTTTGATGGAAATAGTGGTAACTATTACGGAGAGATTGAGTGGTCACAAGTCTTGGTAGTCTGTTGGTACGTGGATGCGAGTGTCTACATAGTTATAGCACCATTACTTGCATTGTGGAATTGGGACTATTCTTTTGCATTGCAGAATGGTTGTTGGTGTGAACCATAGGTAATAAACCTGGATTAGCCTGGTGGGTCAACCCGGGATCTGGTCGGCTTGGTGGCTAGACCAGTCAGGGTAAGGAAAAAGACCGGTCAGTGTAAAAACCTGGCAAAACCTGGTCGACCCATGACTCAAGCGAACTCGGACAATACCTGTTTTTTTTTTTTTTCAAATGTGGTTTTTCTCCTAGATCTTTTTTTTTTTCATATTTTTTTAGTTGGTTATTCTTTTCAAAGTTCACTATAAATACTAGAAGAATGTTTTATTTCTCAGTGTGGGATTTGAAATTCTTTAGTTTATATATTTTATATTCCCAAGAAAAAAGTTATTTTTTTAATGTGAGATTTGAAACCTTTTAGTATATATATTCTACATTCATAAGAAAAAAAATTATGTTTTTTCAATATGGGATAAAAAAACTTTTTGATTTAAATACTTCAACTTAAAAGGATAACATAATATCTTTTCAATGTGAGATTTGAAGGATTTGAAACCTTTTAGTATATACACTCTATATTAACAAGAAAAAAAGTTATTTTTTTAATATAAGATTTGAAGCCCTTTATTATATATACTCTATATTCATAAGAAAAAAATTATATTTATTCAATGTGGGATGACAAACTTTTTTTATTTAAATACTTCAATTTAAAAGGATAACATAATATCTTTTCAATGTGATAGAAAAAACTTTTTGATATATTCTTTTAAACTTTATTATTTACAACATATATAGTTTATATTTACATGAATTGTTTCTTAATTTTTTCATATGAAATATTAAAATTTTAAATATATTTTTTAAAATTTTTCTAAGTTGACCCGTGTAACTTGTGACTCGACTTCTTGACCGAGTCAACTCCTGGATCGGGTTTGATAACTATGGTGTGAACATGATGCCCTTGACGATAGCATAAATAATGTTTATCAATACAAGTTACTTGGCTGTTTCTTTTTTCATTTAAGTGATTTGCCCTTGATTGTTGTTATGACCCGAACCGAATCAGGAAATGATATTTCTTGAAAATATGACCCGAACCGAATTAAAAACCAGTTCGGTTCGGTCAAGTTTGGTTTTTTGACATTAAAAATCATAAAACTAAAAATTATCTTTGAAGTTTTGTTATTTTTAATGTCAGATTTGAAAATGAAAATAATTTCATCCATCTGTATCAATTTTTCCATCAGTTGCCTTTAAATTCATTATTGGTTCAACTTTCAGTTTATGTAAATAGAATACATGAATTTTAATCTTCTTCATTTTAATAAACTAACTTTTTATTATTTTAATAAAATGACTAATTTTTCATTTTTCAATATGATTTTCTTTTAGTAAGAAAGCACCTTCTAAAATAAGTTGTGTTTGTATGATATAAATGAAAATAACTTTTTTTTAAGATGTAAACTCCTTTTGTACTATTAAAATATTTATTATTTTAATTAAAAAAATGAATATCATATGATTGCAGTATAAATGAAAAAACTTACAAATATTTTTATATATAGAATTTGATTGACACAATCGAAAAAGTTGGCATATATAAAAAATAAAATTCAAAGTTCAATCGAGAAAAACTAAAATTTGGTGCGCCAACATTGCATTTTTTTTTCTTAAGTAAATATCTAAAGTATACATCATAAAAAACAGAGCAATTAATAGAGTGAAAAAATTGAAAAAAAAAAGAGTGTGCTCAAATAAATAAAAAACAAACTATAATTCATATACTATATCACACTCGATGAACTAATATGATAGATAAAGGGTAAAATGAAAAAAAAAATTATCATATAGTTTTATGGTAACTAAAAAACACTAAACACTAACTAATTTTTAAAAATTCTTGGGTAATGAACTAATTATACCAAATGTAAGATACAAATCTCCCTATGACATCCTACTTAAGATAAGCTTCTTCGAGTTTGTTTTAAATGATGAAAATACTTATTATACTTATATGTTAAAAGTTTGTTCAAACTATTCACATGTGTTTGTTATTTAAGATAAAAGATTTTTGGTCTTAGACAATAATTTGACCTAGACACTCAATCCTTACTCTTGAAATATAAGTATTGGATCTGAGAGAATAATAATAGTTAATTAAGCTTTTCTCCATTCTATTTAATCATGTCCAAAATATATACAAATGTCGTTACTTCTCATTGACCGAGCTCTATGGGGTCATGTTGACACAACCCAAGTCTACTCATAATAATAGCGTATCTATTCTGAAACCCAAACGTTTTCTAAACAAATATCGGTAAATTTTAAACAATAATATTTACATGATATGTTTATTTTAAAAAAAATATGTTGAAAAAATTAAGGGTAAAAAATGATTATGATAGCCACCGCCCAACGTCTTTAGAATACTTGCAATATAAAGAAATTAGTTATTTTTCTCTAACTTTGTATAATAAATTTGTAAAGAAATGAATGTTTTTTTTATGCAAACCTCGTGGATATAAAGATTCAAAAACCCACAGTCAAATAAACCTTTATACCAAAGTTGTTGCACATATAAGAATGAAATAACCAAGATAGAATTCAGTAACTTAAATAGTCTTATAGTTGAAATTATATTTAGAAAGGGTAGGATAACAATTAACGCCCCTTAGAAATCTCATCTAAACTAGGAGAATCAAATTTGAAATTGATGTCCCTTTGTTTTCTTAATTGGTAAGGACAATTTAATTTTAGCTTTAAATAATCTTCTCTAAGTAAAGAAGATTATTGCTCCCATTAATCATCCTTATAGGACTAGAGAACTCTTCAAAATAAGTTATTGAATATTCTTGTATTATTAGAAAAAAAATCATTTCCAAATAAGAATTCATAAGTTAAAAGACAACATATAACAAAACTTGTACAACACTTTTTAACATGTATCGTGATACCTTTCTGAAATTCAATTGACCTATAACAACTTAGTTACTGCGACAACACACCAATTGTAATATAGAAAAAAACATAATTAATTCTTTAAAAAGAAAACAAATTTATATAGAAGTTCATTGAAATTTCTACCAAAATTTTAGCAGAGTTTTTCCTATACCGGGAAGTCCCAAGTTATCGATAATAACCTATTACACTTCTATTAATCATTATCTAATCACGATTCAATCATCCTAAGTCTCAATTCCAACAATCCACATCAACACAATCACAATTTTCTCAAACATTAATATAATATAAATGAAGTATTAAATGACACTAAATAAATAAACAGACTTACATGTAAAATATAAATTAAGTTAATACATTCAATTTAAAATATATTAATACAATTTAAGTCACAACAATTTCTTAAGATACAAAATACATGAACATTCAATTTAAACTAGATAACAAAAAGATAGAAAGATCTAATATTCACTCCTGACATGAGTGTGACGGACCTGAAATAAATATAACATTGGATAATAAATATCATGGAAAAACAATATTAACATTGGTAATTAAGTAATTTATTCAAGGCTAAAATTCATTCATACTTCTTAGAACTCCCGACTTGGTCCTTTTAGGATTTCTTTCTCATGAATTCACTAACATTTATCCATTCCACTATCAATTTCTAACCAACATCATATATTAATACCGAAGAAAAATTTCTTCGAGAAAGTGCCAATGCCAATTTATTGGTATCATTAATTATTCTTCACTTGATAGCTAATCAAATCTTTTCTTTTCTAAGAATCTTTGGATGGTAATGTCGATACTAATGAATCTTATTAATATCATTAGTCTTCCATACCGAGACTGACCAATCAAGTTTGTCATGAATGCTGATATCAATGTAACCCATTGATACCATTAATTATTCCTATACCAAATAGTTAATCAAGTTCCAACAATACCTTAAAATATCCTCGGAATTGCTAATGTCAAGGATCCTTGACATCATTAATCTCCATACCAAGAATAGAAAATCAAGTTTTCATGGAAATGCCGATATCAATGTAACCCATCGATATCATGAACTATTCTTAACCTGAATAGTTAATCAAGTTCAAAATCCTTCATGTTCCATAGTGATCATGCCAAAGTTAACAAACTATACTAACATTATTAGTCTTCCGTACTTAGGACTGACTAATCAAATCCAAAAAAATACTGATATCAATGGAACCCATTGATATCATTAACCATTCCTAACCGGGATAGTTAATCAAGTCTGTTTCCATTTCTCAGCCGTTTCATTAGGTGTTTTCTCTTTTTGGAAGCATATGTATATATAATCCAAAAATTAAAAAAAAATCATAATTATGTATATTTTAAAAGGATATAGGTATAGAACATCTACCTATTGCGGAAGCTTGACTTGCGCTCCCTTACTGCTGTTGTACAGCTTCTGTGGTCCCTCTTGTATTCACAAGTATTCCACATTATTTTCTATTAAAGTTACATTTCTCATAATAACAATAATAATAACAAATGTTGACCTCCCTTCAACAATTTTTCCTTAACATTTGTGTTTTCCATTACATCCTTTAAGATTTGTTCTTTATTTAATCATAGCTAATATTATAAATTTCAGTTTCGAACCCGACTTATTTTCTTTGAATGCTAAGACACAACACTACACATTTTTTGAGGGAAAGAAACCTAATTCCGCCCCTAACGTGTCTAAATTTCCCGTTTTAGTAACTTGTCGAAACTGTTAGTAGGGGTTGCAGCCTAACCTCTTCTCAGAGTTTTACCTATATTTGGAGTTCTAGAACTCCAATTTAAGTGAGGTTAGTCTTATTGGAAAGCTAACACCTTGGATATAACTTCTATGAAGAAACCTCTCCCAAATTCTATCAATTTGAGGCTTGAATCCTTTTTAGAATCTAGGGAGATGAATCTGTCCAATTTTCATCAAAGGTTTAATTGAACCTTCAAACATCTTCATTTCCCACTCTTCCTCCAAAACAAGAATTTCTACATTATATGTATGGTAACCCCACTAAATGTGACCTTCTACAACATACAATCTAATCCATTATTAACATACAAAATCTCAAAAACTCCTCCTCCCTTTCTTTTAACCTTATGTTGACCGAAACTTGGCCTAAGATAACGAAGTCCTTCTCATGCAATAATTATCTCCTCTAACCATTGTTCACATTATAAAAACACATTGCAAGCAATTTACAAGGAAAATCATAAATTCACCTTTTCCAATTAATGGCCGGCCACCTATGATTCTTTAACCATTGAATTTTCTTTGATATTTCTACATATTTTAAATTCAAAGCAATCTACAATACTCTAATTAATTTAATTTCACACAATTCTATATTTACCCCAAATTCTCCTAAAAAACCCTAGCTTATATTCAAAATTAATACATCAATTCCTAATCGAATTCAAATTGGTTTGCATAATCAAGTTTAGGGCCCCTCACCTAGTGATAAACTGGAATTCGATCCTTAACTAGTCGAATTTTTTTTTACTCCTTTATTTTTGCACACCAGCTTCACTTGTTTGACTCCTCTTCTGCTCCCAATTTCTTCACTTGTTTCTTATTAATTTCTTTGCCTAAAGATGTTTTCCCTACCAACTGATCTAATTATTGTATAAACATAACAAGTTTTAGTGTTTCTCTCTCAATGTTTGGTGGAACAAAAAATTTCTCTCCTCCCTCTTGTCTCCACTGTAACCAGCCTTAGGAGGAAGAAAAATAGGGTATTTATAGTATCATTTTTCTTTAATTACACTTTGGCCTCACTTATTTAAATGTTTTATTTTTGCCCCATTCCTTTTTCTTTTTATAATTGGAGTTATATCTCTCTCTTTTTTTATCTATATTGTTTTCAGTTTAATATACAAGTTTATTTCCGGGGTTTACATGACTTGAAATTGTAACCTAATCTCTTCTTCTTCTTTGATTGAAAGAGAGAGAAAAAAGAAAAAATAAATAAAGAGGGGTTTTCTGGTTTTTGGGGGTTTCTTGAGGTTCAAAATGGGATGGCACATGTTAGCTTTTGTTTCAAATAATGCCTCACGTATGAGAGAGTCCGAGACAGCAGGTGAAAGCTTCACTCCAGAAAGCCTCTTCCCTGGAGAAAACGAAGCCCTTCGAGAAGGAGATTAAAGATTTAATGTTCAGAGTTCAGATGGTGTTCTCATTGAAAAGGATGAAAGGAAGCCGATTTAATGTTCAGCTGGTTAATAGCCAATAGGCGCAAGACAACTGGAGCGAGGAAACATTTACTTCAGTTCAGTTTATGTATTTTGTTGAAATCGTTAAAACGGTCCTGAAATCACGTTTTTTTGTGATTTCACCCGATTTTAACGATTTCACCTAATTTCAACCTGATTCCAACCATTTTCGAGTTTTTCAAACGATTTAAGCTGTTAAGCATTTATTGACTCATAAAATCATACAATTTTACGAGTCAACACACAATTTTAACAACCTTGGTGGAAACCACCTACCTGTTCCTCCCATGGGGTGTCTTGTCCTATTGAAGGTCTGATCCCGATTGTACAACCTAACACATCAATGGTCAGAAATCAATACATTTGCATTCGGTAATCACACAACTCATCACCATACATATTTCAAGAATACACATGTTCACATTCAAGCATTCCATATATTACAATCACACAATGCAATCATTATAATCATTGAACCAATTCTAATATGTAAGTCTGTCGCAGAAAATCATTAATGAAAGCTGGTTCGCTAGTGACGCAGATTTGTCTGCAAACTAATTTGTTGGAACACAGAATCATCAGCGAAACTGGTTCGCTGGTGACACAAACTCGTCAGCAAAAACTAGTTTACTGGTACACAGAATTGTCAGCGAAACTGGTTCCCTGGTGATGTAAATTCATTAGCGAAAAACTGGTTCGCTGGTACGTAGATTTGTTAGAAAACTGCTAACACAGAATTGTCAGCGAAACTGGTTTGCTGGTGACATAGAATTCGACAGCAAAAATTGTCTCGTTGGTGCCACAAAATTCAACAGCGAAAGTTAACTCGCTGGTGCCACAAAATTTGGCAGCAAAAACTAACTCGCTGGTGATACTGTATTCGGCAGCAATCACCAGCGCACATAGGCTACTGTAACAACCCGGCTTTTCAAAGCAAAAAACAACGGTAAATTTGTAGAGATTATATATATATATATATATATATATATATATATATATATATATATATATATATATATATATATATCATTCCGAGAATTTATAAACCGGTTTTCACTCATTATCGTGGTACAATCCATACACGAGACATCAATTAACACTTCATTAAAAGCAGTTCGTACACATACACATCATATTACGTTTGCATGATTACAATTCTACATTATAATATACGTACATAATCATAAGTTCACATTCCTATACTACTAATAGACATCACATATTTAAACAAAAGTATGGAGTAACAGTTATACATTTAGTACACTATGTTCCTACAAAATATATCGTGATTTAAAATGCGACTACATGATTTCTTGCATAAGTAGGTTTCCGTGTAATGGGGTTTCTAGGCAACTCGTTGGTGTGACATCCCTGCTGCAGTTCAAATATTTACAAAAATTGTAAATAATTAATGATAAGCAATTAAATAGTCTAATGAAAGCATTAACATTATTCTCTATTTAAAGCATAACAATCATAGTTCCTTCATATACTTGGTATATACAAAACATATTACACATGAACATATCTGATTAGTACTTAAAAGTGCATTTTTATCAAGGTTTTATATCATTATTTTGCACTTGAAGTATCAATAACTCCTTAACTAGAGCATGTTTTATATTAACAAGTTTGATAATATAAGATAGCTTTAATTTATGGTAAATGCTCATTTTAAATGCAGGCATATCTCAAAATTCAAAGGATTGATTGATGTGATTAACTATTAAAAGTGAAAAGACAAAGAAAAGACGAAGCTTAGAAAGGAAATACCGATTCAATTCAAATTAGAATACTGTTCAGTTACTAGGTCATATCTGGAGCTGTAGATCTTGGATTTCAGTTTAATTTATATGCATAGAAAGCTAAGAAATAGGTCTACAATGTTCATGAATAGTGGAAGACCCAAATTTGCCGTTTTCAAATCCAAAGTTTGGCCACAAAAGAGAAGTCAGAATCTATCCTGTAATCCATCCCAAACACTGCTCAGAATTTTACCCATATCTAGAGTTCTAGAAGGCCAAATGGTGTGAAATTTGGTGGGTGGAAGGAAAAGACAATTTTCAACAACTTTCATGAAGAAGACCTGCTGAAAGTCGGATGGTAATAATGACATTTCATCCAGACAAGAGCTTGAGGGCTATCCACCATGTCCATTAGCAGCACTACTCAATATTTTAGCCATATCTTGAGCTCTAGTGATCCAAATGCTCTGACATTTTATGGGTGGAAAGATAAGCTGATTTCCAACAACTTTCATGTGGAACATCTTGCCAAATGCTGATTGCATCAATGTCATTTCATCCAGCCAAAATGCTTGAGTGTTGTTGTCCACCAAGTCCACTAAATCAATAGTTGGCCACTACATCAATAATCAATTACCAAATGAATAGTTCTGAATTTTAGCCTATAAAAGGAGGCATTTGCCATTCATTGAGGAATCTTGGTTCTTCATATCAAGATCATATTCTTGCTCTCTCTTTATATTTTTGTAATGCTTAAGTTTTGCTTTCATTAATCTCTTGTTCATGCTTTTCATTTCCTTTACTATACTTAGTTAACTTATATTATGTTTATATTCTTATATTGTTTATTTATGTTTTTCTTCTTCATATTGTCTATCTAAGTTAATTATGTCAAGGTGAAAATGTTTCACTAATGGTGTTAGGATAAGTATAATATAAACTCAACATGGACTTTAATATTTATATCCAAGAAAGTTTGCTATTAACATGTCTTATCATTTTTATCTTATTAATCCTATGCCTTGCTTGTTAAATGGTTAATCTAGATTTGTGTTGTATAACACTTGGTACATCAAATACTTGATCCTTCATAGTTTTCGGCCGACATCGTTGTTATGAAAGGAATTTGATTTGTTGTCAACATAAGTTAGCATCATGAATACCTGATAAAATTTATAAGTATGGTGTTGCGTAAATAAGATGATTAATATGATCATGTTGATAATTTATAAAGAGTTTATACTTTACTTATCTTTAATACTGTTAGTGGATCCTCTAACCTTGACATTTGTTTTTATCATTGTTTAATCTTCACATTTATCTTACATCTCAATGTCCTCTTTAACTCACCATCACCATCACCATCACCATCACCATCACCATCATTGTTGTTGTTGTTGTTGTTCTTATTATTATCATTATGATTATTATTTACAATTTATATAGTTCACCTCCCTGTGGTTCGACCCCGGTCTTGTCAGGTTATTTATTACTTTGACACTCCTGCACTTGGGATAAGACATCAACTCTTTGATCATGTCAAGTTTTTGGCGCCGTTGCTGGGGAGGTAAATTCTTGTATAAATTATAATATTTATTTTATTTTCACTTTTCACTTTTCTTGTATCTAACTTTTGTTTTGTTCCTTTTGTTTTGTTTTCTTCTTCCTGTTATTCTCTTCCTACACGTGCATGAGAGTTTGGTCACGTACATTAAGTGGTAGACTTTGCAGGGTATCCTCATCATTTTCAGAAAATATGGCCGAAGAAGATAACCAATCACTTCATAATGAGAATAATGAGAATAATCGAGTTAGAACACTAAAAGACCACATGAATCCAATAAGAACAAGTACACCCTCATGTATAGTTTTTCCTTCTGATGCATCTCATTTTAATTTTAAGCCAGACATTATTCAACTTTTACCTTCTTTTCATGGCTTAGATCTAGAAAATCCATACTTGCATTTAAGAGAATTTGAAGAAGTTTGTAACACCTATAATGACTTAAATTGTAACATGAATACCATTAGATTAAAGCTTTTTCCTTTTTCATTAAAAGATAAAGCTAGAACATGGCTACAAAATCTTAGGTCAGGATCCATTCGTGCTTGGGATGAAATGCAACAACAATTTTTAAAGAAGTTTTTTCCATCTCATAGAACAAACTCTTTCAAAAGACAAATCTCACCACTTTCACTCAAAAACCAGGAGAAACATTTTACCAATGTTGGGATAGGTATCGAGACTTGCTTAATACTTGCCCTCATCATGGTTTTGAAACATGGAGATTGGTTTCACATTTTTATGAAGGGTTAACACCTAAAGATAGACAAATGGTGGAATTGATGTGCAATGGAACTTTTGAAAATAAAGACCCTGATGAAGCAATGGAGTACCTAGACTGCTAGATGAAAATGCTCAAAATTGGGACACTACAGGCACTCATGAGGCACCAGGTAAAACTCAACCTCATACATCTAGTGGAGGTATGTACAACCTTAGGGAAGATCATGACCTCCAAGCCAAATTTGCATCTTTAGCTAGAAAAGTTGAGGCACTAGAATTAAAAAAGAGTGGTCAATTAAAATCTGTTCAAGACATTGTGTGTCAAATTTGTGAAATGAATGAACATGCAACCAATGACTGTCCAACTTTGCCTTTTTTCAAAGAATGCCTTCAAGAACAAGCCCATGCTCTAATTAGTTTCCAAAGGCCCAATCATAACCCATACTCGCAAACATATAACCCTGGTTGGAGAAATCACCCAAATTTTAGTTGGAAGAGTGGTAACAATGATGCACAAAATTCACAGCCACCATTTCAAGCACACCATAATTTTCAAAATTCTCATGGATATGCACCTCTTTATGCTCCACCTCCTAGAAGAAATCTTGAGGAAACATTGCATGCATTCATTGAAAAGTAGGAGACAATCAACACTTAAAATGCTCAAACCATGGCAGATCTAAAAGATGCTCTTGCAAAATTCACATATACTCTCAATTTAAAAAAAAAAGGTAAGTTTCCATCTCAACCACAGCAAAATCCCAAGGGGCAACACAATGTAAATGCAAGTAGTTCCGGAAGCCAATACATGGATCAAGTCAAATCAGTATCACTCTTCGTAATGGTAAGGTTATTGAAAAACCCACTCTTGAACCTTATGAGAAAGATGATGAGTTAATCTCCAAGGGTAAGGAAGGGGTTGAATCTGAACATTGCAAAGAAAAGACTGATTCCCCGCTAGCACTTCCATTTCCTCATGCCATGACCAAACAAAGGAAAGTCAATCACAACTCTAAAATCTTTGAAACTTTCAAACATGTAAGGATCAATATACCTTTGTTAGATGCTATTAAACAGGTACCTTTTTATGCTAAATTTTTAAAAGATCTGTGCACTGTGAAGAGAAAACTGAATGTGAAAAAGAAAGCCTTTTTAGCCGAACAAGTAAGTGCCATTCTTCAGAACAATAATGCTTTGAAATATAAAGACCCTGGTTGTCCTACAATTTCTTGCTTTATTGGAGAACATAAAATTGAGAGAGCTTTACATGATCTTGGAGCTAGTGTGAATTTACTTCCATATTCAGTCTTTTAGAGTCTCAATTTAGGTGAGTTAAAACCAACTTCTGTAACTCTTTTACTTGCCGATAGATCTGTAAAAGTGCCTAGAGGAATAGTTGAAGATGTATTAGTACAAGTTGATAAATTCATTTATCCTGTGGATTTTGTTGTCTTGGATACACAACCTGTTGAAGCATGTAATTCAATTCCTGTTATTTTAGGACGTCCATTTCTTGAAACTTTTAATGCATTGATTAATTGTAGGAATGGACTGATGAAGTTATCATTTGGAAACATGACATTGGAGATGAATGTTTTTAACATTTGCAAACAACCTGGAGATAATAATGATTTACAGGAAGTGGACTTTATTGAAAAATTAGTTCATGATCAATTTGAAACTATTTCCAGTGAATTGAGTTTAATGAATCTGAAGATTTGCAAATGGTTTATTTTCAGGAAGAATCAAAGGCAAGTAATTGGAGACCACAAATTGAAGAATTGCCACCACGATCAATTGAGTATATACCTTCAAGTATTCAACCACCAAAACCTGATTTGATGCCGTTACCATTCAATCTCAAATACTCATTTTTAGGAGAAAATGAAACTTTTTTGGTAATAATTTCTTCCAAACTTTATGCACATCAAGAAGGTAAGTTATTACAAACTCTGAAAATGCACAAAAATGCATTAGGATGGACCATAGCTGACATAAAAGGAATTAGTCCTTTGATTTGCACACACAGGATTTATTTGGAGGAAAATGTTAAACCCTCTAGAGAAATGCAACGAAGGCTTAATCCTAATATGAAAGAAGTAGTGAGGAATGAAGTCATTAAGCTTCTAGATAATGGAATTATTTATCCTATTTCTGACAGCAAATGGGTAAGTCCTACCCAAGTTGTACCCAAGAAGTCTGGAGTCACTGTGATAACAAATGAGAAAAATGAGTTAATTCCAACTAGGACTATTACTAGTTGGCGCATGTGCATTGACAAAGGCATTGTGTAACCTTCTAACAAAGGAAAATGTCTTTGAATGGATTGAACAATGTGAAAAAGCCTTTGTTAAACTTAAAAGCTTGCTTACTTCTGCTCCTGTCATTCAACCTCCTGATTGGTCATTACCTTTTGAAATAATGTGTGATGCTAGTGATTATGCCGTAGGTGCTGTCTTAGGACAAAGAAAAGATAAGAAACCCTATGTGATTTACTATGCAAGTAAAACTTTAACTAGTGCTCAAATGAATTATACTACCACTGAAAAGGAATTACTTGCAATAGTATTTGCATGTGACAAGTTCAAATCTTATCTTGTTGGCTCACCTGTTGTTTTTAGTGATCATGTAGCTTTGAAATATCTTCTTTTAAAAAAGGATTCTAAGGCTAGATTGGTACGATGGATTTTGTTACTTCAAGAATTTGATATCACAATCAAAGACAAGAAAGGCACCGAAAATGTTGTCGCGGATCATTTATCAAGATTGATAATAGATTCCACATCTGACATCACACAAATCAATGATTACTTTCCTGATGAGTATTTACTTTCTGTTGCTACAATGCCTTGGTTTGCTAATATTGTTAATTTTCTTGATTCATGACATTTGCCAGCTCATTGGAGCACCCAAGACAAAAGAAAGTTCTTGAACGAAGTGAAGAACTTTTATTGGGATGACCCTTATTTATTCAAATATTATCCTGATCAAATATTTTGAAGATGCATTCCTGACAATAAGGTAAGTAGTGTCATTAAATTTTATCATTATGAGGCATGTGGGGGTCATTTCTCATCAAGAAAGACAATTGCAAAAATCTTACAAAGTGAATTTTACTGGCCCACCATGTTCAAAGACACGCATGCATTCTGCAAGACTTGTGAAAATTGTCAAAAGTTGGGATCTATTTCAAAACGTTACATGATACCTTTAAATCCTATTCTTATCATTGAGATCTTTGACTGTTGGGGTATAGATTTCATGGGTCCATTTCCTCCATCATTTGGTTTCTTGTACATATTAGTCGCAGTAGATTATGTTTCAAAATGGATAGAGGCAATTCCAAGTCGAAACAATGATCACAAAACAGTGATAAAGTTTTTGAAAGAAAATATTTTAAGTCGATTTGGAATCCCTCGAGCCATGATAAGTGATGGTGGAACAAATTTCTGCAACAAGTCATTTGAGTCTTTAATGAAGTAATATGAAATCACACACAAAGTTGCCACCCCTTATCACCCTCAAACAAGTGGACAAGTAGAACTTGCTAATAGGGAGATCAAACAGATCTTGGAGAAAACAGTGAACCCTAATAGGAAAGACTGGTCTTCAAGACTTAATGATGCACTTTGGGCTTATCGATCTGCTTATAAAACATCATTAGGTATGTCACCTTATAGACTAGTCTATGGAAAACCTTGTCACTTGCCTGTGGAACTTGAACATAAAGCTTATTGGGCTATTAAAGCTTTTAATTCAAATCTTGATGATGCTAGTCAGCTGCGAAAATTACAAATAAATAAGCTTGAGGAAATAAGAAATGATGCATATGAAAATTCAAGAATTCATAAAGCAAGAATCAAAGAGTTTCATGACAAGGAAATATTGAGAAAAACATTCAATGTTGGTCAAAAAGTCTTGCTTTATAATTCTTGACTCCATTTATGTCCTGGAAAACTAAGATCAAGATAGAACAGTCCTTTTATTGTGAAACATGTGTATCCATATAGGGCTTGTGATATCGAGAATCCAAAGAATGATAATGTATTCAAGGTAAATGGACATCGTTTGAAAGTTTACTTTGATAATTTTTCAGTTGAAAATGACTCTATTGAATTGGGTGATCCTGTATATAAAGATTGATTCTTTTTCTCACATTGTTTTTGTGTTTCTTTTTGGCGTGACCTTTGTTTTGCTAGTTTCTCTCACCCCGGTCAAATGGCGGATAACAGTACTCCATTACTCTTAAAGTCGGTTCTTTCAGTTTCCCTTGATAACTGATATTTGTGTATATATTTGTGCAATTCTTTGCTCTTTCTCCCTTCTTTGCATCTCTTTTCCACTTCTCATATAAAAAAAAATGGACACCACTCTTTAAAAATTGAAAAAGTATTTTCCTGCTCTGCCTCAGAATACGATTACAAAAATTTATCGTGCTAGATGTGCAAGATTGTGATTGTTAATGAACCATGGAATTCTTGAAGATATTTGCTAGCTAATTGAAGCAAAGGTCCAATTATTAGGTGAGTCCTCCAATTCTTTCATTTCATACATGCCTGGAACAGGTAAAAGCACTTTTGTAAAGAAACGTCGTGCAAAACAACTGCAAGTCTGTCATAGATGTGTCAGATGGACTTGTAATGTAAAATGTCATTCATTAGGAATGGTATCTGTAAACCGTGAAGATAAAATACAGTTCATTGAGGATGGCCTGAGTAAGCGGTCTTTAGATAATCTTCTATTGACTCTTGAGACGCATCCTAGTGGAGATGTGCATTGTGCAATTCATAATTTATGGTCACAATTCCATAAAGAACATGCTCGATATAGTCTTAGGAATCTGACTAAAAAAGACCCTGTTTGCCAGTTTTTAAGAAAACTGGATGGGAAGCCTATCCTCGACCCATAGAGGGCGTTTAAGCCGTTCTTGGACGTAAAACCAAGGGAAGATGTGAGTCACAATCACAACTACTTGTACATACACATGTTTTCAACTTGAACATACACATTCTTTCATTAAAAAAAAGAAAAAAAAAAGAAAAGAGAGAGAGAGAGAGAGAGAGACTCTAGCTGGCCTACATATAGGTGGTATGATTGCATTTTTCACTTTCTCGTCTATAAAATCTTCTCTTCCTTCCCTTCATTTCTACTTAACCCACACATTCATGATATCAAAGTGTGAAGAAATGGCAGGTTCCTCAAGTCCTCAAATAAGAAATATTTGTTTTTTCGTTGGATCCAGTCCTGGGAAAGAAAAAGAGTTTTTAGAATCAGCAAATCATCTTGGTCAGGTATTAGCTGAGAGAAAGATTCATTTAGTGTATGGCGGAGGCAGCCTTGGGTTAATGGGGGGTGTGTCAATAACTGCATTTTTAGGAGGCAGTCAAGTTTTGGGGGTCGTCCCCAAAGCTTTAGCAAAAGAGGACCTCCTTGGAAAAACAATTGGAGAGGAACTAAAGGTGTCCACAATGTCTGATTGACTGAATACAATGTTTAAACATGCTGATGCCTTCATTGCCTTACCAGGTGGTCTGGGCACATTAGAAGAGATCTTTCATATTTCCTCTTGGGCCCAACTGCACATGCACCATAAACCTATAGGTTTGTTAAATATTAATAGTTTTTATGATAAACTGTTGTCTTTTCTTGATCAAGCTGTGGAACATGAATTTCTAACATCTTCGGCACGACAAATCATAATCTCTGCTGCTACTACTGAACAATTGATTGACCAACTACAATCTTTCATCCCTATCATTGATCCCTCCATGAGTCGCATACATTGGTCAACTGAGGAAAGCCGTAAAAAGCTTAGATTAGATTTGAGCCTTCGTTTGTGAAACCTTGTGTCCTTTTGTTTTATTATTTTGTTTTGTTATTTCTTATACTTGTTTAAGTGTGTTTCAGGATTATAAGTGTTCGTTGTTTCAGGTGATGTCTTCTATACTCTATCTTTCTACTTTAGAACATTGAGGACAATGTTTCGTTTTGGTTGGGGGGAAAGGTTAGTCGACACCTACAAAAAAAAAATTAACTAACTGTGTTTTCTATTTGCAAAACCGTTGTTACTAAGATGGCAGAGTCAAGGAGTTCTTTTGTTAAAGTGACTCTTGAGACGCATCTTAGTAAACATTCTTAAAGAGGTCTATCATAATACTTCTTGAAATATTCAGGTTTACAAACTTTCGCATTATTGTCAATTGATTATGCTTATATACTAATTGAACAAGTATTCTTAAACCTTCATTTTCACACACACTTTAACATGTGATTGTGGGTCACACATTGGATTATTACATTATTTATGTTCTTTTGTTAAAGGTGTCGCACCCTCGCGGCGGAGCGGCGATCCCTCAATTGGTTTCGGGGTCATTTTTTGTTTTTGTGAATAAAGGAGTCGCCACCTAGTATTTGGTCACTAGGAACCATAACTGGTCTTTCATAAATTCTAAGGTAAGGGACTGGTTGCGTAAAGGGAAGGTATTAGCACCCCTAGTACGCCCTACCTAAGGTAAGCTGCTTGGTGTTTGGTTTGCTTTATAATTGCTATAGTGTTGGTGTTTTCTAATCCCATCAGTTTTTTTAGGTTTGATTCAAACTAAATTTATTAAGATAGAAATCCAAGGAAGTTCCATGTGCTTTAAAAACTCATTTCCCCTTAGTTTTTCAAGAGTTTGTGACTCGTAAATCACAAGGAGGGACAAAAATTTAGAAATCTAGGGTGCTTTAAAAATCTATTTTTTTTTTGTCTTAGTGTTTTATACTCTCACGGCTCGCAAACCACAGAGTAAAAAAATTGAAATGTCCTCGATTATAATCAAGGCTTCTTTCAAGGATGTGTGCGGATTTATTATTCCTAGAAAATTATTTTGGATATTTACCACTCCGGGTTTCTTTATGCAAATATTAACAGTGAATAATAACAAATTATTCCCAATAATATTTTGGATATTCGTCCTTTAAGAATTTCTTTATCCAAACATTAGTGGTGAATAATAGATGAATTCCCTCCAAATAAGATTTTTATATTTTTTGGAATATTGGCTAATACCCTTTGGAGTTTTACAAACATGTTGTAAAATCCAGAAATGCAAGAAAATAATTTTTGTTGTGTTTAAGAAATCCATATGAAAACACATTTTCGAAACTTTCAATATTTTATATATATAAAAAAAAGCATTCAAAACATGTTAGGGTATTGGCCATATGCAACACACAAGAAAACATTTTTTGATATAAACGTAAATTTGTCACATTTCGTCAAAAACCAGGTATTCTAAACACGAGATTTATATTTTTTACAACATAAAAAATTCAGACCTTAAAATAAATATGCCCAAAAAAAATCATAAATCTCTTTCGTTTTCTTTTATTTTTTTTGAAAGACAAGAAGAAAAAAAAAGGGAAGGTTTGGCCGGGTCACTTACCCAAGCAAGTGACCCGGCTGGACACAAAAGGGCGCAACCCTCTTTTACGTATGGAGAGCTACTGTTCAAGTGAATTAATTCACTTGAACAGTACAGACACATATAACCAAATAGAAAGAGACCACGCTAACAGTGCAACCACAAAGAAAAACAAAGCATGCAACATGTAAATAGAAAACAAACCTAGAGACGAAGAAACTCCAGTGGCGTTGAAAGAGTGATGGTCGCTCGGTCTGTGTCCGTCCTTCTTCTTCTGTTTTGTGTTTGGGTCTGCTTGTTGCCTCCTTCTTTACTCCATGTCTCCGTCACTCTCTTTACTGATTCCTGCCTTTCTTCTCCCGTTTCTGCAGTTTTTATTTTGCAGAAAAAAATGGAGCAAAGGCGTGTTTCTTGTCTTTCTTTTGATGTTCCTCCCGTTCTCTCTCTCCCCCCTTTAGGTTAGCAGCCGAGGCTTCTATATAGCCTATACATGGCTTTACTTAGGAAAAAAATATTACATTAACTCTAGGGTGTAATATCGGGTGAGCAGAAATAGGAAACCAGAATATTTGATTCTGATTCTGTCATTAGCAGTGATTTCTTTCCTAGTTTGAGGATGGTGTGGCTCTTTACTTTCCTTCCATAAAGCCAGCTGCTCCCTTTAAAATGACGCAATAAAAATATGGTTTGTAGATAAAAGGAAAGAAGATAACCGGGGTAGCTGTGCAGAGCAAAAGGAAAGAAAGAATTGCAGACGGGGATCTAATTCCTGTTCTTCAATTTCGTCACCCGGCAAAATTTCTTCTAATTTTAGCTTCAATCAACTCCCTTATTTTAAACCTTTTCCATTTGGTCCTTGGTCCATAAAAGGGCTTCAAATTGGCCTGCAATTGGTCTTCAATCTTTAAGCATCTTGCAATTGTGTCCCTGCAAACTTGGGCAAAAATCCTTCTCGCGGCAGGAATCTCTACTTTCACACTAGATATTCAAACGGAAATATCTTGAGCTTTCGATATCGAAATCAAGCTATTCAAAAGCCCAAATTCATTTATGCATCCAGGACTACAACTTTGATGAAAGAGTCGAAGGGAAATAAAATCGTTTTAAAGAACAAAATCTGGCAGTAATCTGGTTGATCAAAAAGGGTCTCCTGATTTAATTTAGAAACTGACAATGCCGAGAATCCCGATATGACTGAGAGTATGACTTAAGAACAAATTATCAAAATTTGTGATGGAAATAGAGTTTTTAGTGCAAAACTCGGGTCAGGATCCTTTTCGCGGCAGGAATCCCTACTTTCACACTAGATATTCAAACAGGAATATCTTGAGTTTCTAATATCAAAATCAAGCGATTCAAAAGCCCAAATTTATCTACGCGTCCAGGACTACAAATTTGATGAAGAAGTCGAATTGAGATAAAATCGTTTTAAAGAACAGAATCTAGCAGTAATCTAGTTGGTCAAAAAGGTTCTTGATCTGACAATACCAAGCATCCAAATCTGACTGAGAGTTTGTCCTAAGATCAGTGATCCCTAGGACCCAATAAAGGTGTAGGTCAATTTTTCAACATGTCATGAGTGACATAATATAACTAAGACGGTCATATATCATATGAAACCAAATAAGAATTAGAGCCTAATTTGGAACAAAAAATTACGACAGCAGCATAATCAGTTTTTTTTAGTGCAAATTTTGAAGGATTTATCCAACCTTAAAAACAAGTTAACAAAGGAACGAATTTAGCATTAAGGAGACCCCTAGTCAGTCTAAAAACCTGATGATTTTGGCAGCAAAGGGGAAGGATAAAGAGAGTAGAAAACAACTCAAATAGGGTTTCAAAAAAATAATAATAAAAAAAATTCTTTCTCTGCTTTCGTCAATTTTCCAGCAAACATGAGCTACACTCCTGTACTTAGTTCGAAAGAGGTATACATTGTCTCTAGCACATGGGGTCAAAAAATGAGTAACAACAGATGCCCCCTCTTTACAATGCTTACGAAGCAAAAACTCCTCAATGTTTTGCATAGTAAGCTTGTAAAGAAACAAAAGGTCTTCTTGGCTTGCTAAGTGATCTACTCATCCAAAGACTTCACTTCTTTTCTTTTTTCTCTCTTTGTTTTTTTTTAGAAAATTGGTCTATTTTCAGAGGTGACCTACCCACACATACTCAATTTGGTCTATTTTCAGGGGCGACCACCCACGTGGGAAGAGGGAAGAGGTGTCTTATTCTTATGGGTGACCTGCCCAGGGGAAGAATGATCTCATTATAATGGGTAACCTACCCAAAAAAAAAATATTTGGTCTCATTATGATGGGTAACCTACCCATATGGAAAAAGGGAAGAGTGGTCTCATTCTTATGGGTGACCTACCCAGGGGAAGAATGGCCTCATTATAATGGGTGACCTACCATGTAAAAAAAAAGATGGAGAATGGTCTCATTCTAATGGGCGACCTACCCAGAAAAAAATGATGGTCTCATTGTGATGGGCGACCTACCCAAGTGGAAAAGAGGGAAGATTGGTCTCACTCTTATGGGTGACCTACCTAGGGGAAGAATGGCCTCATCATAATGGGTGACCTACCCAGATGGAAAATGATTTTTTTGTAACGGACGACCTATCCGTTTTGAAATTTGAAAAGGATTTTAAAAGGGGTCTCAATATCTGGAGACCTGCCCCTTTTAAAGAGATTATATATATATATATATATATATATATATATATATATATATATATATATATATATATATATATATATATATGCTTTTTCTTGGAAATGGTCTCAATATTGAATGACCTTCCTATTTTAAAATTTTAGAAAATTTTGACGTTTTTTTTTAAACAATGGTCTCAATATCAGGTGACCTGCCCGTCTTAAGATTTTTATAAATACTCCACGTTTTTCTAAAAAATGATCTCAATATCGGGTGACCGACCCATCTTAAGTTTTTAAGAAAAACCCCATTTATTTTTATATATATATAGAAAAACTCCACGGTTTTTTTTTTATGGTCTCAATATTGGGTGACCTGCCCGTTTTGAATTTCAAAAGAAATTATCTTACCTCGAGGAATGAAGCAGTACTGGTTCACAATTCATGTTCTCTTCTATAGTTCCGTTGACTTGAGATTCTATCTCTTAGCAGTTCCCAAAAACTTGGAGCTAATTTGGCTTTCATCACACCTTTCCTGCCAAGTTAGTGTTATGACAATATAACATGCATGTTTTTGTTACCTATCTTGGAAACATAGGTCCCCCTTTCTATAGTAGGCTTCTTTGAGCTACTTGTTTGTCTGACCTGTTCTCTTGGACTGGAATATGCTTCATGCGCTATATTTCCTATCCTTTTGTGCTTGGTGAAGAGGTCTCCAGTTTCATATGGGGCCTTTACTTGCTCCATTGAGTATTGATTTTTATTTATTATTTTAAGAGAAAAACTTGAAAGATTGTCATGAAAACTGAAACTTTCAATACAATTAGCAATTCTCATAACAAACATTTTTATAAGTTTTTATGATGATACCCTTTTGGGCTTTGGTTCTCTATGGACCCCTATATGCAGGTTTTGCCCCCAGCGTGGTGTGCAATACCTATCAGGTTTTTAAAAAATTGGTTTGGTTCCCTTCAATTGATGGAGTCATTTCCTTAGTCATGTGTAAGAAAAGAGTTTGTTTAAGAAAAGATTTTAAATGCTATGAGATCATGTGCTTTATGAAGAAAAGGTTCTTTACAGAGAGAATTCATGGCCGAACTTTATTTTATTGATTGGGAAATTACGGAATACATCAAGCGTAATATTTCCTTATAGAGTCAGAATTCACAGGCCTAACTAGATCTTCTCCATCCATTCTAGATAACAGCAAAGCTCCTCTAGAGAATGCTTTCTTCACTACGTAAGGGCCCTCTTAGTTCGACGCCCATTTACTCTGATCTTCTCCTGGTAAAGGCAAAATTTTCTTCAGTACAAGATCTCCTTCGTGGAATCCTCGAGGTCGAACCTTCTTGTCGTATGATTTGGCCATCCTTCTTTGGTAAGTTGATGATGACAGATTGCGGCTATCCTCTTTTCACTGATCAGATTCAGCTGTTCATATCTAACTTTTGCCCATTCTACCTCTTCCAGCTCAGAGTCTACCAGTACTCTCAATGAGGGGATTTCCACTTCTAAAGGCATAACCGCCTCCATTCCATATACCAACGTGTACGGGGTGGCTCCTGTTGAGGTTCGGACTGCGGTGCGATACGCATGAAGGGCAAATGGCAACATCTCATGCCAATCCTTATAGGTGACTACCATCTTCTGAATAATCTTTTTGACATTCTTGTTAGCAGCTTCTACCGCACCATTCATCTTTGGTCTATACGGCGAAGAGTTGGAATGCTTGATTTTCCATTTAGCGCAGAGTTCTATTATCATCTTGCCATTGAAATTCTGGGCATTATCAGTTATAATCTTTTCTGGTGGACCATATCGACAAATCAATTCTCTCTCAATAAATTTCTTCACTACTTTTTGCGTCACATGAGCAAATGACCCGGCTTCTACCCATTTTGTAAAGTAGTCGATAGCCACGAGAATAAACCTATGACCATTGCTGGCTTTTGGGTTTACAGGTCCAATCACATCAATTCCCCACATCGCGAAGGGCCATGGAGATGTCAAGTTAAACAGAGGAGCCAGAGGGGCGTTGATTATGTCACCGTACACCGGCACTTATGGAATTTTCAGAAATAGTCTATGCAATCCTTTTCTAATGTCATCCAAAGTAACCGCTCTTTGTATCTTCCTAGCCATCACGTGTCCATTAGCATGGTTGAGCAAATCCCTTCATGGACTTCTCGTAATGCGTGTTTTTTGCCTCAACTTTATCCAAACATCTCAACAGAGTCCCGTCGGTTGATTTCTTATACAAAATCTCCCATCAAGATAAAAGTCCATTGCCAACCTCCTCAAGGTCTTCTTGTCGATTTTGGATCCCCATGGGATATGCCTGGTTTTGGATGAAATTCTTGATCATATACCAAGGGTTTCCATCCACTTCTCTTTCGACTGAGCAACAATGAGCTGGGTTATTTCTGATATTGATGTGTACTGGTTGTACCTTGTGCCCAAAGTCTATTTTGGCCATAGATGCTAGTGTAGCCAAAGCATCTGCAAACTGGTTTCCTTCCCTTCCTAGATGGGTGAACTCTATTTCCTCAAATTCTCCAGCCAGTTTAGACAGGTATTCTTGGTAAGGCCTTAACTTCTCTTCCTTGGTTTGCCATTCTCCTTTTACTTGGCAAATGATCAGCATTGAGTCTCCATACACATCTATCTTTCTGATGTTTAGCTCCAATGCAGCCTCTAAACCGAGAATGCAAGCTTCATACTCAGCCGTGTTGTTGGTGCACCCAAACTGCAGCTTAACTGAAACCAGATACTGCTTCTTATTAGGAGAGATTATCACTACTCCCGCTCCGTTACCATATACATTTACAGCACCATCAAAGTACATAATCCACCAATCTGATTTCTCTTCCTCGATTGCAAGCACATCTTCATCGGGAAATTCAAAGTCTAATGATTCATAATCTTCCATAGCATGGTCAGCCAGGTGATCGGCAATAATACTCCCTTTTACGGCTTTCCTTGTCATATATACTATGTCATACTCAGCCAATAGAACTTGCCATCTTGCAATTCGGCTCGATAAATAGGGCTTTTCACAAATGTACCTCAACGGGTCTAATTTGGAAATTAACCACGTAGTGTGATACAACATATACTGACGTAATCTCTTTGCAACCCATGTCAATGCGCAACACAGCTTCTCAATCACAGTATACCTAGACTCACATTCTGTGAACTTTTTGCTCAAGTAATAAATGGCCCTTTCCTTCCTTCCGGTTTCATCGTGTTGCCCAAGCACACATCCCATTGCTGTTTCTGTTACTGTTAGGTACAATATCAATGGCCTTTCTGGTACAGGAGGAACAAGCAGGGGTGGATTCAACAAGTACTGCTTGATTTTCTCAAAAGCCTCTTCGCACTCTTCATTCCAAATTCCAGGGTTCTTCCTTAACAAATGAAAGATCGGGTCACAAGTCGTGGTTAATTGGGATATAAACCGAGCAATGTAATTCAACCTTCCTAAGAAACCTCTCACATCCTTCTCAGTCTTGGAAGGTGGCATAGATTGAATAGCCTTTACTTTGTCGGGATCCACTTCTATCCCTTTGTCACTCACCACAAATCCCAACAACTTCCCAGATTTCACCCCGAATGAACACTTCGTTGGGTTAAGCCTCAACTTATATTTCCTTAGTCTTTCAAACAAATTTCTTCAATATTTGGACATGATTCTCTCCCTCTCTAGATTTAGCAATCATGTCATCCACATATACTTCAATCTCTTTGTGCATCATGTCATGAAACAAAGTCACCATAGCCCTTTGGTAGGTGGCTCCAACATTCTTTAAACCAAATGGCATGACTTTGTAGCAAAATGTTCCCCATGGTGTTACAAAGGTTGTCTTCTCCTTATCCTCTTGCGCCATTTTTATCTGATTGTAGCCCGAAAATCCATCCATAAAGGAATATGTGGAGCTGCGTGCTGCATTATCAACTAGCATATCTATGTGTGGTAGAGGGAAATTATCTTTAGGGCTAGCCCGGTTTAAGTCCCTAAAGTCCATACAAACTCTGATTTTACCTTCCTTTTTGGGTACCACCACTATGTTCGACACCCATTGTGGATACTTGACTACTTCCAGAAAACCAGCGTTCCATTGTTTTTCAATTTCTGCTTTTACTTTGATTAAGACCTCCGGATGAGTTCTCCTCAACTTCTGCTTAATCGGTTTACATCCTTCCACCAGTGGTATCCTATGTACTACGATATCCATATCCAAACCAGGCATATCCTCGTAGGACCAGGCAAAGACATCTATGTAATCTCGGAGCAGTGCAATCAACTCTTCTTTCTCTTCAGGGGTGATCAAAGTCCCTATTTTCAGCTCTCTCTTAATTTCTTCATTACCCACATTTATGGTTTCAAGTTCCTCTATAGCAGGCCTCCAAGCCTGTTCGTGTTGTTCTATTAATTTTGTGAATTCCCATATGTTTTTCTCCTCCCATTCCTCATCTTCTACAGCTACTATGTATTCTTTAAAGTTTGGCCATTCATTCTCAATGTAAAGTGCAGGTATTGTTGTGGATGATCCGCTTTCAGGGTTCCTGAAAGTAGGAAGTGATGTGTAAATGCATAGTAAGACATCAAGATGAATTTTGAAAATGCATGATCTCATTAAAAGGAAAAGATTGGCTCAAAAACAAAAATAAAATCTAATTGACATCTTGAGCCTCGATTGTCAATGAATAAAACAAAACAAAACAAAAAAAAGGCAAATAACATAGATAAAATTATAATCTAACAAATCATTGTTGATTACATTTTGAAAGCCAATGGAGCTTCTTGGGTCTCCCAATTTTGGAACTTCTCTCCTTTAGCTAGCTTTCGGACGAAAGTCCTGACGGTGACTTCTTCCAAAGTGTGGATGGTTAATTGTGGCAGCTCTTCATCCCTTCTTTTGGATTCAATTTTCTCAGCAATGTCCTTAACTTGATCTTCCTCTAGAGTGTTTATGTTCATTGAAGAAAGCTTTTGAAGGAGGTTTCCATGTCCCTTATCAGGCTGCATCACATATGCGGCTTTTGGAAACGAAATCCTGATTGGAAGGATGGCTAAGCTTTCTTCTTCAGGCTTCCTTCCTTCAATCCTAGCCATTCTTTTCTCCCTTCTTGCACCAGCAGCTCACTTGTAATCCTCCTTCTTGGGCTTATATCCAAGCCCAAACCTCTGTTCTGCAGCTTTCAGTTTGATTATATCCATCCATTCAAGCCTTCCTTTCTCAATGTCATATGGGAAAGGAATCTTGTGTTTCAAAAAGCTTTTAGCAGCCTTTTTGGTGGCCTCCGAGATTTCTGGCTTCCTCACCATAGTGTTCTCGGGCACCCACTCGGTATTCACAACCTCAAATGCATGAAGGTTTCCATCCTTACAATCTTCAGCTTCAATGAATGGAACCGCTACATTTCTTACCATTGATATAGTCTCCTCAGCCTTAATAGTAACCAAACACCATCAGCAATGTACTTCAAACATTGATGTAGTGAGGAGGTGACAGCTCCCGCAGAATGTATCCATGGCCTTCCTAACAACATACTATAGGAAGGGTGGATATCCATCACTTGAAGGGTTACTAGAAAGACTTGTGGACCCACAGCTAGTTCGACCTCAATTGTCCCTATCACTTGCCTTGGTGAGCCATCATACGCTCTAGCCGTCATCACACTGGGTTGCATGTGTAGGGATCTACTGGCATTTCATCCAGCATATGCCTTGGTAAACATTAAGGGCCGAGCCATTATCGATGAGAACTTTACTGATGAGACAATCTTTGCATCGGACTGTGACATACAAGGGCTTGTTATGTCCAGTTCCTTCAGGGTCAAGTTCATCTTCGTGAAATATAAGTAATTGGCAGCATGGATCCTCTCTACTAGATGCTCCATAGTCTTTTGTTTAATATCTTAGGGTATGTAGGCCTCATTTAGTACTTTTTGCAAAGCATTACGATGCGACTCGGAGCTGAGTACTAATGACATGGTGGAGATCTTGGCAGGGGTCTGCTTCAACTGGTCCACTATACAGTACTCACTATGCTTCATCAATTTCAGGAACTCATTTGTTTCTTCCTCAGTCACAGGTTTATTTACCTCAAACTCTTTATCGAGGTCCAACACCTCATTACCCTTAGCCTTTCTTTGCTTCTCTAGTTCTTCAGGTGTGAAACAACGACCACTCTGAGTTAGCCCATTTATCTCATTTCGGAACAACGGCAAAGGAGTTTCGATATTCGAGGTATAACCATAATCTTCAGGCATCGCTCCATAGTCTACTTTGTTTGGATATGAGGGCTTAGTTAATACCAATTTTGAGAGCCCATTAGATGTTGATTGGATTCTACATTTCCCCCGATTCTCTATCATCTCTATCTCTTAATTGTCGCTTATGGCCTCAATCCTTAGCTCTCCTAGAGTTAGCATTCTTGCAACCTTTTGATGAAATTCAATGCATTCATCAATGTGATGCCCTTTCTTTTTATGGAAGGGGCAAAAGTCACTTTCCCTATGCAGCATTCAGTGATTTTTCCAATGTCCAGACTGCACCAACATAAAGTATAGCTTTGTCATGGTTACTTTTAACACCCTCTCTTTGCTACCAATCTCCATGGTATTCACTCCACCACTACCAGCGACATTTTTGGGTAAAAGAGTTTGAATTCACATTGGGCGAATCCTCGAAAGTGACCCATCCAACTTTGATCACTGCAACACCTTCCTTTTAAAAGCAAAGCAAGCCTCAATGCTATGACCGCGTGACAGCATGGTATTCACAAGTCACCTTGGGGTTGTACCAGGTAGGGAAAGGTGGTTGCATAGGTGGTACTGGTAGGGGAGCTATCTGACCAATACTCAACAGCTTGGTATACAACTCTTTTAAGGTTATTGGTAAAGGTGGTAATTGTTCTTCCGATGGTCGGTTGTCTTTTCTTTGGTAATTGCTTTGGTTATTTGCTGGGAATTTTGTTTGATTGGGTTGGTTTGGGATGGAGGGTTTGGCAAAGTTGATACTGGTGACTTGGGAGGTAGGTGTTTGGTAGTTTTGGTAGTTTTTGCCTTTCCCTTTGTAACTGTCTTCTAGGTTATTCCTTGCTTGCATCATAGAAATGCTGGGCTGAGCTACCCATAAGATGGTCGTAGTATGGGCCCCTAAAAGTATTGGCAAATAGTGTCACCATCTCCGTTTCTATTAGTGGAGGTTGTACATTGATAGCTTGGTCTCGCCACCTTTGAGCATAAGCCCTCACCGACTCTTGAGTTCCTTTCTCCATGGTAATCAGACTGGTCCTATCAAGAGCAATCTCAAGATTGAACTTGTATTGCTTTAAGAAAGCATCTGCCATGTCCGTCCATTTCTTTATCCTAGCATTGTCCAACCTCATATACCAGCTGAGGGCTGATCTTGTCAGGCTATCCTGGAAGAATAAAATTAACAATTTATCATCGTGGATAACTTCTGACATCTTGTTATAGTAGGAACGAAGATGGGTCTTTGGGCATTCCATTCTGGTATACTTAACAAACTCCAGCACTCTAAACTTCTTTGGAATTACGATGTTAGGCACCAAACATACTTCAGCGGCCCTAACTGGGTCAAATAAATCATTTCCTTCAACTGCCCTTAGCCTCTCTTCTAGCGCAGTCCACTTATCATACCCTTCATGATCAGAGAATCTGACGTCATGTGGATCCTCATTTGTTAAATCCATTGTAATAGGGATTTGGATGGGGCGAGTGGGATTAGGATGCTGCTTATTTGGTTTATTTGCCCCCGTGTTTATAGGTATGATAGGGATTTGAGCTGCTGGTGGTGCTTCATCAGGTTGAGTAGACGTTCCCTCTCCATCTCTGGCTCTTAACATTTGCTCTAGCATATTGGTCAAGTGCGCCACATCATTCCGAACTCCTTCAAGCTCTCTTTGGTACTGAGCTTCTGGTTGTGACTTTTCTTCGTTTTCCATTCTTTTTCTTTGTCGAGTGTTGTGGATTCTAGAAGAGGGGCCTATGTTTCTTAATCTGCAGAAGCGTGTATAGACGTATGAGAAAATGCATGATTGAGAATGCTTTGTATATTGGGTATGGATGCAACCTTCTTGTGAACGAATAATAGCCACCACCTTATAAACATAGGTTCTCTTGTCACATTGCTAGGAGTACTGCCTTTCAAGTCGTTTGCTTGAATCATATTCACTAAGAGACAAATTTTTGCATAAAAAGATGGGCCAACGCCCTTTTCATTAATGCTTGATAAGTTTATTACATTAATAAATAAAAAGGAAATACAAAATATATTAATCCCTTTCCTCCGCAAACTCTCTAGCTAAAGGTAAGAAGGCAAAGCCGCGGTTCTCAATCTTCCTTAGAAAGGCATCAGTTTCAGCTAGGCTTCGGCGATAGCGAATGATGTCCCCTCCCACATTCCGCGCATTTATTCTAATAATTCGAGCATGTGCAGCAGCTTTATCCATTTGCTCATCTGTCTTGGTCATCTTTTCTATAAGCAACATATTGGTTCTGTTCAAAGCAGTGTTGTTAGTGTCGATTTGATCCTTGTGTTTTTCCATTGCTGCTAGCTTCTCGTCCAAATACTTCACCTTTTCACGTTCCTTGTCAAGTTTTATCCTTATAACTTTTATCTCATTCCTCTTAACTGTTAATTCTGTTTCAACAGCCTCAAAACCTTTCCTTTTACTTTCTTCTTTTGCAATCCCCATCGAACGGCTTTCCAACTCCATATATTTCGTGTTCAAATCCTCATACTTCCCAATCTTATCCATTAATTCGAATTGGACTTGTGCAAATTTTTCTTGGAAATATTCTGCACTTCCCTGATAATCGTTAAAGTCAATCTCCATTGCTTCAAGTTCAGAGCAACTTTACATCCAATCCAAACTCATCCCTCTTAGCTCCTTCCCACTTCTTTCCCTAGCAATCTTCTCTTCACCCAGCTTTAACTCAAGCTTTGTTATTCACACATCTCTATATTGTATTTGCTCATCTAGAAATGCTCTCCTTTTATCTTCTTTTAGCATCATTTCTTCCAACATTGCCTTGTCTTTTCTGCTTTTGCTCAACTCTGTCCGAAGTTTTTCCACTTGTCTTCTCAACTCCTCTTCATTATTGACCCTTTTCCTCTTAGTAGGCTCTTCTACAGTTTGGGGAGATTTGACTCCTACACAAGGCATGACTGAAGCTGCTAAGTCTCTCCATCTTGCATATCCTTCACTTGCACTTGGATCCTTTAAACCTTCTATCTCAACCAAAACCAGATGCTTCCAATCTTGTTTGATGATCTCCAAAACTTCTTGTACAATGGGATCTTTGAACAAACCAAAGAATTGAGCAATTCCCATAGTCCTTGGAATAAACTGCATGCCCCCAAGTTGCCTTACGACCAGGGCAGGAGCATAACTCACATAGCCTGTAATCCCCACCAATGGCACCCAACGTCTCTGTCCACAACTCATTAGGACTTTCACTGTTGTTACCCATGGGGCTCTCCATTTGAAATCACTATTAGGCAAACCTTCTAATTTGTCAACCCAACCTTAGTTGTTTAGATCTCCCCATTCTTCTCCTTCTACCAACTTCAGGTGTCTTTGGGTGAACCACCAAAAATTATTGAAGACAGGTTTTTTTGTTTTGATATGGCTAACCATCCAGATATACAACAACTGCGTGCAGCATCTCATTGCTCCTTTTCCGGTCCTCCTACAATGATTAAGCGTCAAGATGGTTTCAGCTAAAATAGCAGCCACTAGATTGATTTGTGTATTCTCATACTCTACATAAGCAGCAGCGGCCTCCAAACTCATTACACCCGTCTGACTTGGGAACAACACAAGGCCAAATATGCCCAAGGCAATCAATCTCTCTTTTTCTAATCATGACTCCTTTTCCAGTTCAATTTCTAGCATCCTCCATTTCAGACCGGTAACATTCTTTTCCAAAAACTTTTCCAAGTTGGAGATTCTGAGCAGTTTTGACAGTTCGGGGATGATCTTGTCAGATCTCAACTACAGATTGAATCCGATACAGATTGTTTGGAAAATCAATCAATATCCCATATTCCTCTATGGTGGGACATAGGTCTATGCTTCCAAAAGAAAAACACCGGTAGTCTGGATCCTAAAAATAAACTATGGCTCGCACAGCTGGGCTTAAAACTTCTACCCTTGCAATTTCCATCAAACGTCCGTATTTCCTAAGAAATGCATCCTTATCCACATTCTAAAAGTGAGTCGTTAACTTGTTCACCTCATTCATAATGCAATTCAGGTTCTTGATTGGTGACAGTTTCTTAGCATCGCTTCTAAGGCAGTCTCCTTCAGTCAATTGTGACAGTTCAGAATTTTTCCCATATTCTATGATGGAAAATTTAGCAATGGTGGCCATTTTGTTCACAAGTCCTACAATTCAAAATGCCTTGGGGTTAGACTTGTTTTGATGCAAAAGATATTATGGAGCATACACCCTAAGGATAGGTTCTAGCTCCTTTACGTGAGACATAGGGTAGGTTTACTATTTGGTCTCTAAAAAAGGGTCTCTTGTTGTCCTAGTGATCGCCCTCGTAAAGGCAATATGGGGGTTCAGCAGATAGTGGGATGACACGTGTACCAATCACTATCAGTCTAAACACTCAGCAAAGAGTTGGGGTTTACACAAACTTAAACCTTGACTCAAGTCATAAGGTAAGCTGCTAGTTCTCCACTTAACTTAAAGTTAAATGTGTGTGCCCTCAAAAAGATAATAATAATAATAAAGTGATGCATGACTATATCATGTATGACAGAAAGTAAAGATGCATGCTAAAGCTTTTAAACAAAGTATCATTCATATAAGAAAACAAAAACCAATAACACGGCATAAACAAACAAATTACCAAGCCTAGTCCTAAGTCTTCAGTGGAGTCGCCATCCTGTCGCACCCTCGCGGCGAAGTGCGGCGTCGCGACGATCCCTCGATTGATTTCGGGGTCATTTTCTATTTTTGTGAATAAAGGAGTCGCTACCTAGTATTTGGTCACTAGGAACCCAAACTGGTCATTCAAGGATTCTAAGGTAAGGGACTAGTTGCATAAAGGGAAGGTATTAGCACCCCTAGTACGCCCTACCTAAGGTAAGCTGCTTGGTGTTTGGTTTGCTTTATAATTGCTATAGTGTTGGTGTTTTCTAATCCCATCAGTTTTTCTAGGTTTGATTCAAACTAAATTTATTAACATAGAAATCCAAGGAAGTTCCATGTGCTTTAAAAGCTCATTTTCCCCTTAGTTTTTCAAGAGTTTGCGACTCGTAAATCGCAAGGAGGAGGGACAAAAATTTAGAAATCTATGGTGCTTTAAAAACCTATTTTTTTTGTCTTAGTGTTTTATACTCTCACGGCTCGTAAACCGCGGAGTAAAAAAAATTGAAATGTCCTCGATTATAATCAAGGCTTCTTTCAAGGATGTGTGCGGATTTATTATTCCTAGAAAATTATTTTGGATATTTACCACTCCGGGTTTCTTTATGCAAATATTAACAGTGAATAATAACAAATTATTCCCAATAATATTTTGGATATTCTTCCTTTAAGGATTTCTTTATCCAAACATTAGCGGTGAATAATAGATGAATTCCCCCCAAAATAAGATTTTTATATTTTTTGAATATTGGCCAATACCCTTTGGAGTTTTACAAACATGTTGTAAAATCCAGAAATGCAAGAAAATAATTTTTGTTGTGTTTAAGAAATCCATGCGAAAATACATTTTCGAAACTTCCAATATTTTATATATATAAAAAAAAAAAGCGTTCAAAACATGTTAGGGTATTGGCCGTATGCAACACACAAGAAAACATTTTTTGATATATACGTAAATTTGTCACATTTCGTCAAAAACCGGGTATTCTAAACACGAGATTTATATTTTTTACAACATAAAAAATTCAGACCTTAAAATAAATATGCCCAAAAAAAATCATAAATCTCTTTCTCTTTCTTTTTTTTTTTGAAAGAAATGAAGAGAAAAAAAAGGAAGGTTTAGCCGGGTCACTTGCCCAAGCAAGTGACCGGCAAGTGACCCGGCTGGACACAAAAGGGCGCAACCCTCTTTTATGTATGGAGAGCTACTGTTCAAGTGAATTAATTCACTTGAACAGTACAGACACATATAACTAAATAGAAAGAGACCACGCTAACAGTGAAACCACAAAGAAAAAGAAAGCATACAACAGGTATTTGTAGAAAACAAACATGGAGACGAAGAAACTGCAGTGGCGTTGAAAGAGTAATGGTCGCTCGGTCTGTGTCCGTCCTTCTTCTTCTATTCTGTGTTTGAGTCTTCTTGTTGCCTCCTTCTTTACTCTGCGTCTTCGTCACTCTCTCTACTGATTCCTGCCTTTCTTCTCCCGTTTCTCTAGTTTTTATTTTGCAGAAAAAAATGGAGCAAAGGCGTGTTTCTTGTCTTTCTTTTGATGTTCCTCCCGTTCTCCCCCCCCTTTAGGTTAGCAGTCGAGGCTTCTATATAGCCTATACATGGCTTTACTTAGGAAACAAATATTACATTAACTCTAGGGTGTAATATCGGGTGAGCAGAAATAGGAAACCAGAATATTTGATTCTGGTTCTGTCATTAGAAGTGATTTCTTTCCTAGTTAGAGGATGGTGTGGCTCTTTTCTTTCCTTCCATAGAGCCAGCTGCTCCCTTTAAAATGACGCAATAAAAATGTGGTTTGCAGATAAAAGGAAAGAAGATAACCGAGGTAGCTGTGCAGAGAAAAAGGAAAGAAAAACTTGCAGACGGGGATCTAATTCCTGTTCTTCAATTTCGTCACCCGGTAAAATTTCTTCTAATTTTATCTTCAATCAACTCCCTTATTTTAAACCTTTTCCATTTGGTCCTTGGTCCATAAAAGGGCTTCAAATTGGCCTGCAATTGGTCTTCAATCTTTAAGCATCTTGCAATTGTGTCCCTGCAAACTTGGGCAAAAATCCTTCTCGCGGCAGGAATCCCTGCTTTCATAATAGATATTCAAACGGAAATATCTTGGGTTTCTGATATCGAAATCAAGCGATTCAAAAGCCCAAATTCATCTATGCGTTGAAGACTACAACTTTGATGAAGGAGTCGAAGGGAGATAAAATCGTTTTAAAGAACATAATCTGGCAGCAATCTGGTTGATCAAAAAGGGTCTCCTGATTTAATTTAGAAACTAATAATGCCGAGAATCCTAATATGACTGAGAGTATGACCTAAGAACAAATCATCAAAATTTGTGACGAAAATAGAGTTTTTAGTGCAAAACTTGGGTCAGGATCCTTCTCGTGGCAGGAATCTCTACTTTCACACTAGATATTCAAACGGGAATATCTTGAGCTTCTAATATCGAAATCAAGCGATTCAAAAGCCCAAATTTAGGACTACAAATTTGATGAAGGAGTCGAATTGAGATAAAATCGTTTTAAAGAACAGAATCTGGCAGTAATCTAGTTGGTCAAAAAGGTACTTGATCTGACAATGCCGAGCATCCAAATCTGACTGAGAGTCTGTCCTAAGATTAGTGATCCCTAGGACCCAAAAAGGTGTAGGTCAATTTTTCAACATGTCATGAGTGACAGAATATAGCTATGACGGTCAGATATCGTACGAAACCAAATCAGAATTAGAGCTTAATTTGGAACAAAAAATTGCGACAGTAGCAGAATCAGTTTTTTTAGTGCAAAATTTGAAGGATTTATCCAACCTTAAAAACAAGATAACAAAGGAACAAATTTAACATTATGGAGACCCCTAGTCAGTCTAAAACCCTGATGATTTTAGCAGCAAAGGAGAAAGATAAAGAGAGTAGAAAACAACTCAAACAGGGTTTCAAAAAAATATAATAATAATAATTATTATTATTATTATTATTTCTCTACTTTTGTCAATTTTCCAGCAAACATGAGCTATACTCCTGCACTTGGTTCGAAAGAGGTATACATTGTCTCTAGCACGAGGTGTCCAAAAATGAGTAACAACAAAAGGTAACAACTAAGGAAAATGGATAGTATATAATTTGAAAAAAAAAAAAAACAAAACAAAACAAAAAAAACTAATAAAAAAACGTAGATAAGTTTGGTTTCATAGCCTCCCTAATCTAAGCAATTAAGCCCGAAGGGATGTTTTAACATCTAATACCCTAAAGTCAACTGACTTGGGAGTTATTGGCCCAACGCTTGTTACATGGGTTGAGGAGAAAAATTTAAGGGAATCAAACATTGCACTATCTACGTATCAGTATCTGTAACCCGAGTTATTAAGCTCAAAGGGGTGTCTCAACATTTAATGCCCTAAGACCAACTGGGAGTCATTAGCCAAAAGCTCATTACATGGGTTAAAAGATGCATTGTGTTTTAAGTTGTGTGTGTGTGTGTGTGTGTGTGTGTGTGTGTATAAAGGATAATAATCTCAACCCGAGGAAGTTAACCTTAAACATTAGAACAAAATATTGTTTTCTTCCAATAAAAGCCCCATCATCTATGTTTTCGTACATTTGAGCACATAAAAAAAGGTTTATTAATATTTTGTTTAAGAGGTATTGAGCAGATATATATAAATTTAATGAGATTTTGTTTACTTGGATAGATTAATAGAAGTTAAATGATGAATGACTTGCTTTGTGGAAGTTGCAAATTGTTTTTCTATTTTTAACGCTTTGATTACTAGGGACTAGTAATAAGCTAGTTGGGGGGTGTAATTAGTACTTCAAAGAGTATTTTTATCAAGGTTTTATATCATCATTTTGCACTTGAAGTATCAATAACTCCTTAACTAGAGCATGTTTTATAATAACAAGTCTGATAATGGCTTTAATTTATGGTAAATGCTCATTTTAAATGGAGGCATATCTCACAATTCAAAGGATTGATTGATGTGATTAACTATTAAAAGTGAAAGGACAAAGAAAAGGCGAAGCTTAGACAGGAGATACCGATTCAATTCAAATTGGAACACTGTTCAGTTATTGGGTCATATCTAGAGCTGTAGATCTTGGATTTTAGTTTGATTTATATGGATAGAAAGCTAAGAAATAGGTCTACAATGTTCATGAATAGTGGAAGACCCATATCTGCCATTTTCAAATTCAAAGTTTGGCCACAAAAGAGAAGTCAGAATCTATCCTACAATCCATCCCAAACACTGCTCAGACTTTTACCCATATCTGGAGTTCTAGAAAGCCAAATGATGTGAAATTTTATGGGTGGAAGGAAACGATAATTTGAAACAACTTTCAAGAAGAAGACATGCTCAAATTCTGGCGGTAACAATGACATTTCATCCAGACAAGAGCTTGAGGGCTATCCATCAGCAGCACTACTGAGTATTTTAGCCATATCTCAAGCTCTAGCGATCCAAATGCTCTGAAATTTTATGAGTGGAAAGATAAGATGATTTCCAACAACTTTCATGTGGAACATTTTGCCAACCTCTGATTGCATCAATGTCATTTCATCCACCCAAAATGCTTGAGTGTTGTTGTCCACCAAGTCCACTAAATCAATGGTTGGCCACTACATCAATAATCAATTACCAAATGTATAGTTCTGAATTTTAGCCTATAAAAGGAGGCATTTGCCATTCATTGAGGAATCTTGGTTCTTCATATCAAGATAATGTTCTTGCTCTCTCTTTATATTTTTGTAATGCTTAAGTTTTGCTTTCATTAATCTCTTGTTCATGCTTTTCATTTCCTTTACTATACTTAGTTAACTTATATCATGTTTACGTTCTTATATTGTTTATTTATGTTTTTCTTCTTCATAATGTCTAGCTAAGTTAATTATGTCAAGGTGAAAAGGTTTCACTAATGGTATTAGGATAAGTATAATATAAACTCAACATGGACTTTAATGTTTATATCCAAGAAAGTTTGCTATTAACATGTCTTATCATTTTTATCTAATTAATTCTTAATACCTTGCTTGTTAAATGGTTAATCTAGATTTGTGTTGTATAACACTTGGTACATCAAATACTTGATCCTTCATAGTTTCGGCCGACATCATTGTTATGAAAGGAATTTGATTTATTGTCAACATAAGTTAGCATCATGAATACCTGATAACATTTATAAGTATGGTGTTACGTAAATAAGATGATTAATATGATCATGTTATAATTTATAAAGAGTTTATACTTTACTTATCTCTAATACTATTAGTGGATCCTCTAACCTTGACATTTGTTTTTATCATTGTTTAATCTTCACATTTATCTTACATCTCAAAGTCCTCTTTAACTCACCATCACCATCACCATCATTGTTGTTATTGTTGTTGTTCTTATTATTATTATTTTTATTATTTATAATTTATATAGTTCACCTCCCTATGGTTCGACCCCGGTCTTGCCGGGTTATTTATTACTTTGACACTCCTGCATTTGGGATAAGACATCAACTCTTTGATCGTGTCAGTACCAATTCTTGTAATTAACTCATAACTCTCAAATCCAGCAGTCCTGCCATCCTCTTAGGTTCATCCCAGTTATACACTTAGAATGCCTTAGCCGAAACTAATCATTTATTCGTCCCAGTCATCCACTTAGGATGCCATTAGCTGAAGCGAATCATTTATTCATTAACAAATACTCCCTTGATAGGTTGGTATTTATACTAACGTGATATTATGACATTCATAATAAAACATTTCATAAATTAGCATTAAGAAAGAGGAAGGTGAAAACCACCTACTTGTTCCACCTGTGGGGTTTCCTTGTCCTAACAAAGGTTCGATCCCAGTCACACCACCTAAAACATCGATGGCTATAAATCAGTATATTCGTATTCAGTAATTGCACAACTCATCACCATGCATGTCTCAAGCATACACAAGTTCATATTCAAGTGTTCCACATATTACAATCACACAGTGCAATCATTTTAATCACCACACCCATTCAACTACGTAAATCTGCTGTAGAAGTTAGTTAGCGAAAGCTGGTTCGCTAGTGACGCAGATTCGCCAGCGAACTGATTTATTAGAACACAGAATCGTTAGTGAAACTGGTTCGCTGGTGACATGGATTTGTCAGCGAACTGATTCGCTAGAATATAGGATCGTTAGCGAAACTGGTTCGCTGGTGATGCAGATTTGTTAACGAACTGATTCGCTGGAACACATGATCGTTAGCGAAACTGGTTCGCTGGTGGCGCCACCATTCGGCACCGAAAACTGATTCGTTGTTGACACCGCAATTCAGTAACGAAAACTGAATCCCTGCGAACAACATAATTTAGCAGCAAAAACTGATTCGCTGCCGACAACATAAAACTGATTCGCTGCCAACACCATAATCTAGCAGCGAAAGTTGATTCGCTACCAACACCATAATTCGACAGTGAAAACACAATTCGGTAATTCGCTGCTAACACCATAATTTGGCAACAAAAACTGATTCGCTGCTGACACCACAATTCAACAGCAAAAACTAATTCGCTGCTGACACCACAATTTGTTCTTAGGATCCAGCAGAATCATATAATTTTAAGCATGAACATCTACATGCATTTCGGTTCCAGCATACAATTTGTTCTTAGAATCCAGCATAATCATACAATTTTCAAGCATGAACATCTACATACATTTTGGTTCTAGCATACAATTTGTTCTTAGAATCCAGCAGAATCATACAATTTCAGCATGAACATTTACATGCATTTTGGTTCCAACATACAATTTGTTCTTAGAATCCAGCAGAACCATACAATTTTCAAGCATGAACATCTATATGCATTTCGATTCCATCTTACATTTTGTTTGTAGAATCCAGCAAAATCATACAATTGCAGCATGAACATCTACATGCATTTCGGTTCTAGCATACAATTTGTTCTTAGAATCCAGCAGAATCATACAATTTTCAAGTATGAACATCTACATGCATTTCGGTTCCAACATGCAATCTGACTAACCCTTCAGTTATGGCTGACCATTTACCAAGTTTTGTCCAGTCAATCTATTCATTTTTTTTGTGTTAATTGTTTTGGAAATTTGGTCCCTATTCATCCCTATTTTCTTGTCCTTTTAGTTAGTTTTGGTTTCCTTCACAACTGGTCTATATGTCTTAGGTCATTTTCTTAGGGTCTTCTTTCTTTTTTTCGGTTCTAAGGTCCAAAGAACAGGAGGAGAAAAGAATTAGTTCATACCTTACGGTTTTCAGTAGTTTTAGGAAGGGATTTAAGTTTTTCTCCCCCCTCTACCCACAGTTTTCTACTACTTCTTCCTCTCTAGTTTTGTTTTTTCCTTCCTTCTCTAGTTGCACCAGCCGCCTTGTTACATACCCTCTCTTGTCATGGTTTCAACCAGTTTTTGGTACTCTTTAACTCTTCTTTCCTCTCTAAGGTTCAAGAGGGATACATGTAGCTGGGTTGGGAGTCTTCTCTTTAGGAAAAGGGAGAGGGTCTGCTACATGCAGCTGGTTAGTTTTGGGGAAGAGCAAGGGTCACTCTCTCTCTCTCTCCTTGCATGTATACCCCCCTTAAATGAGGTGGGGTGTTTGGGGCTGGTTTAAAAGGGTTCTTCTCCCTGTTTTAGTTTCTCTAAGGCTAGTAATGTCCTCTATTATTCTCACCTAGAATAGGTTGGTCCAACACTAATTTTTGTTGGGTTTTACATCGTTAGTGAAACCTAAGTCACTGCTGATTTAGAAATCAGCAACTAAAACTGTGTCACTGCCGATTCAAAAATCGACAATGAAAAACTGTGGAAATCAGCAACGATGGTGGAGTCATTTCTAGCTTTACCTTTCTTTCTCTTTTTGTTGTGTGTTTACATTCTCCCCCTCCCCCTTAATATGAATTTCATCCTCAAAATTTAAGAGGTTTCATAATCCATACCTAGTAGTTCAAATAGATTGGGGTACTTTTTCCTCATTTCAGATTCCCTCTCCTAAGTTTCTTCTTCAATTTGGGTGTTTCACCATAAGATTCTGACAATAGAAATCCTTTTGTTCCATAGTTCCTTCACTCCTCGGTCCAGTATCCTTGTGGACCTTAATTCGAGTGTTAAGTCTTCCTTGACTTTTACCGGAACTTGAGCTAGGATTCGGGTGGGATCCACGTGAGCCTTTCTTAACAAGGAGACATGGAACATGTCATGGACCTTGGTTAACTGCGGGGGCAAATCTATTTTATAGGCTACTAGCCCGATTCGCTGCAAAATTTTGAAGGGTCCGATGAAGCGGGGAGCTAACTTCCCTTTCAATTCAAACAGCAACATGCACTTCCACAGGGCTACCTTCAGGAATACTTGATCCCCTACACTAAACTCGAGGGGTCTTCTCCTCACATCAGCATACTTCTTTCTGTCTATCCTGTACGGCTTTAATGCGATCCTTTATGGTTCTCACTTTCTTAGTGGTGACCTAAACCAAATCCGCGCCATACAACTTCTGGTCTCCGACTTCTTCCCAACATAAAGGAGTCCTACACCTCCTACCATACAAGGCTTTGTACCGGACCATATCCCTATTATGGCTTGGTGACTATTATTGTACGTGAACTCCACCAATGTTATGTAATCCTCCCAATTTCCTCTAAATTTAGTATACATGCCCGTAATAAATCTTCCAAGATTTGGATGACTCTTTCCGACTGGCCATTAGTTTGGGGATGAAATGCTCATATCTAATCTTGTCCCCAAGGCGTGTTGTATGCTCGGCTAAAGTCGGGAGGTGAACCTAGGATCCTGATCTAAGACAATAGATACTGGAATCTCATGGAGCCATACCACCTCATTTATTTAAACATTGGCAAGCTTTCTACCGAATTGGTCATCTTTATAGGCAAGAATATTGTGAATTTCATCAAGCGGTCTACGATGACCCATATTGCATCATTCTCTTTCCTTCATTTGGGAAATCCTAACACAAAATCCATGATGATCATCCCCCACTTCCATTCTGGAATCTATAATGGTTGTAATGGTTTCGCAGGTCTTTGGTGTTCTACTTTGAGTTGTTGACATACTTCGTACTTGGACACATACTCGGCTATTTCCTTTTTCATATTAGGCCACTAATAGAGATGTTTTAGGTCCTGATACATCTTAATGTTATCGAGATGTATGGAGAATTTAAACTCATGCGCTTCTCATATAACCATCTGTTTAACTGTCTCGTCATCAAGCACGTACAACCATTGTCCCATCATCAATGACCCATCATCTGCTACTCGAAACTGAGTTTTTTCCCCAACCTCCATTTTCTTCCTAATCTTGGACCCCTCATTATCACGGATTTGGGCTTGTAGTATTTGTTCACAATACGTTGGTCACACCAACAGTTATGTTAACAATCTGCCTCCTAAATTAATGCCCAATTCTGCACCCATCTCTTTCAATTCTGCCAATTATCGTTCCTTCCACACTATTGGCTTACTCAATGTGGCTTTATTTTTGCGAATGAGATCATTTGCCACTACGTTTGCCTTCTCAGGGTGGTATTCTATGGTGCAATCATAATCCTTAATGAGTTATATCCACTTTCTTTGTCGCATATTCAACTCCTTTTGCGACTCAAATACTTCAGACTTTTGTGATCAGTAAAGATTTGGGTTCAAGACCTATATAAATAATGTCTCCATATCCTCAAGGCAAATACTACAATGACTAATTCTAGGTCGTGCACTGGATAATTCACCTCATGGGTCTTTAATTGTCTTGATGCATAGGCGATCACCTTCCCATGTTGCATTAAGACACACCCCAATTCTTTCCCCGAGGCATCACTATAAACTATAAAACCTTTAGTTCCTAAGGGAAGTGTTAACACTAGAGCGATGGTGATCCTCCTCTTTAACTCTTGGAAGCTTTCCTCACATTTTTTCGACCACACCCACTTCTTATCTATCCTAGTTAATTGTGTTAAAGGGGATGCAATTAGGGAGAACCCCTTAATGAATCTCTGGTAGTATCTTGCAAGTCATAGGAAACAACGTATTTCAGTGACCGAAGTTGATCTTTTCCATTTCAAGACTACTTCGACTTTCTTGGGGTCTATAAAAACACCTTCGACCAAAATGATGTGTCCTAGAAATGTCACCCTTTCCAACCAAAATTCATATTTACTTAGTTTGCATACAACTGATGATTTATTAAGGTCTGTAAGGCCTGCCTCAAGTGTCCCTCATGCTCCTCAAAGGAGTTTGAGTAAACCAGTATATCATCGATGAATATCACCATAAATTTATCAAGGTATGGTTGGAAAACCCGATTCATTAAGTCCATGAAGAGGGCTGAGCATTCATCAACTCGAATTGTAGCACCAAAAACCCATAGTGTCCTTAACGGGTCCTGAATGCGGTCTTTGGTACATTCGCCTCTTTAATCTTCATCTGATAGTACCCTGACCTCAAATCTATTTTTGAAAACGCTCTCACTCCCTTTAGTTTATCAAATAAATCATTTATCCACGATAACAAACAAGTACTTATTTTTCATCGTTATTTTGTTCAACTGACGATAGTCAATACAAAGTCTATGGGTTTACAAATAGAACCTACGTTTCCCAAGGAGAATTACTGGTATGTATAAACCCCTTATCTAGCAACTCTTGCAATTGAGTCTTTAGCTCATTCAATTCTGTCGGAGCCATCTGGTATGGTTGTTGGGCTATGGGTGGGACTCTGGGGGTAGTCTTAGTAGTTCTCCGAAAAGCACGTTCGGGAATTCCTTCACCACAGGAATATCCTTCAGTTGTGGACCTCTGTCATTTAAGTTTAAGATGTATACGAGGTATCGAGGTATCCTATACACCTCTTTTTGAGAAGTTTCTGAGCTATCACAATCGATATTAAGGTGGTCGATTTGGGAATTCTCTCTCATTCGAAAACTATCCTCTTATCCTCGGGTATTTGGAATGTAAAAGTTTTAGAATAATAGTATATCAAAGCTTTGTATTTACTCAACCAATCCATGCCTAGAATTATGTCAAAATCATGCAATTCCAAGGAAATCAAGTCTACTTTTGTTTCAGACCCAACTAGACTAACCCCCACTCCCACATACATATTATTTGTTTCAACCATATTCCCCATCGGAGTTCCAATTACAAACCTTGTAACAACCCAACTTTTTCAAGGCCAAAATCGATGGATTTTTTTTTATAAATCGTTAGGTTCTAGATGTTTTTCACCATATCATTCTGTAGATTTGTAATTACATTCCATTCATTAACAAGGCAGAATCCACATAGGATATCGTAAATCAACATTCCTATAAAATGGATTCTCAATACATGTGCCCATAATATTATATTTTCATACTCGTAGGTTTACATTACATCATATTGACATACTAATAAATTCACATTCCTATTCTAGTCTCATTATCATCATGAGTTCATACAAGAGTGTCGAATGACAAGTTACACAAATAGTACCTTCATTATCTTGACCTCATGTAATTTCTTAACATAACATCCTCATAAGAAGGATACCATATACATATATTCATCACATCATATTTACATGTTAGCACATGCACATCCATGTTCCATTTTAATTTTTCATTACAAGTCTTTACAAAAGGGGTAGGACAACTAATTGAGCGATTAACATGTTTGTTCATACAGAACTCATATCACCCATAACATGCGAATATATAGTTCCTTTCAAAATGTGCGAGCTGCGAAACAAATTTCCCTGCGCACCATATTGGTATGTTGTCCCTGTTATAGCACAAGATAATTTCAAGCATTATAAGCAATTTAAAAAAAAACATAGTAAAACAATATTAACATTACATTTCATTCATGGATCAAAAGAGCATAATTCTTTCATTTCCTTACTTATATAAATACCACCCTTAAAATCAATTACTGAGGTTAATTACAATAGTCAAACTCGGTTATCCATCTCGAATACCGTTAATTGAACTAACATTATTCTTTATTTAAAGCATAACAATCGTAGTTCTTTCATATACTTGGTATATACAAAACATAGTACACATGAATGCATCAATTCATGAAACTAACTCGTAACTCCCAAATCCGGCTATCCATTTAGGATGCCATTAGCCAAAGCTAATCATTTGTTCATCAAGGTCATCCACTAAGGATGACATTAGCCAAAGCTAATCATGTGTTCATCCCGGTCATCCATTTAGGATGCCATTAGCCAAAGCTAATCATTATCCAATCAAACATTCCAAAGGCGGTTTATGAAATCACAATCACATGATAATATATCCTTTGAAATGCTCATTCAAATGATTCATAACAATTTGACATTTAATATAACATGTAGACCTTTCGTAATACTCGTACCGATGTTCTATAATAGTTTAGCGATCAGTAAACACGATAATAGATCATTTGTAATACACAAACAAACATTACATAATAGTTTAGCATTTAGTATAACACAATAGTAGACCCTTTGTGTTACTCATTCAACCATTCATGACAGTTAATGTTCAATACAATGCAACAATGGATCCCTTGTTATACTCATATAACAATTCATAACAATTAACATTTAGTATAATACAATGATAGATCCTTCGTAATACTCATACAACCACTCATGACAATTAACATTCAGTATAATACAAGGGTAGATTCTTCGTAATACTCGTATACCATTCGTGACAATTAACATTTAGTATGATACAACAACAGATCCTTTGTAATACCCATACAACCATTCGTAACAATCAATATTCAGTATAATGCAATGGCAGATCCATTGTAATACTCATACAACCATTCGTGATAGTTTGGCATTCAGTATAATACAACAGTAGACCCTTCATATTACTCATCCAACCAATAATGACAGTTAATGTCCAATACAATGCAACAATAAATCCCTTGTACTACTCATATAAAAATTAGTAATAAATAACCTTCAACATAATACAATGATAGATCCTTTGTAATACTCATACAACCATTTGTGGCAGTTAACATTCAATATAATACAACAGTAGATCCTTTATAATACTCATACAACCATTTGTAACAGTTTAGCATTCCATGTAGAACAACAATAAATCCTTCGTAATAAATTCACTTTAAAAACTATCGTTACGCTAGAAGGGAGGTGGAAATCACCTACCTATTCCTCTAGTGGGGTGTCCTTACCCGGTCGAAGGACTGATCCTAGTCGCACCACCTAACACATCAATGATCACCATCAACACATTTGTATTTGATAATCACATAACTCGTCACCATATATTTTCCAAAAATACACATGTTCACATTCAAGTGTTCCACATATTACACAATCATATAATGAGATCGTTACAAGCATTTACATCATTTCTGACATGAGAGTCTGCCGCAGAAAATTGACAGGGAAACTGCTTCACTAATGACGCAGAATTCGGCAGCGAAACTGATTCGCTAGTGACATGCAATTCATCAGCAAAACTGACTCGCTTGTGAGAAACAATTAGTCAGCGATAATTGGTGACATGGCCTAGTCAGCAAAACTAATTTGCTAAACCACAAACTCATCAGTGAACTGATTCCCTGCAACACAAACTCGTCAGCGAATTGGATCACAGATCCGTCAGCAAAACTGATGACACGAACTCGTCAGCAAAATTGATTCGCTGCAACACAGATTCATCAGCGAACTGATTCGCTGCACCACAAACTCATCAACGAACCTAATTCACTGCGAACAACACAATTCAACAGCAAAAAATAATTCGTTGCGGACAACACAATTTGGCAGCGAAGATTGATTCGTTGCGGACCCACAAAGTTATGTTGCAACCTATCTCCAATGAATGCTTAACCTCGGCTAATGTGTCCTATGAGAATAACCAGATTTAAAAGTTATTAGTAGTTGCAAGAATTGATGCGTTCATGTGTATTATGTTTGTATGAACCAAGTGTATAAATGAACTATGAATGTTATGCCTTAAACAGATAGTAACATTAATGCTTCATTAAACTACTTGATTGCATATTATTAATTAGTTATAATTCTTATAAATATTTGTATTGCAGCAGGGACATCACACCAACGAGGTGCCTAGGGACCCCATTACACGGGAACCCACTTTTGCAAGGAATCATGTAATTGCATTCAAAATCACAATGTATTTTGTATGGAAAAGTGTATCAGACGTATAACTATTATTATATACTTTTGTTTAAACTCGTGATGACTACTAGTAGTATAGGAATGCAAACTTATGTTTATGCATGTATATTATAATGTGGACTTGTAATCATGTAGATGTAATATTATGTGAATATGTAAGAATTACTTTTAATGAAATGTTGGTTGATGTTGGTGTATAGATTATACCTCAATAATGAGGGGAAACAAGTTCATTGATTCCTGATATGATGTGTGCCAAAAACAAATTCCTGTTGTTTTTGGCTTGAAAAGTCAGGTTGTTATATGGAGTGTCTGAGAGATAAAGGTAACCAGATGGAATTTTGCCTAGAGTGCCGGCAATTGCGCCTAATCCATACTCTGATCCTGCGTTTCTGGAACAAATAGTGACAGTTGTTGCAGCGGGGATGGCTGAAGCGTCAGGCTCAGCTCTTAGACAGGAGAGAGTAGTCACTTTGGTACATTGGGTTAAGGGGATAAGAGAGATGGGTTGTGTAACCTTCTCAAGAGAGGAGGATGCTGAGGTAGTAGTGCATTGGTTAATGAGATTGGCCCAGATTCTAGTCTTAGGAGAAGGTGAGAGTTGCACCTGACGTGGTGGCAGGTACATTACAGTTAAAATCAATGCAAGTTTATGCTTTAATTGATCCTGGAGTTAGTCATTCTTTTATAGCATATCGAATTGTAGATAAATTACATGTATTTCCAAGCAAATTAAATATGAGGGTAACGGTTGGTACACCTTTAGGGGAATACATAGATATTGATAATGTTTATAGAGGGGTAAAACTATATATCGAAGGGTTATAATTAGATTTAATACATTTGAAGTTATATGACTTTGATGTGATTATGGGTATGGATTGGTTGAGTAAATACAGAGCGCAAGTGGATTGTTTCACCAAAACGGTGACAATTCAAAATATAAATGGAAAAAGGTAGTATTTAAAGGAGAGAGAAAAGTTGTTCCAAGTTGTTTAATTTCTGTCATGACCGCTGAGAAATTGATTAGGAAGGGATGCCCCACATTCTTAGCCTATGTGAGGGAAACAAAGAAAAGGAGTGTGGAACTAGCCAGTATTCCTATTATAAGGGAATACTTTATTAGTACTTAAAACTGCATTTTTATCAAGGTTTTATATTATCATTTTGCACTTAAAGCATCAATAACTCCTTAACTAAAGCATGTTTTATACTATACTTGTTTGAAATACCATTAGTGGATCCTCTAACCTTGACAATTGTTTTTATCATTGTTTAATCCGTATATCAATATCACATCTCAAAGCTCTCTTCAACTTATTATTATTATTATTATTATTTATAATTTATATAGTTAACCTTTATGTGGTTCGACCCCGGTCTTGCCGGGTTATTTATTACTTCGACACTACTACACTTGGGAGAAGACATCAATCTTTTTCTTGTGTCAATACTCGGATGTGTTTCCAGAGGAATTACCTAGATTGCCTCCCGTTAGAGAGATTGAAGTCTCAATTGACACTTTCCTAGGAACCAGTCCTATAGCATAATCCTCGTATAGGATGGAACCTACAGAATTGTCTGAACTAAAGGTTCAACTATAAGAACTATTGGATAAAGGATTCATTCAACCTAACAATTCCCCTAGGGAACTCCAATACTCTTCGTAAAGAAGAAGGACGGTACCCTTCAGTTATGCATTGACTACTGTCAATTGAACATGATAACCATGAAGAATACCTACCCACTTTCATATATAAACGATTTGTTTGATCAATTGAAGGGTGTTATATTTTTTCGATGATAAATTTGAGGCCTGGGTACCACTAGTTAAGGATTAAGGATTAGGATATACAAAAAACTACTTTTAGTACCCGTTATAGACATTACGAGTTTCTAATGATGTCTTATGGGTTAACAAATGCCCCGATAGTATTTATGGATTTGATGAATAGGGCGTTTCAAACATATTTAGATAAGTATATGGTAGTGTTTATCGATGACATACTAGTGTATTCTAGCTCTTACATGGAACACGAACAATATTTGAGGAGTGTGTTATATGTTTTTGAGGGAGAATAAGTTGTGTGCAAAACTAGATAAATGTACATTTTGGCTTAAGGAGGTTGTAAGCCCCGGATAAAACAAAATTTGATAGGACACTGAAATAAATGTTAAGATAAGTAGCTATCTTGAATGGTTACCTGAATGGAAAGAAATGGATGGAAAAAAAATATTTCAAAAATAGCTGAAAAATAGAAAATACAGAAACACAAATAAATACCGAATGGAAATGGATTATGATGAAATAAATCTATAGGTATGTAAATTAATGAAAATCAAAATAACTCGGGTAAAAAGGTGGTCTAACCTGTATCGTTACTCATGAATTTTATGTCAAAAACATGAAAATTTACTATTGAGTGACATGAATGGAATTAATTAAATTGTTACAATTTATAGGCATTAACAAGGAGAAGTGGCCAACCATAGGAGAGAAAGGAAAGAAGAGTGTAATGACCCGGCTTTTTTAAAGCCAAAATCGGTAGAATTTTTTTTTGGTTCTCGATACTTCTCACCATGATACTCTATATATTAGTAAATAGGTTCCCTTCCTTATCATGGCATTATACGAATATAGCTTTTGTAAATCAACATTCTCATAAGATGGAAAATCAATACACATGCCCACAATATTATATTTCATATTCAATTATTCATACACTTACGTTACTTCATATTGACACACTCATGAGTTTGCATTCTTGTCCTAGTTTCGTTATCAACATGAGTTTACACCCGAGTGCCGAATATCAATTTTACACAACTAGTTCTTTCTTACATACGATCCTCATGTGATTTCACAACACAACATCCTCATAAAAGAGAATATCATATAATATATTAATAACATCGTATCTACATATTCGCACATCCAAATCTGTGTTCCATTACAAATCCTTATAAAAGTGTCGAATGTCAAATATTCAACATAATACCTAAGACATACTATTACAAAGCACCTTTCAAAATATGCGAACCCTTGGAACGAGCTTTCCTATGCACCTTAATTGTGTGATGTCCCTATTACAAAACAATATGGATACAAGAATTATAAATAATCTAACATAATAATAAACAACTAGAAGTACATTATCATTACTTTTTGTTATTTGGTTAGAATGGATAGATTCATTCATCTATTTCTTATGTGCATTATACATCTCTTTTTATTTCATTAATTGTATTTTTCTCACTCACACACTCCAATCTCTCCATAGGAGTTGTGGGGCTAAAGTTTAACATCGGTTGGGGTTAATTACTTCACCTTAACCTCATCATCCACCTTGAATACTTTTAGTCGTAGTTAATCGCAACATTTAAACTCATCCCTTCACCTAGGGTACCATTTACCAAAACTAGTCATCAACCACAAACCAATTATCCATCTCGGATGCTATTAGCCAAAGCTAATCATCAAGTGCAATTCGGTCATCCATCTCGGATGCCATTAGCCGAAGCTAATCATCAATCACAACCCGGTTATCCATCTCGGACGCCATTAGCCGAAGCTAATCATCAATCACAACCCGGTCATCCATCTCGGATGCCATTAGCCAAAGCCAATCAATAATCACAATCAACATTCCATAATTGGTTTGACATTTGTCTCAGCAGCCCAATTTCATAACAGCTCAATTAACATCTTATAGTCGGTTTATTATTCATCGCAACACAATAATACATCCTCCTAAACAAAGTCATTTCAGAACATTAGCATTTTCATCGTCCTTTCAACATTCATCAATAACTTGATCAACATTTCATAGTCGTTACAACATTCGTCAAGAATTCAATCAAACCTTTCATCGTCGTTTCATCATTTATCAAGGATTCAATAATATATCATCCATAAGTAAATCATTTCAAAGCACATTGTAAACACCTAGAGAGAGAGAGAGAGAGAGAGAGAGATAGAGAAAGCTGAAATGACTTCACCATCGCTGCTGATTTCTAAATCGGCAGCGACGCAGTTTTTTGCTGCCAATTTCTTAATCAGCAGCGGCACAGTTTTTGGCTGTCAATTTCTAAATCGACAATGGCAAAGCTTTTGGCTGTCGATTTTTGAATCGACGGCGGCAAAGCTTTTGGCTATCAATTTCTGAATCGACAGCAACACAGTAAAACCCATCAAAAATTAGTGTTGAATTGGCCCATCTTAGGGGAGAATTGGAATAGGAACCAGTCTAGGATAGCTTAAAAAAGGGATAGGAACTAGAGATATCCAACAACCAAACACATCCCTCTCATTTAAGAGGGGGTATAAATGCAAGGAGAAAGGGAGGGTGACCTTTCCTCTTCCCCAAATAGGCGGCCAACTGCATGCAGCAGGCCTTCTCCCTCTTCCCCAAAGAAAAGACTGAAACTGACCAGCTACATGTAGATCTATTAGGGTGCTGCGTGAGAAGAGAGCTAGAGGGAAGGAGAAGTGACAAAAAAAATGGTGGAAGCTGGAGCCTAGACCTTCCTTCAAGAACCGGCAGCAGTCATGGCTGCAGCACACATATCCCTCCTTCAAGCAGAAAACCAAACCCAACCAGCCTGTATGCTACTTTCCCTTAGCATGGGGTGAGAAGTGAGTAAGAAAAAGTAGACAAAACCAAAAACCTAGGAGAAAGAGGAGCCTAGAGGTCGGCTGGACAGCAAGAGAGGGAAGGAAGGAAACCAAAAAGGAGAGTGAGAGCAGGCCACCGCACCTGCATTGAACTTGTTAAATTCATAAGGTATGAACCATACTACTCCTCCACTTGTTCTTGGGTCCTTAGAACTGAAAAGGGAGAAGAAAACCTAAAGTAAATAGCCTAAGATTCTCACACCAACTGTTAAGGAAAACTAGACAAAGATGAGGGATGAAAATGGGGGTGAATGGGGGACCTAATTTCAGAACATTTAACAGAGGAAATGTATAATTTTGAATGCAAAAAACTTAGATAGGTGGTCGGCCATGGTGTTTGAATGGATGACCGGGACAAATGATTGATTAGCTTTGGCTAATGGCATCCGAATGGATGACCGAGATAAATAATTGATTAGCTTTGGATAATGGCATCCAAAGCAGATGATTGTGATGAACAAATGATTAGCTTCAGCTAATGGTATTCTAATGGATGACCGGGATAAAAGATTGATTAGCTTCGGCTAATGGCATCTGAATGGATGAACGAGATAAATGATTGATTAGCTTCGGCTAATGGCATCGAAAGCGGATGACTGGGATGAACAAATGATTAGCTTCGGCTAATGGCATCCGAATGGATGACCAGGATAAATGATTGATTAGCTTCAGCTAATGGCATCTAAATGGATGACCGGGAGAAATAATTGATTAGCTCCGGCTAATAGCATACAAAACGGATGACCAGGATGAACAAATGATTATCTTTGGCTAATGGCATCTGAATGGATGACCGGGACAAATGATTGATTAACTTCGGTAAATGGCATTCGAATGGATGACCGAGATAGATGATTGATTAACTCCGGCTAATGGCATCCAAAGCGAATGACCGGGATGAACAAATGATTAGCTTTGGCTAATGGCATCCAAATGGATGATCGGGACAAGTGATTGATTAGCTTCAGTTAATGGCATCCTAAGTGGATGGTCGGGATGAACAAATGATTAATTTCGGCTAATAGTATCTAAAGTGGATGGACGAGATGAGTAAATGACTAGCTTCAGCTAATGGCACCCTAAGTGGATGACCAGGATGAGTAAATGACTAGCTTCAGCTAATGGCACCCTAAGTGGATGATTAGGATGAATAAACCATTAGCTTCGGCTAATGGCATCCTAAGAGGATAGTCAGATTTGAGTGTTATGAGTTAGTTATAACAATTGATACGTTCATGTATACTATGTTTTGTATATACTAAGTTTATGAAAGAACTACAATTGTTATGCTTTAAACAGAGAATAACATTAGTTTGGTTAACGGTATTCGACATGAATGATCGGGTTTGAGTATTATAATTAGCCTCGGTAATTGACAAATTATTAACGGATATATTTACATAAGTAAGGAGAAATGAAATAATTATGCTCTTTTGGTCCATGAATGAAATGTAACATTAATATTGTTTTATTATATTTTCTTAAATTGCCTATAATGCTTGAAATTACCTTGTGTTGTAACAGGGACATCATACCAACATGGTGCATAACACATTTTGAAAAGAACTATATATTCGCATGTTATGGATGATATGAGTTCTGGATGAACGAACGTGTTAATCACTCAATTAGTCGTCCGACCTCTTTTGTAAAGACTAGTAATGAAAAATTGAAATGGATCACAGATGTGAAAGTACGAACAAGTTGATATGATGTGTATGAATATACATATGAGGTATTCATCTAATGAGGATGTCGTGTTGTGAAATTACATGAGGTTAGGATATCAAAAGTACTAGTTGTGTAACTTGTTGTTCGACACTCTTATATGAACTAGTGATGATAACGAGATTAAAACAAGAATATGAATTTATGAGTATGTCAATATGATGTAATGTAAACCTATAAGTATGGAAATATAATATTATGGGCATGTGTATTGAGAATTCATTCTATAGGGATGTTTATTTACGTTATCCTACATAGATTGTGCCTTGTTAATGAATAGAATGCAATGATAAATCTGAAGAATGATATGGTGAAAAACATCTAGAAACCGAACGATTAAAAAACAATTCCAACAATTTTGGCCTTGAAAACGCCGGGTCGTTACAATCCTAGATGGATGGCCGGGATGAACAAATGATTAGCTTCGACTAATGGCATCCTAAATGGATGACCGGGATGAACAAATGATTAGTTTCGGCTAAAAGCATCTGAATGGATGGCCAAGACGAATAAATGATTAGTTTCAGCTAATGACATTTGAAATGGATGACCGGGTTGTGTTTCATGATTAGCTTTGACTAATGGCATCCTAAACAAATGACTGGGTTGTGTTAATGATTAACTTTGGCTAATGGCATTCGAGACGAATAACCAGGTTGTGATTGTTGATTAGCTTCGGCTAATGGCATTCGAGATGGATGACTGGGTTATGTTGATGATTAACTTCGGCTAATGGCATCCAAGATGGATGATCGGCTAATGGCATCCAAGACGGATGATCAGGTTGTGTTGATAATTAGCTTCGGCTAATGGCATCCCAGACGGATGACCGGGTTGTGATTGTTGATTAGTTTCGGCTAATGACATCCGAGATGGATGACCAGGTTATGTTGATGATTAGCTTCGACTAATGGCATCCAAGACGGATGACCGAGTTGTGATTATTGATTAGCGAGAAGGATGATTGGGTTGTGATTGTTTATTAGTTTCTGCTAATGGCATCCGAGATGGATGACCGGGTTGTGGTTGATAATTAGTTTCTGTAAATGGCATCCTAGATGGATGGCCAAGTTGATTATGGCGATTGGCTTTGGCTAATGGTATCCGTAAGAGATGACGAGTTGACTTGTATGATTAGTTTTGGTTAATGGCATCCGAGATGGATGACCGAGTTTAGATATTGCGATTAGTTATGGTTAAAAGCATCCAAGATGAATGACCTGGTTAACGTGAAGTAATTAATCTCGATCGAAGATTAAACTTCAGCCCCACCACTCCTATGGAGAGGTTGGGGCATATGAATGAGGATAATACATCAACTGTAATAATAAGGATTACATAGTGTATTTGAGAAGTGAATGAAAGTGGGAGAAGACAGAATACCTAATCAAATGGAGGAAATACCCCTAGTAGAGGTGGGGCAACAAGGAAGAGAGGAGGCACACCCATCGACCGTACCAATGAGGGTTCCCCCCTCTTATGTAAACCCATGACTCCTAGTCTAGATAGTTAAAGTAGTGATGGAAGGAATGATTAGTTGAGTAAGTACAAGGCTAGATAGACTACTATACAAAAAAAAACTGGTATGTTCCAAATACCGAAGGTTTCATAGTTAGTTATGATGACTCGAAGAAAGGATTTAGGTGTGATTGATGTAACATGGGGGAGTGATCGCTTATGTTTCAAGACAGTTAAAGACTCACGTAGAGAATTACTTGATACACGACCTAGAGTTGGTTACTGTGGTATTTGCTCGGCGAATCTGGAGGCACTATCAATACGAGTCCCTTTAATTTCGAGGACAAAATTTATATTAGGAGGGGAGAGTGTAAACACCAAAACAAAGAAAGAAGTGAAGCCGAAATGACTCCGTCATCGCTACCGATTTCTGAATTAGCAACAACATAGTTTTTGGCTGTCGATTTCTGAATCGGCAGCGGCATAGTTTGGTTACCGATTTTTGAATCGACAGCGACGTAGTTTTCAATAAAACTAATCGACAATGAATTAGTAGATCCCTCGTATACTCATACAACCATTCGTCACAATTACATCCAATAAAATACAATAGTAGATCCTTCGTAATACTCATACAACCATTTGTCACAATTACATCCAATAAAATACAACAGTAGATCCTTCGTAATACTCATACTACCATACATCATCAACCCAAATTCATAATAACCATCAACATCTCATAGTCGGTTTAATATTCATCGCAACACAATAATATATCCACCTCAAACAGGTCATTTCAGAACATTAACAATTTCGTCATTGTTTCAATATTCAATAAGAACCTAATCGACATTTGATAGTCGTTTCGACAATCATCAAGAATTCAATCAAACACTTTATCGTCGTTTATTTATTCAACAAGGATTTAATAAAATATCATCATAAGTAAATTATTTCAAAACATAAACATCATATGAGAAAAAGGTGGAAAACACCTACCTATTCCACCTGCGGTTTGTCCTTGTTCTAACGATGGTCCAATCCCGGCCGCACCACCTAAGACATCAATGCCAAATCAGTATATTTGCATCCTCAAATCACAATGACACGACCAAAAGATTGATGTCTTTTCCCAAGTGCAGGAGTGTCGAAGTAATAAATAACCCGGCAAGACCGGGGTCGAACCACAAGGAGGTTACTTGTATAAATTATAAGCAACAATAATACTACAACAATAGTAACAATAATAATAATAATAATAATAATAATAGTGATAATAATAATAGTGAAGAAGAAGAGGAAGAAGTCGATGAGAACTTTGAGATAGAAGATTAACGTAAGGATTAAACAATGATAACAACAAATGTCAAGGTTAGAGGATCCACTAATGGTACTTCAAACAAGTATAGTATAAACTCTTATTATTCAATTGGAAACCACACACAAGGAGGTTCCAATCAGATTATAAATTGTTAACATGATTACATTAGCTATCTTATTCGAATAATGCTAATACTTGTAAATGTTTTCAGGCATTCATGATTATAACTTATGTTAACAACAAATCAAGTTCCTTTCATAGCTCAGGTGTCGGTTATACCATACAGTATGGGCTATGAAAGTGCCAAGTATTTGTTGTACCAAGTGTTATACAACATAAATCTAGATTAACCATTTAACAAGCAAAGTATTAAAAGTGAACAAGATAACAAATATAAAGCATGTTAGTATCCAACATTAAAGTCCATGTTGAGTTTATATTATACTTATCCTTACACCATTAGTGTAACCTTTTCACCTTGACATAATTAACTTAGCTAGACATAATGAAAGAAAGAAACATAAATAAACAAGATAAGAACATAAGTAAGATAAAAGTTAACTAAGTAAAGGAAAGGAAATGAAAGGCATAAACTTGATATTAATGAAAGCAAAGCATAAGCAATACAAAGAGAGAAAGCAAGAGCATGATCTTGATCTGAACACCAAGATGCCTAAATACATGGCAAATGCCTCCTTTTATAGGCCAAAATTTGGAACTATTGATTTGTTGACTAATTGATGAGTGGGTGGCCACATCTTGACTTGGTGACAACTCTTATCTTCTTGTCTGCCAAAAATGTCATTGATAACGTCATAATTTGAACAGACTTCAATCATGAAAGTTCTAGGAAATTGTCTCATCTTTCCAGGGTAAAAATTTGAGATCATTTGGACTTCTAGAACTCGAGATATGGGCTGAACACTGAACAGTGTCTGGGCTGCAGGACAGATTCGGACTTCTTCTTTGTTGCTACAATTTGGACTTGAAAACAGCCTTGTTAAATCTTGGGCTCCACATGAAAGTTGTAGGCCTATGTCTTATCTTTCCATCCATATAAAATGGACCTAAATCCAAGATCTACAGCTCCAGATATGACCCAATTACCGAACAGTGTTCCAGTTTGAACTGCACCAGCATCTCTTTTCTAAGTTTGGCCATCTCTTTGTCCTTTCAATTTCAGTACTTCAACTCATCAATCAATTCTTTCATTTATGTGATAGGCCTGCATTTAAGATGAACATTTACCATAAATAAAGGTATCTTATATAATTAGATATGTTATTATAAAACATGCTTTAGTTAAGGAGTTATTGATACTTCAAGTGCAAAATGATGATATAAAACCTTGATAAAAATGCACTTTTAAGTACTAATCACACTCCCCAACCAGCTTATTACTAGTCCCTAGTAATTAAAGCGTTAAAATAGAAAAACAATTTGCAAATTCCACAAAGCAAGGCATTCATCATTCAACTTCCATTACTCTATCCAGATAAACAAACTCTCATTAAATTTATATATCTGCTCAATACCTTTTAAACAAGATATTAACAAACCTTTCTCTTGTGCTCAAAATATCAACATATAGTTATGGGGCTTTACTTGGAAGAAAACAATATTCTGTTCTAATGTTTAAGGTTAACTTCCTTGGGTTATGATTATTATTATTATTATTATTTTCTCTTTTTTCTGTTTTTTTTTTAATATATATATATACACAATGCATCTTTAACCCATGTAACGAGCTTTCGGCTAATGACTCCCAGACCAGTTGGTCTTAGGGCATTAGGTGTTGAGACACCCCTACGAGCTTAGTAACTCGGGTTACAGATACTGATACGTAGATAGTGCAATGTTTGATTCCCTTAAGCTTTTCTCCTTAACCCATGTAACAAGCTTTGGGCCAATAGCTCCCAAGTCAGTTGACTTTAGGGTATTAGGTGTTAAAACACCCCTTCGGGCTTAATTGCTTAGGTTAGGGAGGCTACGAAACCAAACTTATCTACGTTTTTATTATCATCATTCATTTTTTTTTTTTTTTGAGAATTATATACTATCCCTATCCCTTAGTTGTTACCTTTAACAAAAGAACATAAATAATCCAAACCCACAATCATATGTTAAAGTGTGTGTGTGAAAATGAAGGTTTAAGAATACTTGTTAAATGAGTATATGAGCAGAATTAAGTGATAACAATGCGAGAGTTTGTAAACCTGAATATTTCAAGAAGTATTCTAATAGGCCTTGTTATGAATATTGCAAATAACCATTAGAAAATGTTTACTAAGATGCGTCTCAAGAGTCAATAAAATTCCCCATTACTCTGCCATCCTAGTAATAACAGTTTTGCCAAATGGTTTTTAAAAACAAAAACAGTTAGTTGGTTAGGTTTTTTTTTTTTTTTTTTAACTACTACCCTCTCCCCCCAACCAAAACGAGACATTGTCCTCAATGTCCTAAGGTAGAAAGATAGAGTATAGAAGACATTACCTGAAACAACGAACACTGACAAACCTGAAACACACTTAAACAAATATAAGAAATAACAGAACAAAATACTATGCTAGAAATAAAACCAAAAGACACAAGGATTCACAAACGAAGGCTCAAATCCAATCTAAGCTTTTTACGGCTTTCTGTAGTTGACCAATTTATGCGACTCATGGAAGGATCAATGACAGGGGTGAAAGATTGTAGTTTGTCGATCAATTGTTCAGCAGTAGCAGCAGAGATTATGATTTGTCGTGCCGAAGATGTTAGAAATTCCTGTTCCACAGCTTGATCAAGAAAAGACAACAAAGTATCATAAAAACCATTAACATTGAGCAAACCTATAGGTTTATGGTGAATGTGAAGTTGGGCCCAAGAGGAATATGAAAGATCTCTTCCAATGTGCCCAGACCACCTGGTAAGGCAATGAAGGCATCAGCATGGTTAAACATTGTATTCATTCGATCAAACATTGTGGAGACCTGTAGTTCCTCTCCAATTGTTCTTCCAATGATGTCCCCTTTTGTTAAAGCTTCGGGGACAACCCCCAAAACTTGACTACCTCCTAAAAATGCAGCTATTGCCACACCCCCCATTAACCCAAGGCTACCTCCCCCATACACTAAATGAATCTTTCTCTCAGCTAGTACCTGACCAAGATGATTTGCTGCTTCTAAAAAAGCTATTTCCTTCCCAGGACTGGATCCACCGAAAACACAAATATTTTTAATGTGATAACTTGAAGGACCTGCCATTTCTACACACTTCTATATCTGTCTAATGTAAGGATTGAGTAGAAATAAGGGGAAGGAAGAGAGGATTTTATAGATGCGGAATTGAAAATGCAATCATATCACCTATATGTAGGCCAGCTGGAGTCTCACACACTCTCTCTCTCTTTCTCTCTTTATTTATTTATTTATTTGGAAAAAGCATGTGTATGTACAGGTAGTTGTGATTGTGGCTCACATCTTCCCTTGGTTTTACGTCCAAGAACGGCTTAAACGCCCTCTATGGGTCGGGGATAGGCTTCCCATCCAGTTTTCTTAAAAACTGGCAAACAGGGTCTTTTTTAGTCAGATTCCCAAGACTAAGTCTATCATGTTCTTTATGAAAATGGGGCCATAAATCATGAATTGCACGATGCACATCTCCACTAGGATGCGTCTCAAGGGTCAACAAAAGATTATCTAAAGACCCCTTACTCAGGCCATCCTTAATGAATTGTATTTTATCTTCACGGTTTATAGATACCATTCCTAAAGAACGACATGTTGCATTACAAGTCCATCTGGCACATCGGTGACAGACTTTCAGTCGTTTTGCACGACGTTTCTTTGCAAAAGTGCTTTTACCTGTTCCAGGCATAGTGTGAAATGAAAGAATTGGAGGACTCACCTAATAATCGGACCTTTGCTTCAATCAGCCAGCGAATATCTTCAGGAATTCCATGATTCATTAACAACTTCAATCTTGCACACCTAGCACGGTAAATTTTTGTAATCGCATTCTGAGGCAGAGCGGGAAAGTACTTTTTCAATTTTTCAAGAGTGGTGTCCATTTTCAAATGAGAATTAGAGAAGAGAGTAAAAGAAGGGAGAAATAGCAAAGTATTGCACAAATATATACAGATATCAGTTATTATGGGAAACTGAAAGAACCGACTGAAGTCACGGAGTACCGTTATCCGCCTTTTGACCGGGATGAGAGACTAGCAAAACAAGAGTCACACCAAAAGGAAACACAAAAACAATGTGAGAAAAACAAAATAATCAACCTTTATCTACAGGATCATTCAAACCAATGGATTCATTTTCACTAGGAAAATTATCAAAGTAAGTTTTCAAACGATGTCCATTTCTTTTAGAAACATTGTCATTCTTTGGATTCTCAATATCAAAGGCCCCATAAGGATACACATGTTTCTCAATAAATGGACCGCTCCATCTTGATCTTAACTTTTCAGGAAATAAATGGAGTCGAGAATTATAAAGCAAAACTTTTTGACCAGTATCAACTTTTTGACAATTTTCACAAGTTTTGCAGAATGCATGTGTGTCCTTAAACATGGTGGGCCAATAAAATCCATTTTGAAAGATTTTCGCAATGGTCTTTTTTGACGAGAAATGACTCCCACATGCTTCAGAATGACAAAATTTAATGACACTACTTACCTCATTGTCCGCAATGCATCTTTGAAATATTTGATCAGGACAATGTTTGAATAAGTTAGGGTCATCCCAATAAAATTTCTTCACTTCGTTCAAAAACTTACCTTTGTCTTCGGTACTCCAATGAGCTGGCAAAACTCCTGAGGCAAGGAAATTGATATTTTTAGCAAACCAAGGCATTGAACTAAGAGAAAATAAGGATTTGTCAGGAAAGTAATCATCGGTTGGTGTGATGTCAGATATCGAATCTGTTGTCACTTTTGACAAAAGATTCGCATCAACATTTTCAATGCCTTTTTTATCCGTGATTTCTTCCTGAGAATAAGTCATTTGCAAATCTTCAAATTCATCAAACTCAGTATTACTCAAAGTAGATTCAAATTGATCATAAACCAATTCTTCAATAAAATCTACTTCTTGTGAATCATTATCATCTCTAGGTTGCTTGCAAATGTTGAAAATATTCATCTCCAATGTCATGTTTCCAAAAGATAGCTTCATCAATCCATTCCTACAATTAATCAAAGCATTAGAAGTTGCAAGAAATGGACGCCCTAAAATAACAGGAAATGAATTACATGCTTCAACAGGTTGTGTGTCCAAGACAATAAAATCCACAGGATAAATGAATTTATCGACTTGTACTAACACATCTTCAACTATTCCTCTAGGCACTTTTACAGATCTATCGGCAAGTAAAAGAGTTACAGAAGTTGGTTTTAACTCACCTAGATTGAGACTTTGAAAAACTGAATATGGAAGTAAATTCACACTAGCTCCAAGATCAAGTAAAGCTCTTTCAATTTTATGTTCTCCAATAAAGCAAGAAATTGTAGGACAACCAGGGTCTTTATATTTCAATGCATTATTGTTCTGAAGAATGGCACTTACTTGTTCGGCTAAAAAGGCTTTCTTTTTCACATTCAGTTTTCTCTTCACAGTGCACAGATCTTTTAAAAATTTAGCATAAGAAGGAACCTGTTTAATAGCATCCAGCAAAGGTATATTGATCCTTACCTGTTTGAAGGTTTCAAAAATTTCAGAGTTGTGATTGACTTTCCTTTGTTTCGTCATGGCATGAGGAAATGGAAGTGCTGGCAGAGAATCAGTCTTTTCTTTGCAATGATCAGATTCAACCCCTTCCTTACCCTCAGAGATTGACTCATCATCATTCTCACAAGGTTCAAGAATGGGTTTTTCAATAACCTTACCACTGCGAAGAGTGATGACTGATTTTACATGATCCATGTGTTGGCTTCCCGAACTACTTGCATTCGCATTGTATTGCCCCTTGGGATTTTGTTGTGGTTGAGATGGAAACTTACCTTTCTCTTGGAAACTGAGAGCAGATGTCAATTTTGCAAGAGTATCTTTAAAATCTGTCATGCTTTGAGCAAGTTGAGTGTTAATTGCCTCTTGCTTTTCCATAAATGCATGCAATGTTTCCTCAAGATTTCTTCTAGGAGGGGGAGCATAAGGAGGTGCATATCCATGAGAATTTTGGAAATTATGGTGTGCTTGAAACGGTGGCTGTGAAGTTTGAGCATTATTGTTCTCACTCTTCCAACTGAAATTTGGATGATTTCTCCAACCAGGGTTATATGTTTGTAATATAGGGTTATGGTTGGGCCTTTGAAAACTGTTTAATGCATGGGCTTGTTCATGGAGACATTCTTTAAAAGAAGGCAAGGTTGGACAGTCATTGGTTGAATGTTCGTTGGTTTCACAGATTTGACATGCAATGTCTTGAACAGATTTTAATTGACCACTCTTTTTCAATTCTAGCGCTTCGACTTTTTTAGCTAAAGATGCAAACTTGGCTTGGAGGTCATGATCTTCCCTAAGGTTGTACATACCCCCACTAGATGTATGAGGTTGGGTTTTACTTGGTGCCTCATAAGTACCTGTGGTGTCCCAATTTTGTGCATTTTCAGCTAGCAAATCTAAGTACTCCATTGCTTCATTAGGGTCTTTATCCTCAAAAGTTCCATTGCACATCAATTCAACCATTTGCCTATCTCTAGGAGTTAACCCTTCATAAAAATGTGAAACTAATCTCCATGTTTCAAAACCATGATGGGGGCAAGTATTAAGTAAGTCTCGATACCTATCCCAACATTGATAAAATGTTTCTCCTGGTTTTTGAGAGAAAGTAATGATTTGTCTTTTGAAAGAGTTTGTTCTGTGAGATGGAAAAAACTTCTTTAAAAATTGTTGTTGCATTTCATCCCAAGCACGAACGGATCCAGGTCTCAAATTTTGTAGCCATGTTTTAGCTTTATCTTTTAATGAAAAAGGAAAAAGCTTCAATCTAATGGTGTTCATGCTACAATTTGAGTCATTATGCGTGTTGCAAACCTCCTCAAATTCTCTTAAATGCAAGTATGGATTTTCTAAATCTAAGCCATGAAAAGATGGTAAAAGTTGAATAATGCCTGTCTTAAAATTAAAATGAGATGCATCATGAGGAAAAACTATGCATGAGGGTGCACTTGTTCTTGTGGGATTCATGTGGTCTCTAAGAGTTCTAACCCGAATATTCTCATTATTTTCATTATGAAGTGATTGGTTATCTTCTTCAGCCATATTTTCTGAAAATGATGAGGATACCCAACAAAGTCTACCACTTAATGTACGTGACCACACTCTCATGCACGTGTAAGAAGAGAATAAAAGGAAGAAGAAAATAAAAGAAAGAGAAACAAAACAAAAGAAACAAAGTTAAATACAAGAAAAGTAAAAAGAGAGAATAAAATAAATACTATAATTTGTACAAGAATTTACCTCCCCGGCAACGGCGCCAAAAACTTGACACGACCAAAAGATTGATGTCTTTTCCCAAGTGCAGGAGTGTCGAAGTAATAAATAACCCGGCAAGACCGGGGTCGAACCACATGGAGGTTACTTGTATAAATTATAAGCAACAATAATACTACAACAATAGTAACAATAATAATAATAATAATAATAATAATAGTGATAATAATAATAGTGAAGAAGAAGAGGAAGAAGTCGATGAGAACTTTGAGATAGAAGATTAACGTAAGGATTAAACAATGATAACAACAAATGTCAAGGTTAGAGGATCCACTAATGGTACTTCAAACAAGTATAGTATAAACTCTTATTATTCAATTGGAAACCACACACAAGGAGGTTCCAATCAGATTATAAATTGTTAACATGATTACATTAGCTATCTTATTCGAATAATGCTAATACTTGTAAATGTTTTCAGGCATTCATGATTATAACTTATGTTAACAACAAATCAAGTTCCTTTCATAGCTCAGGTGTCGGTTATACCATACAGTATGGGCTATGAAAGTGCCAAGTATTTGTTGTACCAAGTGTTATACAACATAAATCTAGATTAACCATTTAACAAGCAAAGTATTAAAAGTGAACAAGATAACAAATATAAAGCATGTTAGTATCCAACATTAAAGTCCATGTTGAGTTTATATTATACTTATCCTTACACCATTAGTGTAACCTTTTCACCTTGACATAATTAACTTAGCTAGACATAATGAAAGAAAGAAACATAAATAAACAAGATAAGAACATAAGTAAGATAAAAGTTAACTAAGTAAAGGAAAGGAAATGAAAGGCATAAACTTGATATTAATGAAAGCAAAGCATAAGCAATACAAAGAGAGAAAGCAAGAGCATGATCTTGATCTGAACACCAAGATGCCTAAATACATGGCAAATGCCTCCTTTTATAGGCCAAAATTTGGAACTATTGATTTGTTGACTAATTGATGAGTGGGTGGCCACATCTTGACTTGGTGACAACTCTTATCTTCTTGTCTGCCAAAAACGTCATTGATAACGTCATAATTTGAACAGACTTCAATCATGAAAGTTCTAGGAAATTGTCTCATCTTTCCAGGGTAAAAATTTGAGATCATTTGGACTTCTAGAACTCGAGATATGGGCTGAACACTGAACAGTGTCTGGGCTGCAGGACAGATTCGGACTTCTTCTTTGTTGCTACAATTTGGACTTGAAAACAGCCTTGTTAAATCTTGGGCTCCACATGAAAGTTGTAGGCCTATGTCTTATCTTTCCATCCATATAAAATGGACCTAAATCCAAGATCTACAGCTCCAGATATGACCCAATTACCGAACAGTGTTCCAGTTTGAACTGCACCAGCATCTCTTTTCTAAGTTTGGCCATCTCTTTGTCCTTTCAATTTCAGTACTTCAACTCATCAATCAATTCTTTCATTTATGTGATAAGCCTGCATTTAAGATGAACATTTACCATAAATAAAGGTATCTTATATAATTAGATATGTTATTATAAAACATGCTTTAGTTAAGGAGTTATTGATACTTCAAGTGCAAAATGATGATATAAAACCTTGATAAAAATGCACTTTTAAGTACTAATCACACTCCCCAACCAGCTTATTACTAGTCCCTAGTAATTAAAGCGTTAAAACAGAAAAACAATTTGCAAATTCCACAAAGCAAGGCATTCATCATTCAACTTCCATTACTCTATCCAGATAAACAAACTCTCATTAAATTTATATATCTGCTCAATACCTTTTAAACAAGATATTAACAAACCTTTCTCTTGTGCTCAAAATATCAACATATAGTTATGGGGCTTTACTTGGAAGAAAACAATATTCTGTTCTAATGTTTAAGGTTAACTTCCTTGGGTTATGATTATTATTATTATTTTTTTTTTCTCTTTTTTCTGTTTTTTTTTTAATATATATATATACACAATGCATCTTTAACCCATGTAACGAGCTTTCGGCTAATGACTCCCAGACCAGTTGGTCTTAGGGCATTAGGTGTTGAGACACCCCTACGAGCTTAGTAACTCGGGTTACAGATACTGATACGTAGATAGTGCAATGTTTGATTCCCTTAAGCTTTTCTCCTTAACCCATGTAACAAGCTTTGGGCCAATAGCTCCCAAGTCAGTTGACTTTAGGGTATTAGGTGTTAAAACACCCCTTCGGGCTTAATTGCTTAGGTTAGGGAGGCTACGAAACCAAACTTATCTACGTTTTTATTATCATCATTCATTTTTATTTTTTTTTTGAGAATTATATACTATCCCTATCCCTTAGTTGTTACCTTTAACAAAAGAACATCAACCCACAATCATATGTTAAAGTGTGTGTGTGAAAATGAAGGTTTAAGAATACTTGTTAAATGAGTATATGAGCAGAATTAAGTGATAACAATGCGAGAGTTTGTAAACCTGAATATTTCAAGAAGTATTCTAATAGGCCTTGTTATGAATATTGCAAATAACCATTAGAAAATGTTTACTAAGATGCGTCTCAAGAGTCAATAAAATTCCCCATTACTCTGCCATCCTAGTAATAACAGTTTTGCCAAATGGTTTTTAAAAACAAAAACAGTTAGTTGGTTAGGTTTTTTTTTTTTTTTTAACTACTACCCTCTCCCCCCAACCAAAACGAGACATTGTCCTCAATGTCCTAAGGTAGAAAGATAGAGTATAGAAGACATTACCTGAAACAACGAACACTGACAAACCTGAAACACACTTAAACAAATATAAGAAATAACAGAACAAAATACTATGCTAGAAATAAAACCAAAAGACACAAGGATTCACAAACGAAGGCTCAAATCCAATCTAAGCTTTTTACGGCTTTCTGTAGTTGACCAATTTATGCGACTCATGGAAGGATCAATTACAGGGGTGAAAGATTGTAGTTTGTCGATCAACTGTTCAGCAGTAGCAGCAGAGATTATGATTTGTCGTGCCGAAGATGTTAGAAATTCCTGTTCCACAGCTTGATCAAGAAAAGACAACAAATTATCATAAAAACCATTAACATTGAGCAAACCTATAGGTTTATGGTGAATGTGAAGTTGGGCCCAAGAGGAATATGAAAGATCTCTTCCAATGTGCCCAGACCACCTGGTAAGGCAATGAAGGCATCAGCATGGTTAAACATTGTATTCATTCGATCAAACATTGTGGAGACCTGTAGTTCCTCTCCAATTGTTCTTCCAATGATGTCCCCTTTTGTTAAAGCTTCGGGGACAACCCCCAAAACTTGACTACCTCCTAAAAATGCAGCTATTGCCACACCCCCCATTAACCCAAGGCTACCTCCCCCATACACTAAATGAATCTTTCTCTCAGCTAGTACCTGACCAAGATGATTTGCTGCTTCTAAAAAAGCTATTTCCTTCCCAGGACTGGATCCACCGAAAACACAAATATTTTTAATGTGATAACTTGAAGGACCTGCCATTTCTACACACTTCTATATCTGTCTAATGTAAGGATTGAGTAGAAATAGGGGAAGGAAGAGAGGATTTTATAGATGCGGAATTGAAAATGCAATCATATCACCTATATGTAGGCCAGCTGGAGTCTCACACACACTCTCTCTCTCTTTCTCTCTTTATTTATTTATTTATTTGGAAAAAGCATGTGTATGTACAGGTAGTTGTGATTGTGGCTCACATCTTCCCTTGGTTTTACGTCCAAGAACGGCTTAAACGCCCTCTATGGGTCGGGGATAGGCTTCCCATCCAGTTTTCTTAAAAACTGGCAAACAGGGTCTTTTTTAGTCAGATTCCCAAGACTAAGTCTATCATGTTCTTTATGAAAATGGGGCCATAAATCATGAATTGCACGATGCACATCTCCACTAGGATGCGTCTCAAGGGTCAACAAAAGATTATCTAAAGACCCCTTACTCAGGCCATCTTTAATGAATTGTATTTTATCTTCACGGTTTATAGATACCATTCCTAAAGAACGACATGTTGCATTACAAGTCCATCTGGCACATCGGTGACAGACTTTCAGTCGTTTTGCACGACGTTTCTTTGCAAAAGTGCTTTTACCTGTTCCAGGCATATGTGAAATGAAAGAATTGGAGGACTCACCTAATAATCGGACCTTTGCTTCAATCAGCCAGCGAATATCTTCAGGAATTCCATGATTCATTAACAACTTCAATCTTGCACACCTAGCACGGTAAATTTTTGTAATCGCATTCTGAGGCAGAGCGGGAAAGTACTTTTTCAATTTTTCAAGAGTGGTGTCCATTTTCAAATGAGAATTAGAGAAGAGAGTCAAAGAAGGGAGAAATAGCAAAGTATTGCACAAATATATACAGATATCAGTTATTATGGGAAACTGAAAGAACCGACTGAAGTCACGGAGTACCGTTATCCGCCATTTGACCGGGATGAGAGAGACTAGCAAAACAAGAGTCACACCAAAATGAAACACAAAAACAATGTGAGAAAAACAAAATAATCAACCTTTATCTACAGGATCATTCAAACCAATGGATTCATTTTCACTAGGAAAATTATCAAAGTAAGCTTTCAAACGATGTCCATTTACCTTTAGAAACATTGTCATTCTTTGGATTCTCAATATCAAAGGCCCCATAAGGATACACATGTTTCTCAATAAATGGACCGCTCCATCTTGATCTTAACTTTTCAGGAAATAAATGGAGTCGAGAATTATAAAGCAAAACTTTTTGACCAGTATCAACTTTTTGACAATTTTCACAAGTTTTGCAGAATGCATGTGTGTCCTTGAACATGGTGGGCCAATAAAATCCATTTTGTAAGATTTTCGCAATGGTCTTTTTTGACGAGAAATGACTCCCACATGCTTCAGAATGACAAAGTTTAATGACACTTACTTACCTCATTGTCCGCAATGCATCTTTGAAATATTTGATCAGGACAATATTTGAATAAGTAAGGGTCATCCAATAAAATTTCTTCACTTCGTTCAAAAACTTACCTTTGTCTTCGGTACTCCAAGTGAGTTGGCAAATCTCCTGTAGCAAGAAAATTGATATTTTTAGCAAACCAAGGCATTGAACTAAGAGAAAGTAAGGATTTAGTCAGGAAAGTAATCATCGATTGGTGTGATGTCGATGTTGAATCTGTTGTCACACTTGACAAAAGATTCGCATCAACATTTTCAGTGTCTTTTTGATCCGTGATTTCTTCCTGAGAATAAATCATTTGCAAATCTTCAGATTCATCCAACTCAATTTTACCCAAAGTAGATTCAAGTTGATCATAAACTAATTCTTCAATAGAATCTACTTCTTGTAAATCATTATCATCTCCAGGTTGCTTGCAAATGTTGAAAATATTCATCTCCAATGTCATGTTCCCAAATGATAGCTTCATCAGTCCATTCCTACAATTAATCAATGCATTAGAAGTTGCAAGAAACGGACGTCCTAAAATAACAGGAAATGAATTACATGCTTCAACAGGTTGTGTGTCCAAGACAATAAAATCCACAGGATAAATGAACTTATCGACTTGTACTAACACATCTTCAACTATTCCTCTAGGCACTTTTACAGATCTATCGGCAAGTAAAAGAGTTACAGAAGTTGGTTTTAACTCACCTAGATTGAGACTTTGAAAAACTGAATATGGAAGTAAATTCACACTAGCTCCAAGATCAAGTAAGCTCTTTCAATTTTATGTTCTCCAATAAAGCAAGAAATTGTAGGACAACCAGGGTCTTTATATTTCAATGCATTATTGTTCTGAAGAATGGCACTTACTTGTTCGGCTAAAAAGGCTTTCTTTTTCACATTCAGTTTTCTCTTCACAGTGCACAGATCTTTCAAAAATTTAGCATAAGAAGGAACCTGTTTAATAGCATCCAGCAAAGGTATATTGATCCTTACCTGTTTGAAGGTTTCAAAGATTTCAGAGTTGTGATTGACTTTCCTTTGTTTCGTCATGGCATGAGGAAATGGAAGTGCTGGCAGGAGAATCAGTCTTTTCTTGTCAATGATCAGATTCAACCCTTCCTTACCCTCAGAGATTGACTCATCATCATTCTCACAAGGTTCAAGAATGGGTTTTTCAATAACCTTACCACTGCGAAGAGTGATGACTGATTTTACGTGATCCATGTGTTGGCTTCCCGAACTACTTGCACTCGTATTGTATTGCCCCTTTGGATTTTGTTGTGGTTGAGATGGAAACTTACCTTTCTCTTGGAAACTGAGAGCAGATGTGAACTTTGCAAGAGTATCTTTAAAATCTGTCATGCTTTGAGCAAGTTGAGTGTTAATTGCCTCTTGCTTTTCCATAAATGCATGCAATGTTTCCTCAAGATTTCTTCTAGGAGGGGGAGCATAAGGAGGTGCATATCCATGAGAATTTTGGAAATTATGGTGTGCTTGAAACGGTGGCTGTGAAGTTTGAGCATTATTGTTATCACTCTTCCAATTGAAATTTGGATGATTTCTCCAACCAGGGTTGTATGTTTGCGAATATGGGTTATGGTTGGGCCTTTGAAAACTGTTTAATGCATGGGCTTGTTCATGGAGACATTCTTTAAAAGAAGGCAAGGTTGGACAGTCATTGGTTGAATGTTCGTTGGTTTCACAGATTTGACACGCAATGTCTTGAACAGATTTTAATTGACCACTCTTTTTCAATTCTAGTGCTTCGACTTTTTTAGCTAAAGATGCAAACTTGGCTTGGAGGTCATGATCTTCCCTAAGGTTGTACATACCCCCACTAGATGTATGAGGTTGGGTTTTACTTGGTGCCTCATAAGTACCTGTGGTGTCCCAATTTTGTGCATTTTCAGCTAGCAAATCTAAGTACTCCATTGCTTCATTAGGGTCTTTATCTTCAAAAGTTCCATTGCACATCAATTCAACCATTTGCCTATCTCTAGGTGTTAATCCTTCATAAAAATGTGAAACTAATCTCCATGTTTCAAAACCATGATGGGGGCAAGTATTAAGCAAGTCTCGATACCTATCCCAACATTGATAAAATGTTTCTCCTGGTTTTTGAGAGAAAGTAATGATTTGTCTTTTGAAAGAGTTTGTTCTGTGGAGATGGAAAAAACTTCTTTAAAAATTGTTGTTGCATTTCATCCCAAGCACGAATGGATCCAGGTCTCAAATTTTGTAGCCATGTTTTAGCTTTATCTTTTAATGAAAAAGGAAAAAGCTTCAATCTAATGGTGTTCATGCTACAATTTGAGTCATTATACGTGTTGCAAACCTCCTCAAATTCCCTTAAATGCAAGTATGGATTTTCTAAATCTAAGCCATGAAAAGATGGTAAAAGTTGAATAATGCCTGTCTTAAAATTAAAATGAGATGCATCAGGTGGAAAAACTATGCATGAGGGTGCACTTGTTCTTGCTGGGATTCATGTGGTCTCTAAGTGTTCTAACCCGAATATTCTCATTATTTTCATTATGAAGTGATTGGTTATCTTCTTCGGCCATATTTTCTGAAAATGATGAGGATACCCTACAAAGTCTACCACTTAATGTACGTGACCAAACTCTCATGCACGTGTAAAAAGAGAAGAAAAAGGAGAAGAAAACAAAAAAAAATAAACAAAACAAAACAAAAAAAAAACAAAATTAGATACAAGAAAAGTGAAAAGAGAAAATAAAATAAATACTATAATTTGTACAAGAATTTACCTCCCCGGCAACGGCGCCAAAAACTTGACACGACCAAAAGATTGATGTCATTCTCCCAAGTGCAGGAGTGTCGAAGTAATAAATAACCCGGCAAGACCGGGGTCGAACCACAGGGAGGTTAATTGTATAAATTATAGACAACAATAATACAACAACAATAGTAACAATAACAATAACAATAATAATAATGATAATAATAATAATAATAATAATAATAATAATAATGATATAATAATGATGATGAAGAAGAAGTTGATGAGAACTTTGAGATGAAAGATTAACGTAAGGATTAAAGCAATGATAACAACAAATGTCAAGGTTAGAGGATCCACTAATGGTATTTCAAACAAGTATAGTATAAACTCTTATTATTCAATTGGAAACCACACACAAGGAGGTTCCAATCAGATTATAAATTGTTAACATGATTACATTAGTTATCTTATTCGAATAATGCTAATACTTGTAAATGTTGTCAGGCATTCATGATTATAACTTATGTTAACAACAAATCAAGTTCCTTTCATAGCTCAGGTGTCGGTTATACCATACAGTATGGGCTATGAAAGTGCCAAGTATTTGTTGTACCAAGTGTTATACAACATAAATCTAGATTAACCATTTAACAAGCAAAGTATTAAAAGTGAACAAGATAACAAATATAAAGCATGTTAGTATCCAACATTAAAGTCCATGTTGAGTTTATATTATACTTATCCTTACACCATTAGTGTAACCTTTTCACCTTGACATAATTAACTTAGCTAGACATAATGAAAGAAAGAAACATAAATAAACAAGATAAGAACATAAGTAAGATAAAGAGTTAACTAAGTAAAGGAAAGGAAATGAAAGGCATAAACTTGATATTAATGAAAGCAAAGCATAAGCAATACAAAGAGAGAAAGCAAGAGCATGATCTTGATCTGAACACCAAGATGCCTAAATACATGGCAAATGCCTCCTTTTATAGGCCAAAATTTGGAACTATTGATTTGTTGACTAATTGATGAGTGGGTGGCCACATCTTGACTTGGTGACAATTCTTATCTTCTTGTCTGCCAAAAACGTCATTGATAACGTCATAATTTGAACAGACTTCAATCATGAAAGTTCTAGGAAATTGTCTCATCTTTCCAGGGTAAAAATTTGAGATCATTTGGACTTCTAGAACTCGAGATATGGGACTGAACACTGAACAGTGTCTGGGCTGCAGGACAGATTCGGACTTCTTCTTTGTTGCTACAATTTGGACTTGAAAACAGCCTTGTTAAATCTTGGGCTCCACATGAAAGTTGTAGGCCTATGTCTTATCTTTCCATCCATATAAAATGGACCTAAATACAAGATCTACAGCTCCAGATATGACCCTAATTACCGAACAGTGTTCCAGTTTGGACTGCACCAGCATCTTTTTTCTAAGTTTGGCCATCTCTTTGTCCTTTCAATTTCAGTACTTCAACTCATCAATCAATTCTTTCATTTATGTGATAGGCCTGCATTTAAGATGAACATTTACCATAAATTAAAGGTATCTTATATAATTAGATATGTTATTATAAAACATGATTTAGTTAAGGAGTTATTGATACTTCAAGTGCAAAATGATGATATAAAACCTTGATAAAAATGCACTTTTAAGTACTAATCAGTCCTCAACACTGAAAATCTGGTAAGTTATCTTTCACGTGTATGAACCTAAAAATCCATATTCATTTTAAATCCAACATCTACCAAATAATAGTTTCCTATGATAATAAGTAATGAATTTTAAAGTTATTTCACAAAGATATGTTTCCCGAAAAATAGTTAAAAGAACAAAAACAATTCCTCAAGTAATGACCTTCAGATGATTTTGGAAATTTTATAATAAGATAGAAAAAGTGAATTTCTTGTTCCAAGAACATAAAAAGTTCCATTAACACAACTTAATTGATTTTAAGCATATGTCAACAACGTTAAAATCTATCACAAACACCCGACATAACTTAAATCTAACTAAAAAATGAACATTCAACCTTCTCAGTTTTATTTTCTTAAACTTTGCTCATATATTTTTTTAAAAATAGAAATTTAAGCTTTTCATCAAGATCTCAAATTGTTGACTGCATCACTCTATTGTTCGTTATACGTAAGAGCTTCGTAGCAAATGCATGGAAGTCATCACCAACGATAATTCCATTTGCAGAATGAAGCTTTGTCATCACCTCTTTAATGCAACACCATTTCTTATCCTTCCTACTAGATGTGCAATCACCCTTGATCAAAACACTATCAATAGTTGATCCAAACATGAAAATAATTTAGCTTCAATTCCAGATCTCCCTTTGCCTTTCTGTGTAGAATGTTCTCTATGTTTTCTTTTACCATTATTTTGGGTGTTATTGTTCGACTCCACGATACTCACATCTTCTATGAAATTAGGAATGACATCCTTATCTAGATCATTGCTTCCTTCCTCCAAATATGCATCATCATTGTTGCTACCTAATTTTTTACCCATATTTTTGATAAATTTTCAGAAAAAATCAAAAAAAGGCAAAAAACAATGAAAACCCTAAAATTTGTATTTTGGATATATTTGCATCATTTTTAGTATTTTTGATGTCATCTTAGAAGAATTTAAATTTTCAAAGGTATTTGGAACGCGTTCAACTGTTAACGCGTTAATTTTACAATCACTGATTTTTCTTATTGAGTCGACTTTGATATTGCTCGTTTTAAAAAAGTACAAAAAATATCAAAATTAACAAAAAAAAAAAGAAAAGAAAAGAAAAGGAAAAGTTGAGGGACCATTGTGATTTTGGCCAAGCCACACTTCTCCTATAAATGCCACGCTACAGTGAAAAAACAGAGGGAGAAAAATTTATTCACGGGGAGAGGAATAAAAAAAAACAAGGGATTTAAATAAGGAAAACCCTAAAAACCTAAAGCTTTTTCCCGGAGCCGCCAGCCACAGTCCCTTCCGTTGGCCAAAGACAGAGAGAGGAAAGAACCCCATCCCCCAACGCCAGCTTCCTTCTCCTTTGGCCCGACCAAGGCTCCTTTTATAAGAAAAAACCCTTTTTCTCCCCGGCAGCCGCCCCTGATGATTTTCTTCCTCGGCCACAGCGCTGACCTCTCTTTTTTGAAAAAGGAGGAGCAAGCCGCCGCTCCCTTGGAAAAAGAAAGAACCCAGCGCCGCCTGCCTTCTTTTGATTTTCCAGCTCCATTTGGTCTTCCCTCTTTCCTGTTGAGCCGGCGACCCCTCAGCCTTTACAAAAAAAAAAAAGCCGCCGCCTGACCTTCCCTTCTCCCCTGGCCAAAGAAGGAGAACCAAAGCCACTTGACCCCTCATTCCTTCTCAGACAGCCCAGTCATCAAAACACAACTCCTCCACCCGAGAAGCCCCGGCCTCTGTCTCTCTGATTGAGCTCCCTCTGCCAAAACAGCCGACCCACAACTATCCCATCATCGGCTAGTGGTCAAGGCCTTCCCTCTCAACACAGAACAGCCTCGCCCTCAACAAACAGCCTCATCTCCCCCGACCAGAGAACGGGCAGGATCGTTCCCCGTCTCCTCAGACCCACGGTCTTCCTCACCAGCAACAGCAGTCCTTCCTCCAGCGGCGCCCACAGAAGCAGCCTCATCTCCGACCGAGAATCAACGGCCGGACCTGCAACCAGAGAGAAGCAGATCCGAAACGGAGAAAAAGAGAAAGAGGCGCAAATCTGAAAACAAAGGAAACAAAATAAAACCGACTGCTTGTGGTTTTTTTCATTGCAGGTCACGGTGAAAGCCACCACGGGCTGGGAAGAGAAGAGAAGGGAAAACCATTCTAGACTCCCCTGCTTGCTGGACTTTCCAGCAGCGGCGCGTGAACCCATGCGCCGCCACGATTACAGCAGATCCCAGAAGGCTTTCCGACAGTTTCTGGATTTTTTTTGGGTTTATTTTGTAATTTTTAAATTGTATTTGATATTTTTGTTTATTTTTTTTTGTACATGTAAAAAGGGGATGTATAAGAAAAAAAAAAAAAAAGAGGTGTGTGTGTTTGTAATTTTTTCTTTTATGTATATTTTTTAATTATAAAATACAAAAAGAAAGGAAAAGTAATCAGACGTTTAATTTGAATATGGTTAAATATCTAAAAAGACAAGTAAATTCATGTTATATTTTCCATGAAAATGTAAGAACAAGTTTCTACATATATTTCTGGGATTTAATAACTGATTTATTAAAGCCTTAGAATTTGATTAATATTTCAAATTTTCATATCACATCAAACCGTGAAGCAGCTTACCTCAGGTAGGGTGTGCTCGGGGTGCTAATACCTTCCCTAGCTACAATTAGTCCCTTACCCATGAATTTCTGACAACGACTAGTAAATCCGGGTTTCCTAGTAACCCTCAATAAATACTAGGTGGCGACTCCCAAGAACCAAATCAAGCAAAGACAATGAAGAATCGTCAGCGAATCACCGCGCGGGGGACGTGCGACAGAATGGCGACTATTATCACCATTATCAACGTCATCTCCATTGTCATTATCAACTAAAACTCCTAAAAAAGGATCCCAAACATATTGTGTAAACACCTAAAAGAATATATATATATATATATATATATATATATATATATATATATATATATATATATATATATTGACTCTACCATCCCTGCCGATTTCTGCATCGGCAGCGACGCAGTTTTTGTTTTTTTTTTAAAAAATGATTAACATAAGGAGCTGGGAGGGAGGGTAAAACTGGTTTTGGATAGACCAAAACAAGGATAAGAACACATCTAAACCAACCCCAAACAACCCACCTCATTTAATGGGGAGTATAAATACAAGGAGGAGAGAGAGGATGACCCTTCCTCTTCCCAAAGTTGTCTCCAGCAGCTGCATGTCGCTCTTCCCTTCCTCTTTCCTAATAGAAACCTAAACCAAACCAGTAGAGAGTGCCTTGTGAACGTGTGAGGGAGAGATGAGACCTTGAGAAAAGATTGGATAGCTGCTTAGAGGGAAAGGAAAAGGGGGCTAGAAAACGTGAGAGGAAGAAGAAGGAGGAGAACTAGCAGGAGAAGAGAAAGAATACTGTCAAACCTTCCTCAAACTTAGTTAGATTCGAAAGGTATGGGTCATGAAACTCCCTTCCTCTTCTCCTTAAGACCCAAAACTAGAAATGAAGAAGAAGACCCTAAGAAAATTGACCTAAGACCTAAGCTAGCTGTGAAGGAAACTGGAATTAACTAAGAGGATAAGGAAACAGAAATGAAATGAGGTCAATTCTCAGAACATCTAATAAAGAAAAATGAATAAAATAGAAATAAAAAATTATGGTAGAGGGCTGGCCTTAACTATGGGGTTGGCCAGCATGCATGTGTGTGTTCTGCTAGAATTTATTGAAAGATTATGTGTTGAAATTGATGGTTTCAATGTGTGTGTCTTGCTGGAAATTGTTGAAAGAGTATATGCTGAAATTGATGGTTTCAATGTGTGAGTGTTCTACCGGAACTTAGTGACAGTTGATATGCTGGGATTGTTATAGCATAGAAGGTGTGTGTTCATGCCAAAATATGAGTTGTCTGCAGCTAATTAGCATTCGTTGCCGAATCGTGTGTTCTGCAACGAAATTGTGTCATCTGTAGCGAATTGGCATTCACTGCCGAATGACATGTTCTGTAGTGAATTTGTGATTCACTGCCGAAACTGTGTCGCTTGTAGCAAATTGGCATTCGCTGCCAAATTGGGTGTTCTATAGCGAAATTATGATTCACTGTCGAAGCTGTGTCGTCTGCAGCGAATTAGCATTCGCTGCCGAATCGTGTGTTCTGCAGTGAAATTGTGATTCGCTGCCAAAATTGAGTTGTTTACAGCGAACCAGTTTTCGCTGCCGAATTGGCAGCCTGCAGCAAACCAGTTTTGCTGACGAATTGACAGCCTGCAACAAACCAGTTTTCGCTGCCAATTTCTACAATAAGCCTTCTAGGCTGAAATGACTTAAATGCTAGTAACAATTTCATGGTATGATGATGTAAAATGTGGAACACTTGAATGTGAACATATGAACTCTTGAGATAAGTGGTGCGGTCGGCATTGGACCATCGTCAAGACAAGAACAACCCATAGGTGGAGCAGGTAGGTGACTTGCACCTTCCTTTTTCATATGTTGAATGTTACTATATTGCGTTAGAACAGATATTAGATTGTCGAACGCTTAAATGTTGACAAATGGTTGATTAGTTTTGGCTATTGACATTCGAATAAATGTCCAGGACAAATGAATGATTAGCTTCGACTAATGGCATCCGAATAGATGACCGAGACGAACGATTGATTAGTGGCATTCGAATGGATGACCGGGACAAATGAATGATTAGCTTCGGCTAATGGCATCCGAATGGATGACCGGGATGAACAATTGATTAGCTTTGGCTAATGACATCCGAAGTGGATGACCGGGGTGAGTGAACGGTACCTCAGCAAATGATGCCTTAAGAGGATAGTCGGGCTTAAGATTTTTGTTGATTGCAAGAATTGGTGCATCTATATGTACTACAAGTTGTTTATACCAAGTACATGAAGAAACTATAAATGTCATGCTTCAAACATGGGATAAAGTTAATGCTTCATTTAACTGCCAAACCGTTTAATTATCATTATCATTATTATTATTAAGTAATTGCATTCTCTTCAATGTTTTGTACTGCAGCAGGGATGTCACACCAATGAGATGTCTAGGAAACCCAATACACGGGAACCTACTTTTGCAAGGAATCATGTAGTTGCATTTTAAATCACAATGTATTTTGTATGAATCAATGTACTGAACGTATAACTTTTATTAGATCCTTTTGTTTAAATTCGTAATGGCTATTAGTAGGATAAGAATGCAAACTCATGTCTAAGTATGTATATTTTTAATATGAACTTCTAATCATGCAAACATAATATTATGTGTTTATGTAAGATTCACTTTTAAATGAAATGTTGATTGTATGGATCATATTTTGATGATGTGAGGGATTAGGTTCGCCGATTACTGGCACCATATGTGTCAAGTATATATATATAAAAAAAATTACTGTTGTTTTGGGCTTGAAAAGCCGGGTTGTTACATATTGTCCATTAGCCATAATATTGTTGAATATTCTATCATATTTACTACACAAAGATATTTTTAATTCCAACATGCCTAAACATTTTTACTCTTCTAATTTCCTATATAAAAGAAAATCAATGTAATTAATAAAACAAAATTGTATTTCTCAATTATTAAAACTAACAAGTAGTGTAACAACCCGGCTTTTCAAGCCAAAGACAATAGTAAAAAAAAAAATTGTACTTGACATACATCCTGTCGGTAATCGGCGAACATGTTCCCTTCACATCATCAATATATAATCCATACATCAACAACAATTAATATTTCATTTAAAAGTGAATCTTACATAAACTCATAATATTATGTTTGCATGATTAGAAGTTCACATTTAAAATATACATGCATAGTCATGAGTTTGTATTCTATCCTACAAATAGTCATCACAAATATAATCTAAAAGGATCTAATAATAGTTATACATTCAGTACATTGATTTATATATAATACATCATGATTTAGAATGCAACTACATGATTCCTGCAAAAGTAGGTTCCCGTGTATCGGGTTTCCTAGGCACCTTGTTGGTATGACGTCCCTACTACAGTAGAAAACATTTACAAGAATGCAATTACTTAATAATAATAATAATAATAACAATAAGAAAATGGTCTGGCAGTTTAATGAAGCATTAACATTATCTCATGTTTGAAGCGTGACATTTGTAGTTCTTTCATGTTCTTGGTATACACAACTTGCAGTACATATATATGCACAAATTCTTGCAATCAACTATAATCTTAAATCCGACCATTCTTTTAAGACATCATTTGTTGGGGTTAACTATTCACTCACCCCGGCCATCCCCTTCAAAATCCATCATCCAAAACTAATCAACCATTTGTCCCGGTCATCCCTTCGGATGCCATTAGCCGAAGCTAATCATTCATTTATTCCGGTCATCCCTTCGGATGCCATTAGCCGAAGCTAATCAATCGTTTGTTCCAGTCATCCATTCGGATGCCATTAGCCGAAGCTAATCAATCAATTGTCAACATTTAAGCATTTGGCAATCTGATATCTGAATTAACACAATACGGCAACATTCATGATAAGGTATTTCATTGTTGTAGGTCATCTCTTCAGATGCCATTAGCCGAAGCTAATCAACCATTTGTCAACATTTAAGCATTTGGCAATCTGATATCTGAATTAACACAATACGGCAACATTAATGATAAGGTATTTCATTGTTCAAGGTCATCTCTTCAGATGCCATTAGCCGAAGCTAATCAACCATTTGTCAACATTTAAGCATTTGACAGTCTGGTATCTGAATTAACACAATACAGTAACATTCATGATAAAGTATTTTCATTATTCAACATTATTTAAAAGGAAGGTGAAAGTCACCTACCTGCAGTAGAAGCTCTACTCGTGCTCCCCTGTTGTTGCTATTGCACCATACCGGTGGTCCCTCCTGCAGTCACAGACTTATCTCATAAATTTTCCTCATTCAAAGATATGTTTTATAATAATCATATCAATAGTTAATAAATCTTTCTTTCAATCATTTCTTTCTTTATATCTTACATTTTTCTCATTACACCCATTAATGTTGTCATCCTTTATCCAACCATAGTTATCATTCCTTCAGGTCGATATTATAGAGAATCCATATTCATCCATTACTCATATGTTACTTTCTTATGCATGTTCATTTCCTCATAATAACATACATACATATATCATGTATATTTTCAGAGTTAGTATCTCGATGTGCAAGTGTTCATATGACTCAATTCTTTTATATAGTATTCTCGTGAAAGTCTATTGTTACTGTCTAACTTTGAACTGTTACTATCCAATTTCCAACTGTTACTGTTTGACTTTTCTAACTGTTACTGTCTGACTTTGAACTGTTACTGTTTGACTTTGAACTCTTACTGTTTGACATTTCCAACTGTTACTGTCTGACTTTGAACTATTACTGTCTAGACATTTGAACTGTTACTGTCTGAACACTCATTAGATTTTTAACTATATCTAGACTTATAGAACTCTGTTTCAAGCGAGATTAGTCTCATTGGAAAGCTAATACACGAGGCTACAAGTTCTTTGAAGGAAGGAGAACCCAGTTTTGCCTTTGAAATAGTCAAAATTGCTCATCAACAAACATTACCCTACAAGGTCTGTCAAGACCCAATCTCGGTTGATGACCCATAACTGCGATTCTACAGCTCCATATTGAGCAAGACCAATTTCTTAGTTAGCTAACATCCAAAACTACAATTACTATGAAGAAACTTGATCCTAATTCTCTCATCCTTTTACTCGAATTCTCTCCAAAAGTTAGGAGACAAATATGTCCAGATTCATTAACCTTTCCATTTACACACAACATCCACAATTTAACTTTTTCTCTATCATCTCAACCCCTGGCCATATCACATATCATTTAAGACTGTAAAAAAAAAAAGAATATCTTTATAAGAGCCAATTTATCTTATTTATTTCAATCTTCCCTCTTAACGTCAAAATAAAACATTCTTGTCGATTTTACAAACTTTCTGAACAATATTCTTCTAAACACAATCCTTGACACAATTTCTATCAACCATAAATAACAAACGAATAATATTCCAAACAATCTATACTGTCAAGTTATAATGCATTATTATGAGTATAACATATCCAAATATTAACTTCATCAAATGGTGAAATTTCTAGAAATATGGGTTTAACCGAACTGACCTCAAACTTGCAGACCTACTGTGCGAGATACACAACTTCTATACCGAATGTTTGTTTCAGATCTCCACCATTCAGAATCTAGACAAAATCAGGAAGAACAATATATCCAAGTTATAGCCTAATCCAACGATGGCCGAAGGAGAAAACAGACAGCAAAGAAGACTGTCCAGAAGTGTATTTTCCCAGATATTTTCCTTCCTCGGTATCTCTCAAACGGGGACTGATATAGAAAATCCTTACGGTGACAATGTACACGACATGAATGAGAACAACATATCTGAATATCGTGCTGATCCAACGATGGAAGGTGGAGTTATAGCTGTTGGTTGATTTACCATTAATATATCTTCTCTTCAGCCTCTCTCTAAACTCTCTATTACTCTTGCCAGTTCCTCCAAGAGAGAAAATAGAATGATATTTATAGTTCTAGCATCTTGTTAGTTGCACATTTATCCCCACCCTTTTTTTTATCATTTATACATAAACTCCCAACCTTCTGTTATTTGAATATTGACCTCTCTTGATCTTACGTATTCATTTTGTCCTCAAAAATATTTTTCTTTTCAATGATATAGTACTATATTCACTTTTCATTTCATTAATTTCACTATTTTTATCTTGATTTAGGTTTCTTTAATTTAATTTAACCTATTTTACTATTGGTTAAATTTCTCATCTTTTAAATACCCAGAAAAATTATAATTGGGGGTTTACAAGTAGAATTGAAACAACTTAAGTTCCTATCAACTAACCTAGTTTTTTTCTTTTCACCACTCATCACTAGCAAAAATAGTTCCTTATTCACTATTCCAACAACATCGATTTCAATAATTAATTTTCTTTAAATTCTCCAATACTTTTTTATATCATCCCATTTATTCTTCAATTGTGTCTTAGTGAAAGCATGACCAATATATTATTTGAAGATAACCATCATATATTTTCACCCACTTTATGAAAATGAGTATTTAGTCATATTATTAATTGCTTTAATATAAATGTGACAAAAAATATGTAACATTTCTTTATTTTATCTTGACTTTCAAAGTATGTAACATTTCTTTAGTTTATCTTAACTTTCAAAACCTTTCATTTGCTTTGCTTTCTAATTCAATATCAACAATAACTATCATGGTTCACTACTAGAGAATTAAAAATAAAAACCATTTCTAGATGCAAACTACTTAGAATACCATTCTAAGGATATTTAAAGCTAAACTATGCATTTATACAAGATACATGAAATTATGTGTTTCAAGACAGCTAACCTCACGGTGAGAACCAATGAAAGGTCTTAGTTCTACTAACAAAAATAATAAGTTAGAACCAATGAAAGTAACACAATATATTTCATAATAATATTTTTACACCAGTTATGTTAGTATTGAATTAGCCTACTTTTATGTTTTGTCATTTTCATCATCAAGATGCTTATATAACTATGTACTTATATTCAGACATAAATTGACCCATATAAATATCTTAATATTTATCATACATAAAAGTATCAATCTTTGCTTGAAAACATGATGTAATGCATTTGATATTCTTTGCTATAAAGATTTAATTCCTCTAGAAAATAGGTTCAATTAAATAAAGAAAACTTTTTAACATATCTTTTCACCACCCCCACAATATACATCAACATCTGCTAGAGTACTCACCAGATAACATTTTGTAAATTTTGCTCATACAATTACTTATTTTTCATGTTCCACTAGACTCATAACAATATACATATAAAAAAACCCAATCTCATATCTAATAGAACATAAGCATAAGCTAACAAATCTGATAGATCTATAAAAAAAAAAAACAATGAAGAGATTGAAGCTAACTTCAACAAAAACTAGAACAATATATGTAAATTTATTCAATGATAAGTTGCTTTTCAAATAGAGAGGGAAATCCACTAATTATTGTAGTTTTTAAGCTATTGGGTCACTGAAACAACTCCCACATAAAGAGGCAAACTTATAAATTCTTAATTAATTGTAAAATCAACAAAACCAACACTAACATAATCAAAGCACAAAGAAAAGAAACCAAACAAGACAAAAATCACATTATATACATGTAAATATGACTAAGGTATACAAGAATTGAAGTGAAGTTTGTACCTTATGGAAAGGAAGATTGAAAGAAACCTTGGTAATTCTCTTTTAATGAAAGGTGAGTAAAGGAAAGTCCATTCTTACATGCAAGTCACTTAATTCCATTATTTTTAATAAATATAAAATTATTTTTACAACTCTTATTGCATTTATCTTAGTATAGATAATTCCTATTATTAAGTGAGAATTCTTGAATCAAACTAAGATTCCTCAAATAAGATTATTTTTTTTGTGATTCAATTATATTATATGTCGCCAAAGAAATAAATCATCCTTAGAAACAATCAACGTGATTTCCTTGTAAAATGAAGTAAGAAACCTCATATGGCGACTACCTGTTAATTAAATAGCTTATTGCATATGGTCTTAACTTATCTTCGTATGAAAAAAAAAAAAACCATTTAAACAACCTGATAACTAGTTGTGTACCCATTCTACATTGTAGAACATTTTTTTATGTTAAAAATAATGTTCAAGCAGCGCAAATGTGTTTTAAATAAAGAAAAAAAATTGTGACTTGAATCATAAACCGAACTAGATCAAATAAGTTGATTTTATTTTAATCAGATGATACAAAAATAGATAATGACAACAAATGGATCAAATTAAAAAATAATAATAAAGATAACATGAGAAAAAATATATTTTTGTAAATCAAGACAAATGATGTAACTCAATTCTCAACCTATTAAATATAGAAGGGTAAAAAAAGGTAAAAGAAACAAACAAAAAAAAAGGCTCAAGTTAACTCGACATGACAAACTTGTAACTCGGGGAATAAAGGGTGAGCCAACCCGAGTTAACCCACCAGACCCGCAGTCCAGGTCATGAGATCGAAATAACCTGGTAAAAAAGAAAATGTAAAAACTCACAAAGATAAAAATAAAATAAAAAAAATGATGAAAAAGATGTCATCACGTAGCATTAGATCTAAAATACCCTTTTTAGAAAAATCATGAAGTTCAATTCTTAACAAATTAGATGTTGAAGGATTAACTTGGAAAAATAATATCAATGACATAAAATGATTAAAAAAAAAATTAAAAGAATGAGAGATTAAAATTAAAATATAAAATAAATTTTATTTTTTATTGAATGGTGAAATTAAAAAGAAACATTAATTGAACTAAAGAAAAAAAACAATAAAAAAATGAGAATAAAAATGAATTAAAAAATAAAAATCATTTTAAAATTTTTTGCTTCCAAAGGTTTTTGGTTGTTTCATTGTGCAATTAAAATAAAAAAAATTATTTATTCCTGGTCAGTTTGTTTGTTAATGACTAATAGTTACTGTGAAAAGACTTAACTGTTCTCGGAAGCTAATGTTAAATTTTTTGAATGGAGAGGCTAAATTCCAGTGAGCAAATGAACTGGGTGAAAAATACTTTTTAAATGAGGTTTAGCTTTTGTTGATTATTGAGGAAGGTGGCCCATCAAACTTTATAAATTGATTTTCTTATTTAATTACTCTTATTTTAGAAGTGCGGTAGCTTTTGATGTTTTATACTTTTTAAAATTATATTTTTCTTGAAAAATATCAAATTAATGTGTTTTTATAGTGTTTTTCAATGGTTTTAATATCTTGATGTAAAAATAAAATAATTTTTTTTAAAATTACATAAGAATACCAGCCACTCCAAGTATAATGTAATGGAAAAATAATAGTTATATATTCAAGTGATCAATTTATATAAGAACACTAACTGCAAGCAAATCTAACCAGCCGAGAGCAGGAGAGGGATGGGATGGTCAAAGCAAGATATGATTTAGGCAACAAAACCCTCCATTGCCCATACTCATTTTTTTTTTATCTTTGGTGGACCCCACTCACCACATCAATACTGTACGTACGGACAATGCTTCTTGCGTCACCGAAAGTGGCCGTTCATTGCATCAGAACATGGAAACATGCATGCATGCACGCTCTCTCTCTCCCTCCCTCCCTAACTCCCTATTACCTACCTGCCTTGCATTTAATATATTGTTTAAGAGTGTGATAATAATTTTTTTTAAAAAAAATATTAAAATAATTAAAAATATTAAATAAATATTAAATTTAAATAAAAAAATAAAAAAAATTTAAAAATATTTTTAAAATACAAGAACAAATTATTTCTCCGCAAGAGTTTGGTAAACTTTTTTTTCCTAGTCACGGACTCAGTTCATGGGATTGCACGTCATCTTGTTTCTTCCTGTTTTTTTTCATACAACTGTGGTTTTTTATGGACCTTAATATATATATATATATGAAATCATTTTATAATAATTCATTGTCATAGTATAGGCTAGCACGTTGCAGGTGGTGACAATGCCATCATTATTTTTTTTTAGTTTAATATGGGTGTTCGGGCCAGTTTATGCACACCTCGACTAATCTCACGGGCCCTGAAGTTAATTACCATGTAAGCCTCCAGTGGCCATCATATGAGCAACCACAGGACTCGAACCTGAGATCACAAAGGGAGCAAAACTCTTGGTCCTAAGTTCTTACCAGTGGGCCACCACCTAGGTAGTTGCCATCATTATTTGTAGATAATTGATATGTTGTCAGTTTTTCTTTTTTTTTTTTCCTTAAAAAAAAAATACTAATAAAAGAATAAAACAAAGCCAGACACACGGGCCTGTTACAGCTGGCCCAAGCGATACACCTGACCCTTCTCTATCAATTTTCTTTTACACTCCCAGGATTTTTTTATTAAATTTATTTATTTTCTGATTTTAATATGGTTATTAAATATTATTGTAAATTATTTATATAATTCTTAAATAATATTATAATTTTTTATTTTAATCTTAATAATCTCTTTTTAATTATTATATTTGCTAAGATAAATAAAAAATATTATCACACTTTTAAATATTATCTTAAAATATTATTATAAATTTACTTTTAATTATATATATAAAAAATATAAATGTATTATTTTAATATTTACTAAGATAAATAAAAAATATTCAATTTCACGTTTAATAATAATGGGAAAGAATTTTCTAAAATCTAGTTTCGTTTCTTGTTTTTACATTTAGAAAGGAAAGATCTCCCCGCAGCACAGCACGGGCATACAGGCTGGTTCTCTTAAATTAAGTGTGAGTTTCAGCTCTTCCTCTCCATGCAATTGTCACTTGGAGACCTACTGCTGCAGGATGCAGTTGGGTCCGATAACAGATTCTAAATTCTGTAATCGACAATAGTAATGACGTCCTGAATCTATATTCAGTACTCCTTCGTACCCCCAAAAGAGAAGGAAGCTTCATATGAATTTCTTAATTAGGACAATCATCATATCATCACTTGCAAAGATTTCTATTCATTTATTTTACTCCATGCTACTTTTCACAAGCCTCGAAGGATTTTGCAGGTCGGTCTCTCTCTCTCTCTCTCTCTCTCTCTCTCTTGAATGTGGGTTTGATCTTCCTACTTTTCTAGGTTGTTTTTGTTTGGATACAAAATGGTTAGTAATTTGAAGGCTTTTTGTTTGTGGGTTTATAGAAAAAGTTCAGGTCTTCCAATTATTATTGTTATTTGTCTGATTCATCAATAGTTGATTGGATGTATTGAGCAACAATTCATTTATGAACGAGAGCTTCTGATGAATGGTAGACTATGAGTAGGGATTATTGATTTGTACTAACACTTTAGGGAGAATGTGGAGTAGTGCCTTATTCCAGTTTCGTTAGTCGTGAAAAATACTAATTGGAACTCTGCATTGATGTTTCCTAGCAATTCAGGAAGGTTCTTCCTAAATTGTTATTAATGGGGTTAGAGATCCATGCAGATTGTTTTTGCCATACTAGATTTTAGAGTTCAGACTGTTGAAAATTTTGTTCTTATGGCGACCTTTCTTCAAATGTGAAAACAAGGGATCTGAATATGAGAAGAGATTGGTTTTCTCCACATACTATTGTTGCCGGTGACACTCTATCTATTCAATACATTTTGACTTTCAATTGAAAAGGGAGTTTTTTCTTCTTCAAAATGTGCTTCTATTATAATGAATTATGATATGATGGCAAGATAAGTGAAAGCTGTCATAATAATAGTGTGTGTTTGATAATGCATTGTAGGTGCTTCTTCAAAAATTCGTTTTGGCTGAAAAACAATCTATTTTGATATTTTTCTAGTGCTTTTTGATGATTTTGGTATCAGCATATTAAAACCATCCAAAAGCACCCAAAAAAACATCAATTTTGATGCTTTGCCAGCCTAAACACACCTTGAATAGCACTTCCATATGCATTACCAAACACAAATACTAGGAGAGGGGGCCATAGAAAATTATGGTTATTGGTCTCAACGCTAACTGGGATGACTTACCAATAATATAGCTGAAATTAGATGCTAAAATATCTTGTAGCAGGCCCAACTATCTAGGATGAGCTTTACTCTTTGATTACTGCAATGATTTCTTTTGTCTGTTTCAAATTTAAAAAAAAAAGGTAATGGTTAAAGATTGTACAGGTTTTCCTGCTTTGTTGACCGCTAGACATAAGGCTTCATAGTTTATATTGGTGTTCTAAAACTTTTTCAATAGTGATTAACACATAAAGAGGATTGCTGAACTAGGAGTTGACTCAGCCTAATATGAAATGCTGGTTGGTATGGTTAGATGCAGTGTAGTTTATGATTACTAGTTATTGTTGGACTAGAATATTAGCCACGTTAAGACGCTGGTCCTTTTCCTTTCAGCTTTTGAAAAAGAGAATGCAGAGACATGCTTCACTCGTGGACATGGTGTTGACTAGTTGATGCTTTCATTTCAGCAAACTTGTTTCTTCTTTTAATATTTTCCTTGATAGCTAGTTTGTCGTTTCCAATAGTTACAAAAGCTTCAGCTGTTAGTAAATTGCACAAAATTTATGATGCAAACCTTAATTCTTAATTTCCCCATCTGCATATTGGTTCTCATTGTCGGTCATTCCAGGTTGAGAAATTCAGAACTATTTTACTAGAAGGGGAGTTGCTGGGGTTCAAACTGAAGAACTTCCAAGAGAATTGGCTGGTTACCAACTTAATTTCCTCAAACTTTAAGATACTAGTAATTGTCAACAATAAATAACAAGAACGTGCAACCAGTTGGGCTAGAACTATAATTGAATTATTGGTTGTTACCTGGTTGTGGACTCTTACACAGTGATCATAAGATGAAGCAAACAGTAAAATGTCAGACTTCACTTGTGCGATTATATGTCCACAGTAATGTAATATATCTTAATGCCATGTACAGAAAATTTTATATCTCATTATAAACGTCCAGAAAATAATGTTTAACTAAAGGCTCGTGAGCTTAATAGTTGCCCTTTTTTCGTGACTCAGGGGAGGAAGCTTGAACTCTGGACTCCCCAGGAACTTTAAATGCTCCCTGCTGGTTGAAATGTTTCCCTATGAATAAAGCCCTTTTGTTCACATAGATACATCAAGTAGCCACTAGCATGCTATACTCTGCTGTTTCTTTAGAATCCTGCAAAATCTACAACTGAGGGTAGGGGGTGATGTCCTGGTTGTATAGCCTAAGCACTTAGGCAGTTTGCCATAAGCGTCCAAGATTCATATTTATATAACAGTCTCTGCACTTGCTTGTGACTGCACTTTCCGAGAGGAATGGAATGGATTGCAGTATAGTTCATAAAATGATTTGATTGTACTTTCTGTTATGGAAATTCTCTGTTGCTTGTTCTGTTTCTTTCTTTCTTTACTTTGGAGAATTCACAGTTGTTTTTTCAAAGGTCATTAGGAGCCTTCATTTTGTGTTTGTTCTTATATAATTCTTGGCAGGACTTTGGCATGTTTTTCTGAAGAGACCGTCTTGTTGGTGATATATGATAACTATCTGCTTGATTGTACTGTAACAGGTTCAATATCTGAGGGTGTAATTTGACACATCAATGTTTCATCATAGAAAGTGCACCAAGCTATATGTCACTTGGACAATTTTCTGCAATGGATTTAAAAGGAGCTTACGATGTTGAGCATATGAGTTCCACGTCAAGAATTCAGCATGAATTGTGGCCTCTCGATGGAATTGATCCAAAGAAAGCCAAGTTTCCGTGTTGTCTTATTTGGACTCCACTCCCAGTTGTCTCATGGTTGGCACCTTTCATTGGACACGTTGGCATTTGCAGAGAGGATGGAACTATTTTAGATTTTTCAGGATCCAATTTTGTGAATGTTGATGATTTTTCTTTTGGTGCTGCTGCTAGATATTTTCAACTTGATAGAGAACAGGTATTAGTTCATGAATACTCTTTGTATTATCTCCATCTCCGTCTAATGCACCCATGCATATGCATGCACACAGACACAATTACAATGACTGTTGTCACCATTTGTTGAGAAAGTAGGTTAATGGCAATATAGGACTTAAAATCCATGCTCATAGATTGCATTATAACCTAAAAGATGTCAGGTCAGGTTGACTGAATAAAGCGATTTCTCTGGTTAGCCACATCTTGATGTTGAGATACACCCAACTTGTTTTTCAAAATAACTGGTTGCAATTATGAATTTATCAAGTACTTTTTGCTATTGTCTTTTTTTTCTTTTCTTTTCTATCCCGCATTACTTTATGAAAGAGGTGCTACAAGTTGATCCACTAACAATTTTTTTCTGCGATATGATTTGTAAAATTAGTGTTGCTTTCCGCCAAACCTAACTGGACACACATGCAAGCATGGCTACAAGCACTCAGAATATGGGACTGCGATCACATGGGATGATGCTCTACAGTCAAGCATGCGTGACTTTGATCACAAAACATACAATCTTTTTACATGCAACTGTCATTCATTTGTTGCCAACTGTCTGAATCGGTTATGTTATGGTGGATCAATGGATTGGAACATGATAGATGTGGCAGTTCTAATACTCTTCAAGGGGCATTGGATAGATTGGAAATCCATCGTCAGATCCTTCCTTCCTTTCGCAGTTGTGCTTTGCATAGGTGTATTCTTGGTTGGCTGGCCCTTCTTAGTTGGCCTGTTCTCATTCTCTCTCCTCCTTATGGGGTGGTTTTTGTTGGGCACGTATTGTTTCAAAAGCCTGTTAGAATGCTAAAACTTCTGCAATCTATGCTGATGGCGTTGATTTGGGTATGAAGTTGAATCAGTATATTGTTTGTAAGTGTTTATAACGCCAAATACAGTCACAACACCATGGAAGTCGTGTTGATGCTAGGAGAAATCTCTGCCCCATCATCATGAAAAAATGAACTCATTGTAGGGTTGTTTTGGAAATGAAACTGAATGTTCATTGATTGAGAGCATTACTTAAATATTTATTATGCTGTTTGTCTCCTACCTGGGGACTAGAAATCAAGAGAGAAGATCAAAACCTCATTGCCAGGGATTTAAGTTAATTGCATGAGAAGATTCATCCAAACGTAGCATTTCAAATTTGCGATTGCATGACTCTTGATGTTGGGTTTCCAGTTCCTGGAACATGATGATTTCAACCAGCATTTTTGCCTCCTCTCGAGAAGATTTAACTACCAAAAACAAGAACTGATTTTTATCTAGGGCAAGCCTGTACTTCAGTTGCTTCACGGAACATGCTTCAACTTATGAAACCTCGTAGAAACTTGATTCCCCGAAGGTTCATTGCATTCATCCAAATAAAAGGTTCCTTGTTACGTTGCTCCAACCCTTGCACATTACAAAAGAATATCTTGCACTTAAATGCTACCTCATGCAGGAATCTATCAGCTGGTATTACAAGATTTCTGCCATGCTGAGAAGAAAAGGAAAGTGCTCAACAGAAATGCAGACAAGCATTTAAATATACTCAAACGTCTGATCTACATGGTTAATCGATACCCAATCAAGAGGAATGTCACGTCTTTGATGCCAATAAATCATGAAGCAACTGTGTACAGTAATTCACAAGCCTACACAGTATATTATGTACAAAGAACACTTCCGTACAGTTCCAGTGGCAGACTTCCAGCATCACATCTGATTTTAATGACAAATTAACTCCCGTTACATTCCATTATCTGAAAATGGTAATCAAGACTAGTAGGTTGATGACGGATGCTAAGATGAAAGGTCGTATATCCATCAATAGACACAAAAATGCACAATGGTGGCATTGATCTCTCCAATAAATTTATCAGATGTAACTCTGCAAATATAAACCTGGCAATCTAAATCTTGCCTCTTTAAGATCTTTAAAAGAAAATGTCTCTGCCATATCCAAACGGGTTACAGCATACTGCCATTGAGCGATTAACATTGGGCAATGGTGCCTGTCGATCACAAGCTAGCAGGATCCCTAGGAAATGTGAAAATATTATAAGAAGCTTACCATTCTTCTTTCTAGAGCCCCGTTTGATAAAAAATATATATATTTTTTTTTAAGTGAATTTTGAAAAAGTAAATTCCAGAAAAGTAAATTATTTTCTGATGTTTGGTAGTGTAATGGAAAATAAGTTGGAAAACACTTTCTAGTGTTTGGTTATGTCATGGAAAATGAGCTGAAAAATAACTTATTAATGTTTTATTTTTCTCAAGTTTATTAAAATAATGAGGAACAAATCTTACAAATTAAAAAGTTGAATGAGAATGAAATTGAAAAAAAATATAATTTCATAAATTATCTCAAATAAAATAAATAATAAAAAAAATAATAGAGATCAAATCTAAAAAATAAAAATAAAAAGATGAAGAAATTAAAATAATAATAATAAACATTTCATAAATTGTTTCAAAAAAAAAGTAACAATCAAAAGAATGAGTAGTAAATTTGATAGATAAAAAATTTCAATAGAAAAATGATAAGGGAAAAGTAAATAACAATTATAAAAATGAGGACCAAAGTTAATATAAAAATTAAATTTTAAGAGATGAAATTAAAAAATAAATATTCGAAACAAAATATATATAGCAATTAAAAGTTTGAGAATCAAATTTGATATAATCAGCAAATAATATGACATTTCTAAATTTTTCACAACTTCCAGAAAGTGTTTTCCGCCCAAATTTTACAGGAAAACACTTTCCTGAAAACCAAGCTAAATTTTCCTTTGACTGGAAAGTGTTTTCCGTTGACCAACTTTTCTAATGTCAAACAAACACAAGAAAGTTTGGAAAGTGGTTTCCCAGAAAGTGAATTCCGGGAAATAAACATAGCCTATATGTTACTTGACATCATTTCGGACCCGTTTGTTTGCTGAAAAGTAGTTTTTTTTTTTTAAAAAAAGGTTTTCTTGAAAAGTAAATTCATGGAAAATGAATTATTTTTCGATGTTTGGTAGTGTCATGGAAAATAAGTTGGAAAATAGCTTATTAATATTTTATTTTTTTCAAGTTTATTAAAATAATGAGAAACAAATCTTACAAATTAAAAAGTTGAATGAGAACGAAATAGAAAAAAATTTTAATTTCATAAATTATCTCAAATAACATAAATAATAATAAAAATAATAGAGATCAAATCTAACAAATAAAAAAAATTGAAAGATGATGAAATTAAAATAATAATAACTACAATTTCATAAATTATTTCAAATAAAATAAGTAACAATCAAAAGAATGAGGACCAAATTTGATAGATAAAAAATTTCAATTAAAAAATGATAAGAGAAAAGCAAATAAAAATCATAAAAATGAGGACCAAAGTTAATAAAAAAATTAAATTAAATCAAATTTTTAGGGATGAAATTAAAAAAAAAGATTCAAACAAAATATATATCAATAGGACCAACTTTAATATAATCAGCAAATAATATGATATTTCTAAATTTTTCATAACTTCTGAAAAGTGTTTTCCTCCAAAAATAAAAGGAAAACACTTTCCTGAAAACCAAGCCAAATTTTTCTTTGACTGAAAAGTGTTTTCTATTGACCAACTTTTCTAATGACAAACAAACACATGAAAGTTTGGAAAGTGGTTTACAGGAAACCATTTTCCGGGCAAACAAACACCCCCTTCGTGTTTTTCTCCTTCCATAATGTAACTTTGACGAGGAAAAAGCTTTGAAAGAGCAGGATCTATCTCATTTTTTTTAAAATCAAAACTAACAACCTTAAGGATTAAAAAAAAACTTTCTTTGGAAAAAAGAGAGCATGCTAAACACATTTTAAAGTCTAAGTTGTGTTTAGCCCAGTATCATGAAATGGGCTTCATGGGCTCAAGGCCCAAACCCATGTGTATAGATTAGGCTCAAGCTCAGGCGACATGATTTTTGTTGGGCTAGAATAGCCCAAAAGCTTTTTTTTAAAATCCAACTCAACTAAATAGGTTGAGTTGAGATGAAGGTCCAACCTCATTATTTACCAACTAACCCAGCCCATGTGCATCTTTCAGCAGAAAAGAAGGAACATCAACATCCATTTTAATTTAATTAAAATGTATTGATTTATTTCATGTAAGGATTTGTGACATGAAAAACAAGCAGGGGGTAGTTATCTGGCCTAGGGATGGAAGCAGGCTAGTGGTGGTCTTGCTAGTGTCGTTGGTGGTTTATAATGGAGTTGTTGGTGAGGGTGCAAGCAACGATAATGGATGTTAATTGTTGGTGTAGCTTTTAACTGGTGTGTGGTGGAGAAGGATGGTTTGTAAAGGGTGGCTCATAGTGATGTAATGAATTAGTTTTTTGGTTGAATTAGTATATGTTGTTATGTGGGGGTATGGATACTTGTTTTTTTTTTGTTTTTCTTTTCTTTTCTTTTCTCCTTTTCCTCGTCTCTTTCCTTTGGTTCTCTTTCTTTTCTTCACCTCAACTTCACCCTTATTTATCGAGGGTGAATGAGATGTTTAGGATCCCTTCCAAGCTTGAGTTTTGACAATTGATTCACTTAGAAATGATCCTAACCATTAGCGATAAGCTAACAACCTAGTACTATCAAAACTAGGTTGTTAAAGCTAGTTGGGTCAAAGGTTTTAGCCACTTATTGCAGCAGCTACAAGGTTGCAAACCAGCAGGGACAAGGCTGGATAGGTAGTACAATGTCAAAGCATGAGGGTGATGTGTTTTTGTCTTGTTTGGCGAGGGGATGAGAGAGGACAAAGGCCTAAAAAGCGGCATTAAAGACAGCTTTCTCGGGTTCTTTTTAAAGAAGATGAACAATGTCAAATGGCGTGTTGTTTGACTATTTTCTTTTTACTTTATGTTGACCAAAATAACATCATTTTGAACCAAAACATGTCATTTTGGTCAAAATGCACTGTTTTATTTAAATCAAACAACGTCATTTTAACAACTTTAGATTTAGTTAAGTCATTAAGCTGTTTTTTTTATTGCAGCCCTCAATCTTTGAATTTATTCAATTAAGTCCTTAATTGAATTTTGATTTCAAGATTTAATTTAATTTCCCCCCCGTAAGATTTTAAAAGGGCCCTTTAATTTTAACGTGTTTTTCAACTTGGTCATTGGTCTCAGATATTTTCAATTTCATTCTCAATTTGCATTCTCTTTAGCTTCTAAGAAGGATTTGAGCTCTATATGCGAAGCAAATACACAATGCTCATTAATGTTTATAAGAGGTACTTTCGTCTTAGTTCCTTCAAATGGATCACCAATGATTACTACCTTGGGAGGATAAGAGCTTACATAGCTTAGCTCATTTGGTGGCACAAAAGAATTACTTAACATCTCTTATTGATTGTTTGTATTTGGTAGGTCTTTGTCTATTTTTTTCATTGTTAGCCTTCTTAAAGGTCTTATCATTAAGACTCAAATGTTGAATACTTTCATTAATTCATCTAGAATCTAAATGTTTTTATCATTTTAAGTTTCCTCAAATGCGACATGCATTGATTCCTCAAGACAAATGTTCTATTATTATATACTTTATAAGCCTTGCTAGGTGAGGAATAATTAAGAAAAATATCAATATCAGATTTTGAATCAAACTTATCCAAATTATCTTTGGTGTTAAGAATAAAACATTTTGAATAAAAAACTTTAAAATATAAGATGTTGGTTTCCCACCTCTTTAAAGCTTATAAGGAGTTTTTTTCAACTCTAGTCTCAAGGTAACACGATTTAAAACATAGTAATATATGTTTACGGCTTCTGCATAAAAACACTTAGGGGTATCACATTCATTTAACATTATTCTTGTCATATTTTGAAGAGATATATTTTTCCTTTCTACAACCTCATTTTGTTAAGAAGTTCTAGATGTTGAAAAATTATGGTGGTATTCTTTTTCTTCAAAAAACATAGAAAAAAAAACCAACATGAAGAAAATAACTAATGAAAAAAAAAATCTGAATTAACTAGGTTAACTCGTCAAACATTGGATTTGTGTCGTGAAAGTTTGATAACTAAATAGAAAAAAAAAATTGACGGGTTACCCCAGAATTAACTGGGCTAACCCGTCAAACCCGGGATCCGTGTCATAAAAGTCTGATAATTAAATATAAAAAATTAATATTAAGAAAGTAAATTAAAAAACAAAAAAAGAAGAAGAAAAAAGTCAGAAAAAAACTAAAGACATCATCTTTTTCACTGTGGACTCCACTGTGCAGTCCGCAATAAAAGGCTTAAAAAGGAAAAGAAAAGGGAAAAAAACAAAGGCATACCCACGGGTTAATTTTTTTTTCTTGCATAAAAAATATAAAAAGGCTAAGATCTAAGAGTGTTAGGTCTTTCTGCAAAGATATACCCAAAACCCTTGGGTCTAACTGCAACGCTTGACCCAAGAGTAATATTTATAATATTAATAATAATATTAAACTTACATGACTCAAGTTTAAGTGAGTCTGACTGCAACACCAGATCCAAGAGCCTTGGATGTGGGTTTGGCTGCAAGATCGTGTCATAAAAGTATGATAATTAAATAGATTAATTAAAAAGAAAAAAACAAAGAAAAAAAACCAACATGAAAAAAAAAATTAATGAAGAAAAAGAAAAAAAATCTGAATTAACTGGGTTAACCCTTCAAACCAGGTTAACCCATCAAACTTGAAATTCATATCATGAAAGTTTGATAACTAAATAGAAAAAAAAAATTTGATGGGTTAACCAAGAATTAACTCAGTTAAGCCGTGAAACCAGGTTAACCAGTCAAACCCGGGATATGTGTCATAAAAGTATGATAATTAAATAGAAAAAAAATTCAACGTTAACAAACTAAATTAAACAAAAAAATTAATTAAAAAGAAAAAAAACTTCGGGTTACCTTGTCGAACCAGGTTAACCTGTTAAACCTGGGATCCATGTCATAAAAGTCTGATAACTAAATAAAAAAAATTAACATTAACAAAAAAAAAACAAAAAAAAATGGACGGGTTAACCCAGAATTAACTAGGTTAACCCGTAAAACCAGGTTAACCCGTCAGACTTGAGATATGTGTCATGAAAGTCTGATAACTAAATAAAAAGAAATTTAACATTAACAAACTAAAGTAAACGAAAAAAATTAATTAAAAACAAAAAAAATACTCCGGGTTAACTCGTCAAACCAGATTAACCTGTTAAACCTAGGTCCTTGTCATGAAAGTCTAATAACTAAATAAAAAAAATTAACATTAACAAAAAAATAAAAATGGACTAGTTAATTCATAATTAACCGGGTTAACCCGTGAAACCAAGTTAACCCGTGAAACCTGAGATATATGTCATGAAAGTCTGATAACTAAATAGAAATAAATTTAACATTAACAAACTAAAGTAAACGAAAAAAATTAATTAAAAAGAAAAAAAATCCGGGTTAACTCGTGAAACCAAGTTAACTTGTTAAACCCGGGATCAATGTCATAAAAGTCTGATAACTAAATTAAAAAAAATATTAACATTAACAAACTAAATTAAATAAAACAAAATTTATTAAAAGAAAAAAAACAAAGAAAAAAAAACTAAAGGCATCAAAAAAGAAAAAAAAGAAAAAAAAGAAAAAAAATAGCTTAAACTAAATTAAACAAAACAAAATTTATTAAAAGAAAAAAAACAAAGAAGAAAAGAAAAAAGCTAAAGGCATAAAAAAAAAAAAAAATAGCTTAAAAAAACAATTTAAAAAAAAAACAAAAAAAACAGCTTAGCTATTTACTGTGAATTGCTACAATGAAAGGCTGAGCAGTTTTAGTATATTTCTAATGAATTTTTTTTAAATGCTTTACAACACCTTAAACTTGATTTTTTTTTTATATATATATATATATAGATATAAAAGAACATGCAGGTCCACAAGTTGTTTTATAAACTAATCACTCTGTATTTTAACTTTTGTCTAAAAGTCATAATTAGCTATGTTTAGATTTTTTATGTCATCAGAACATGTGAACTTTTCTTGGTTTTAATGAGAGGTTTTTTTTTTTTCTTATATATATATATATATATATATATATATATATATTGGAGTTAAATTATTTTAAAACAATGCTTTAAACGAAGTTACCGGAATTGACATACACGTTTGAACTAACATGTTCGTAGTAAAATTATTTTTCAAGCATGTTCTAGAGAAAAATTACTAAATATTTTCAACAATTAAAAAAATATTTTTTAATAATTTTAAATGTATTAAAATAAATCAACATTCATATGTTAATTTTAATAATTAAACTTAAAAGTTTAAGAAATTGATAAATGTTTGAGTTACTGAATTTAATTACCTGTTTATAAATGTGATTATGGTTATTTTTTAAAATAATTTTTATTTATAAATATATTAAAATAATATTTTTTTATTTTTTAAAAATTATTTTTAATATTAATACACTAATATAAAAATATTAAAAAAAATATTAATTTTTTTTTAAAGATTTAATTATTTTTTAAAAATACTCTTAAAACGGAAAGACAAGGACGGGGAGCAAGTACATGAGGATGCAGTCCAGTTTCTAAATCCAAGTAGATAAAAATAAAAATAAAAATCAACAGCTCACCCCAAACAGGAGCATCAGATCTTCGCCTCCGGTTCGCTTCATATTTGATTCATGACTACCAATTGAATTGACTACTCCCTCTCTAAGCGCACAGAGTAAGAAGTGCAAAAGAGAGAACAAAATAAATAAATAAATTTATTTCTCCTCTAAGCAATGTTGAGAAGAGAACCATTTCTCTGCAAACTCATCTTTTTGCTCTTCTGTTTCGCTTCGCTCTCACTCGCTGACGAACTCAACGAGTCAGATCGGCTCGAGTTCACCGCCAACACTTCAATCTTTAACACCTCTCTCTCTAAACCTAGAGAAGGCAGTAGCTTCGCTGATATCATCGATAAAGCTCTCGAGAAAGAGTTCACTGAAAATGACCAAAACGAAGGTTCGTTTTTCTCGATTTTAGGGTTTAGTTCTTGTATTTTGAGTTGAAGAAGTATTAAATCACTCTTAATTCAGTTAACTATTGTTGTTGTTTTTTTGTTACTAGTTGTTTGTTCTTGAGATTCGTTGAGTGTCATTTTGGTGCATTGTACTTTATTGACGGTTGATATATAGAGGATTAGATCTTGCCTTCTTAGACTCATTTTCAAAATCTCAGAGTCGAAAACTCCATGGAATTTTCAGTCTTATTGAGAAATTTTGCCCTTTAAATCTTATTCAATTTTAATTCTTAGGCTTGGTACGATGCTATAGTGACCTGCATTTTAAATTGAAGGTATATGACAATAGAGTAGAGTCGAACAATTCAATTTATACTGGAATTCTGCTATGTTGGTTATTGTTTGCGCAAAAGACGAATCACCGGAGCTTTGCATGCTTATTTATAACATCTAGCTAATCATGGTTCCTCCCTTACCTATTTTGTCTTATCGGCAGCAACTGATGCTGGAAGCTTCAACAACAGCGTCGCAGAACAGCAGGTTGGTTGTGTTTTATTCTTCTCAGATTTTGAAGCAACTGATTTAACTCTATTGAAGCAATTAGTTTATGGATGTAACAGGGATTTATTCAACACAAAATCAGTGATTGAGGCACAATGTAACTTAAGAAGTCAGATAATGCCATTCTTTTTGTTTCTTTGCTATGGTTTAATTAGAATTCTTTAACTAATTAATGCTTTTATAATTCCTATGAATTATCTGAGATTCTGATCAAGTCTTTTCTAATTGAAAAAATGCACCATGACAAGAAACACTTGCAATGGTGGTTTTCTTCTCTTCTCTTGTATTTATTTTTATTGTTGTTTTAATTATTTTTTGTTCATCATAAATTTGATCAGTTGCATTAAAAAAAAGTCTGCTTGATTTTGAGCTTCTATCTTTCCCCTTGTTTGAATTCATTTGGAACAAGTTTTTGCTGAACATTTCTTCTTGATACCTTTTGTGTTGCTCAGGCAGTTTTGGAAACTGTTGCCAGAGTTATATCGAAGAAAAATGACTCGAAAGAGGAAAAGTATAAGCTTCTGTCTTGTAAATTAGTGGCTTTCTTGTTTATTTTTTGATGTTTAAGTTGGTTTCTGCATTTACTTGGTATATATTGTTGCTGTATCATTTGAAAAATTTCTCTCGTGAATCTCATTTTAGGTTGTTTAAATTTCAACATGTTTTCAATTTGGACAATGATAATGGAGCAGAAGATACCCCAACACTGATTGATCGAAAGGTATCATTGGTTCATTGGAAGCTTTCCGGAGTTGGTGACATTATTAGTATTATACTTGCTAAATAATTGTTTGTTTCAGGATAATGTCTTCATTATATCCAATTTTAAATCAAAATATCCTGTGCTGCAGCTAGACTTGCGGTAAGTGTACTAATCTCTTATATGTGATGCATTTTATTTCTCTTACTCAGCTGGTAATCAATCTGAAATTGTTGCCTTGTAGATTGATATCAGATTTGGTTGTCGTCATTGTGTCTGCAACTTGTGGTGGCATTGCATTTGCTTGTGCTGGACAACCGGTCTGATTATATTTGATCTCTGCTTAGTTCATGACTCACTGCAATGCTAGGATATAATACAATGTCTGAGCATTCCATTTCGTTAAGTTGTACCATCTTATCATGCCACTCTTATATCACTTTTTCTAATGGTAAAATTTTGCAGGTCATTACTGGATACTTGCTAGCAGGATCTATTATTGGTCCTGGAGGGTTCAACTTTGTCAGTGAAATGGTTCAAGTATGTAGCATAGATGTGCATTCCTCTGCCAGTTGCCCTAAAACATTTCTAAACAATTCTTTCTTTGCCTTAGTTCTCTACTTTAATATATTAATGAGACAGGCTCTGAATGCATAATGTAGCACTAATAACAAATGGATTATTTTGTGAAGATTATTTTAGTCTTAAATCCTAAAGTTTTGATAATTCACCTTTACCATACACAGTTTTAACAGAGATTGTTCTTTAAATCAAAAAGTTCTCAAATGATTTGAGGGTATTAAATATAGCTTTTGCAACCAGCAGTTAAATGATTGACCTCTGTCATAATTGCAGCTGTAAACAAGATACCATATTATGTTCTTATGATGTTTTGCAAACACAAAATAACAAATTTCTAAGCAATTGTTGCAATTTTGTAATTTTAATGGCATAGCTTGCCATGTTATTAATGTTAATTTTCTTCTACCAACTTCACAATTGACTTGTTTTTCACACATGCATGCCAGGTTGAGACGGTGGCTCAGTTTGGTGTAATTTTTCTTCTTTTTGCCTTGGGCCTGGAGTTCTCAACAACAAAAGTCTGTTTTTGACCTTCTTCTTCTTCTTTCTTAATGATTTTTTTTTCATTAAAATTATATCTAAAATTCATCTTCTTCAATTTCAGCTTCGAGTTGTCCGAGCAGTTGCTGTTGTAGGCGGCCTGCTTGAAATTATTTTATTCATGTTCTTATGTGGCATTACAGCCATGGTATGATAATCTACTTATTGTTTCAGAAATTATATACAATTATATTGCTGAGTTTCCCTTAACATGTGAAGACCACTTTTACCAAAGCATACACCAATTGATTGTTTAACCAAATCACAAGGAACAAAGCATTGGATTCTAGAAAATTTCTATCTGATGAAATAAGAAATGATTTTAGGTATGCAATTTTTGGCCCAAAAATTGACAATTTAATGAATGATAGTTATAGAAATGATCCCACACTCAATACAGCATTAACTTCTTTTTTCCCATTCTATAGTTTATGGCTCTTAGATTTTGGTATCAGGCTTTGACCATACTGACTATTATAATGTCACCATGCCACTTTCATACCCAGTGGAGTAATGGGATTAGAGTTTGAATATGCATGATGGTTCCTAATTTTGTGCCTATGGTAGTTGCTGCATGGTTTCATTGTAAAATTGGATCAAATGTGCATCTTTTCTATCACAATGTTTCAAAGTTTTAATTCTCTTTTAAACCCACTGGCAGTAAAATCTCTAGTTCTTACCTGCCATTGTGGTGCATGCACAGTGGAGGTATTGTATCATTGGTTTTGCTGCAAAGCATGTTGCATTTGTAATTTCTTGATATGTAGGGTATATTGCACACAGCTATTCATTCTTGATGTTGCAGTTCTGATTGGATGCTGTTTACAGTTATGTGGTGGTAAGTGTTCTGAGGGTGTGTTTGTTGGTGCATTTCTTTCGATGTCTTCAACAGCAGTGGTAAAAACCTTATCCAAATGTGTCATGAATCTTTGGACTACCTCTCATCATAGAATTTGTGATATAACACCATGATCTCAAAGGTGCATGGTTTGGTGCAGGTATTGAAGTTCTTGATGGAAAAGAATTCTACCAACGCCCTTCATGGGCAAGTTACCATTGGAACTCTTATTTTGCAGGTTGAAGTTCTTTTCACTCATTCTTCAATTCTCTCTTTTGTTTGTTGTGTTTCATTGTTTGCTTTCTGGCACTCAACTTATCCATGTGAACTTTCCTTCTACCTCTTGCATCTTTGGATTGTTGTACCTCTCAGGACTGTGCAGTTGGTTTGCTGTTTGCACTGCTTCCTGTTTTAGGTGGAACTTCTGGTGTTCTTCAAGGACTAATGTCCATGACTAAAGTGTAAGTAAACATTAGTTACCTTGAGCTGTCAACTTTGTCCTTTGGAGTTAGCTTGCATACATGCATGCGTGCTCAGGCATATTAAAGCTGTTTATCTGTTATAATATGCTCACTCTTGTTTCCAGGTTGGTGGTGTTGATTGCATTTTTGGCTGTTCTTTCTATATTATCTTGTACTTGGGTTCCATGGTTTCTTAAATTGATGTTGAGCCTGTCATCACAGGTACACATTTATTTGATAAATGAGTTTTTTTTTCAAGTTACTCGGCTGTGGGCTTTTTGAAAAAAATTGTGTACGTGTGTTTTAGCTACATTGCACTTTTTATCAAGACTAATGCATTTTTGCAGACAAATGAACTCTATCAATTAGCATCAGTCGCGTTCTGCTTGCTTGTGGCCTGGGTATGTTTCATCTGCTTTTGTTACACCTCTACAAGTATTTTCTTCTATGCTTGCTTGCTATGTTTCATTTGGGTTCCTATACATGTAGAGAATCAAACAGTTGCTGTGAGAGAGTTGTATTTTTGTTTCATTTGGGTTCATATTTATGTACAGAAATCAAACAGCTGCTCTGAAAGAGTTGTATTTAGAGCATTTGAACCAGTGAATTGTGATATGTTGGGCTTTAATTGTCCAATGTGTTTCATCATGGTGATGAAGTCTTGTATTATAGTTAAGCTCATGAATAGAGATTGTTTATTAGGAAACGCTGTATGGTATATAAAATTGTTGATATGCCATGCGTAGAAACAATACTTAATTTATAAGTGAAATAGTAGATCCCAGAATATTATTCCATTTTGAACATGGTTATTTTTCTAACCAAAAAATAAGATATTGGATCTCGGTGTGTTGGGCATCTGGTTTAGAGGGTTCCTTAGAGGATGAGAATCCCAAAGATAGATGACAACTTAAAGAGTGGTGTGTATCTGCATGGCACATACAACCATAGTTAATTGGGCTGTTATTGTTATTTGATTTTGGTTGCAGCTGATAATGCTTTGATGTGTTGCATTGCTTAAAGTCCTTATGTTCTCTGCTTCACTTTGCATCTTAAAGGGTTTCATGAGATAATTTAAGCTGCCTATCTCTGTCAAGTTCTTTGCATTGCAGGTTAAATGACACTATGATCTTTTTTTTTTATATAATATTCCAGAGTAGTGATAAGCTTGGTCTAAGCCTAGAACTGGGTTCATTTGCTGCTGGGGTGATGATATCAACAACTGATCTTGCTCAGCATACACTAGAACAAGTAAGTGTATACACTAGAACAAGCAAGTTAATGAATAGAGGTAATCCTTGTCTCATAGGTGTAGACAATGTTGTTTGTTTCTGCTAAATGAATACTACACTGTATTTGAGGTGCTCTTCAGGGATGTATTTTGGAATAAGTAAATGCTATGGTGGATGTGTGAAACCACAATGCTATCGTGCAATATAGTCGCAGTTCATCCTTGCAACAATAGTTTAATTTTTATTTTGTTGAAGCTTTTGACATTTGATATTTGTTACCAGTACCAGAGTGCTATCTCAGTTACTCCACACATGAAGCTTGTTCCTTGTGCAGATTGAACCTATTCGGAATTTCTTTGCTGCTCTTTTCCTTGCCAGCATTGGAATGCTGATCCATGTTCATTTTCTCTGGAGCCATGTTGATATATTACTGGCATCTGTTATATTGGTCATCATCATAAAAACAGCCATAATCACTGCTGTTGTGAAGGGATTTGGTTACAACAACAAGACATCACTTCTTGTAAGATTTTGTGATGGCTTACTGGTTCTATTGCTTTCAAGAATACCGGTTGTTGATTGAGGAAACCTAATTATATCATATAAATGTGTAGGTTGGAATGTCTTTGGCTCAAATAGGAGAATTTGCTTTTGTTCTTCTTAGCCGTGCTTCTAATCTTCATTTAGTTGAGGTAACTGGTACTATTACAGTTTATCTGGAATTTTTTTTTTAAATAGAGATCTCCTGGCTAAGAGAATTTTGTATGAACCATGTCAACTTTTATATTATTTATTAATGGTGGTGGTCCATGGTAATATTTACTGGAATTGCCCTTGAGTCATGCTGAGAGACTCTGGAGATTACGAGCTACTGCTGAGCTAACAAGCTAATAATTTGATCATTCTCAGGGAAAACTTTACCTGCTGCTTCTTGGGACAACAGCCCTTAGCTTGGTATGGCAATTTATTTTACTTCAGTTTGTGGGCTTTACAGATGTGTTTGCCATTTGTTTTAGCCTGGGGTTTGATCTGCCCTAGTGCATTTTAACTGTTGGTCTCAGAAAACATAAATTTTTTTTCTAGTTTAAGTTGTTCCTGCAATTTAACTGCATGTTTAGATTATTCTTTTCTTCTAATAGGATGGTGAATTTTGCATCCACCGCTTTTCAGTTTAAAATCCCCACTGCATGAAGTGAGAAGTGCAATTCAGACTACAATTGTGGTTGATGCTTATTTTTACTCTGGAGATTGATGTGGACAAGGGACACTGATTTGATATAATGTGGATATGTGCTACATAGTTGTGGCTTCTTTGTTAGAAGACAATTTTTTTTGCATGTGGAAACAACAATTAACATGGGACAAGAAGTTACTGATACGCTTGCCATGCATCTTGAAATAAATGTGACAGTACAAGATGAAGTTCAAATGATGGACTGACTTTGTGCAGCCTAGTTGTGGCTGTCATTTGGAAGCTAGACCTGTGATTAGAGTAGGCAATGCTTTTCTATCCCCATTGTTTAAAAAGGAAGTTTCCGGTGGCATTGAGTTGCCAAAAATGTGAACTGAGAGGATTCAATTTTTTTTTGTCTGTCAGTATTTCAAATACCCAAGATGTGCTGAATTTACTGTGGCTGCACACATTTTGTCAGATGTTAACTCTTGTAAAATACCTGCAGGTGACGACTACTCTGCTTTTCAAGCTAATTCCTGCTGTAATGCATCTAGGAGTGCTGTTACGGTGGTTCCCTCCTGACAGTGCAGTCGAGGTAAGCATTGAGTATGGGATTGTCTAGACATCAACGTGTAGCTGTTGGTTGGATTGACCATCTACTTGTATTTAGTGGATCTCCTTCTTTTCTTTTTTTCCTCTAGACTTGATCATTTGCTTTTGACATCCAGGTTGGATCTAAAGGAGAAATCTTCCGATCAGACAGTGGTAAACAACGGATTAGTGTGTTGGTTGAAGTACCTCATAACTCATGAGCTCCATACATATATGTCATAAAGTGGTATGTCAAGTTTATATGACTAGCACTCTGCCGCGGCCTTTTTTCACCCGTGCAGATCAAGTCTGTATTCCTCTTGGACTGGCACAGTTTTGAGTTCAATTTAGATAGAAATTCTTCTCCATGATTTTTTGTTGTATCATATGTTCGGTCCTCCTGGAAATTACAGTGATAATTCATAGTAACCCATACTTGATGTCTTATTAATTTGTAAAATGAACATGTGCATAGTGCATTTCTTTTTTCAATTTTAAGATTTTCCTACAATCACGTTGGAAAAACTCAGCTCAATGTCACGGCATTTTACAGCCACTGTCGGACAGATGTATATATTATGTTCAGAATTTCTTGGACAGAATCTCTTGAAACATTGACCTGGTTATGCAGAGCAATTTCTAACCTGAATTTTATGAAAAACAAAAATTTCAAGAAATTGGGTGTTATTTGAATCTGTTTTTCTTTCCAAACATTGCAGCTCTTTCCAGTGCATAAGATTTCAGATCTTCTGCGTGTCTCGCTGTTGGCTTTGCTCTCCTGCTCATCTCAAGCATGTAAACAAGAGGCATTTCGAAGTTGCAATTTCGAGGATTCTGATTGAGGGGACTAAGTCTTGGAATATCAGAGACTGGAGAGAGGAGCTTGAAATTGGTTGATTAAATTCGGTCTCACAAGTCCAAGAGAAAGATCTTAAATCTCGTGGTAACATTAGCTGATCCTGTGTTAAAGCCATTCTTGAGTGGAGCATCACAAGAAGAGAGCTAGACTGAGTAGAGCCCATGAGCTGGTGTCAAGCTTGACGAATGAAATCATGAACGAAGCCGTTAGAATTTAGCTCCAGTCTTAAGATTTGTGCTTCTTCGAATGCTATGCTATGGAGTAGGGGCTTTAAACGGTATGGGCGATGCATTTACCACTATGCAAAGTAGTAGAAGAAGAAAAAAAAGAACTACGAAAACAAAGGACAAATGAAGAAAAAGAAATCATTAGTGGATATTGAAAACGATCACAGCCGTTCGTTTATGTTGGGAGGGCATAGGTTTGCTATCATAACCTTCAGTATAAAAAGCTTCTCTTCATTTTCAATCCTAACAAATCTGATTTTCTTACAGCTCCTGCTTTTCCATGCCAACCTCCTCTTGTCTCTCCTTATTCCTTCTTTGCTCTTGTTTCAACCGACTTGCAAATGTGATTTCTTCCTTTTGAATTTCATTTGCATATATTCGGCTTACCATAGGTCCTTAAAGTTTTTGCAATTACACCCCGCTTATTATCATATTCATTTTCAAAATACTGTTATTCACTTCAATCATTATATGGTTAGTTATATGTTTATTTTGATCAACTTATAAAAAAGTTACTTAAAACCTCTCATTGTTTGAGAGAGTGTATGTTTTAGTATGTAAAAAAATTACACTCAACTTATTACTATGTATATAGTTGTTAAACTTGGGCAACAAAAAATTCTAAGATATTATAGATTTACCTTAATTGATTTAATGTCAAAGTGTTGCTAAAAAAATAAAAAATATAATTGATCCACACCACTCTCAACTGAAAGCCTATCTTCACCTCCAATCATTAGTTTTCTTTTTTCTTTTTTGAACACCCATACCTTTTTCTCAACCAATAACATGCCTTCATCATCAATCACCAATCCCTCTCTTCTCTCATCGACCAGCTACACCACCAATAACCTTCCCTTTATTAACCAAACCCATTTAAACTAACCTTAATCTCAACAACCATGTATTACTAGCCCATCTCCCCTTCATTAACCAAACCCATTTAAACTAACCTTAATCTCAACAACCATGTATTACCAGCCCATCTCCGAGCAGCCTCGCCACAAGCTGCCGTACCACTTCCAACCACCTCTTTTCTCTATCAATAATCATCGCAACATAAATTTCCAATAACTCCATGTATGAATGGAAATTTATGTACTTAATCCTAAAAAAAATCGAGATAGAACCTAAAAATGAGTATCTCACAAGAATTTGAAAAAACACCATATAAGTTATGGAAATGGAGAATATCATTCTTACAAATACCTCAAATCATGAGAGTGCTTTGCAAAAAAAAAAAAGCAATATTTAAGCACAAAAAGGACAACATACAATAATGAAAGAAATTCTATAGTTTTTAAGATGTATTTCCTTATAAAGAGTCATAAGAAATTCATTTACTAAAAAATATGAATTAAACAAGCTCAAATAGTCATTAGTAATTAAAACATGATGAAATTCAATAAAGAATAAGTAAAAGAGCAAAATAACAAAAATGTTTGATCTAGATTTTCTAACTTACTTATTATAAAGTAAGCCTTAAAACTACTACGAGGCAATGTCTTTCTCTGAAGCTTCTTATTAGAAAAAGATAGTTAAGAAGTGAGATTAGGTCCTTCATGCAAAATCATACATAAAAACTAGTGGATCACCCACCTAGCAGTAAACCATTAGGTTATAAAAAAATCTTCAAAAGAATATGAAAATTGATGGAAACATTGAAAACTAAAAAGTAAAATTTGTTGTCCAAAAAATTCAAACAATAAGAAGGTATGGGCTATTTTGATTTATATTCACCTGTGTTAATAATAACTTTCATACAATTGTTAATTATTATTATAGCTATTAATGAACTTGAAATACATCAAAATGATACAAAAATAGCTTTTCTAAATGGTGACCTTGACGTAGAGGTCTACATGCAAAAACTAGAGGGGTTTGTTGTTAAAGAAAAATAAAAGAAAGTCTATAAATTTATCAAGCTTTTATATGGTTTGAAACAAGCTCCTAAACAATGGTATAAAAAGTTTGACAAGGTTATGTTGTTAAATGCGTTAAAATTAATGAGGTTGATAAATATATTTATATATAAAAAAATAGTTTAACAAGATTATGTCATTATATGTCTTTAAGTGGATGATATATTAATTTTGAGTAGCAATAAATGCTTGATCGAGTTTAACAAGAAAATATTAACTAATAAGTTTAGCATGAAATACTTTGGTGTTAGATATTATAATAATAATAAAAAATTATAGGATATTTGAAGGGTTGGTGTTGTCTCAATCTTATTATGTTGAGAAAATTCTCAAAACATTTTCTTGAATAATTATAGCACTATCAAAACACTAATGGATATAAGTGTACATCTGCTAAAAAAGAAAGCATGGAAGGATACTTTAATTAAAATATTCTCAAATATATAAACTTGACTTATGTTATGAACTGCACAAGATCAAATATCGTATACTCGATTAGTAAGCTAAGTAAATTTACAAGTAATTTAGGTACGAGTCATTGGAAAGTAATAAATAGAATGCTTAAATATTTAAGATGCATCTTAGTACCCAATGATACTTTAGGATTCTAGTGATGTGAATAGGATATATGATATTAAGGACTCAAAATCCATTACCAAATGTTTTCATGCTCGGTAGAGCATGTATGTCTTGGAAATTCTCTAAGAAAACATACATCTTAAGATCCATAATAGAATTAGAGTTTATAACTTTTGATAAAGCTATAAAGGAAATTGAGTGGCTTTAAAATGTATTAAAGAATATTCCATATTGGTCAAAGCCAATTCTAGTTAGTGATCAGAAAGATATAAAGTAGCATGTGTAATAGTAAATCTAGACACATACATATGTGAGGTTGAAGGAAAATATGGTGGATTCGCTTACTAAAGATAATACCATTAAATATTTTCTCTTGAATGGAGTTATTTCTATTGATATATAAGGTCGATGGAAAATATTATGGATCCACTTATTAAATATTTAAGAGAGCTTATGTATAGTTCATTGAGGAAATATTTAAAGATGAAAGAGTGTTATGATGATAACTCTACTTAGTTGATTGGATATCCTAAGATCTAAGTTCAAAAGAAAAACTAAGTCATATACACTCTTAGTAGCTCTGGGAAATAATAAATTTCACGTTTATTCCTATGATGAAAAAAGGTGTTTGTTGCAACATGATAAGGACGAGTTATGCTCTTAATGATTTTCATATATTGACTTACTAAATGGAGTATAGAAGAATACTTTTAATGAAATATCACTTTTATTAGTGAGAAATATGGTCTTTTTTAAGAATTTTAAAAGCATGAATTATCTAAAGCAATTATAAAATTAAGAGTTGTTCATGGACAAAATAAATACAACTATGAAAACTAAAGAAAGCTCTAGGAAAAGAGTTATGTGAGTATTATTATCTTGATATACACAAAAAAAAACTAATAGTTCAGAACACCGTGTTCATTAATTAGCTAAGTATATCCGATAATACTTCACTACAGAAGGTCCAAAATCAAAAGCTACCTTTCATGAAGTAGCAACCTACCAATTCACTCTTTTTATATACTTATATATGTCTTGGTATATTGGTCAATCAATTTCCATTCATACAGGGGGTTATTGGAAATTTTAGCTTTTATACATGGTTATTAAATATAAATTTCCAATAACCCCCTTTATTGTCCAGTAACTTATCTTTCTCTTCTACCACTACTGTGAACACAACACCTCCACAACCCCAACACATGAACCAACACCACCACATTAGCCAACATCATCATACCAACACAATACTTTTTTTTTTTTGGAATTAGCCACCATAATCAAAAAAACCATCAACTCCAATTGAACCAACATCCACTAGATTTGACTCGTGCGCCACATCTCCCAAACTGGTAGAATCCCCTTTATCCCTTTCTAGAGAAACAACCTCAACCTCACTTGATTTCAACCACCCGCATTTCAATTTAGAAATGAGGTTTTCAATTTAAAGGCTTTGGTGGTTCAATATGGTGATGGCATGGTCGGATTAAGCGAAACAAAGGAGAAAGTAGAGAAGAGGGAAGAGATGGTTATGGTGATTGGTGGAGATCAAAAGAGACAAGGAAGGAAAAGAAAGGAAAAACAAAAGAAAAAGGGAAAGAAAAAAAAATCAAGTTTGGGATATTTAGAGCGTGTTTGGCATGTGGTTGCGGGTCCTTCTCAAATAACTTTTCGTGCCAAAATGCATGTCAATGATGTTTTTTTATTTTTTAAAAATCATTTTTGACATCAGCACATCAAAACGATCCAAAACATACAAACCATATTAAATTTTAGCAAAAAAAATAATTTCAAATTTTTTAGGAACGCGCCGCAGCCGCGTTCCCAAACGTGCCCTTAGTCTTTTCATCAAATTTTAAAGCTAGTTTTGACTTTATATGTAAAGTGTAATTTTTAAAATGTGGGAGGGAAAGTTTTACAATGAAAAATCTTAAGAGATTTTAGGTAATTTCCCCATAAAAAATCATCAATATTGATAAATATTTAGGTTCTATTGGTATAACTTTTACAAATTGATTTAAATTATTTTTTTGAATCTAAATTCAAAGAAAGTTTACTTTATTTTCTCAAAGATAAATAAAACTAAATTAATTTAAATTGAAGTGATTAATAATTAAATCTAAATATTAGATCAAACATTAAATTACAAAATACAAAGAATTAAATAGACATGCATTCAAGCCATGTAAATAAATAAACTAGCACGCTAACAAAGGGATATTAAAAAATTAAAATATGAATAAATAAAATCACACTTGTTGAAGTGAAGATTAAATGGTACTATAAAAGGAGATAATTGTCACAAGATCTGTATCATTCATCCTAAAAAAAACATTGTTAGCCAATTAGTGAAAGTGATAAATGCAAATGGCTTCTCAGGATTCAACAATTATACTACTTAGTGTTGATTCACTTTAACACTAAGCTTGAGCAAACTTAAAAAAACCAACACTTTCTCTTATGAGATGGAAGTAGAGGAAAATAACTTAGAAATAATATTTTCCTTTTATTTATTTTTAATAAACCAACAAAAGCCTTTTTGGTTTATATATATCAGATGAATTCCACTTTAAGTAGGGCTCAAATATGTTTAATAACCATGTATAAAAGCTAAAATTTCCAATAACCCCCTGTATGAATGGAAATTGATTGACCAATATACCAAGACATATATAAGTATATAAAAAGAGTGAATTGGTAGGTTGCTACTTCATGAAAGGTAGCTTTTGATTTTGGACCTTCTGTAGTGAAGTATTATCGGATATACTTAGCTAATTAATGAACACGGTGTTCTGAACTATTAGTTTTTTTTTGTGTATATCAAGATAATAATACTCACATAACTCTTTTCCTAGAGCTTTCTTTAGTTTTCATAGTTGTATTTATTTTGTCCATGAACAACTCTTAATTTTATAATTGCTTTAGATAATTCATGCTTTTAAAATTCTTAAAAAAGACCATATTTCTCACTAATAAAAGTGATATTTCATTAAAAGTATTCTTCTATACTCCATTTAGTAAGTCAATATATGAAAATCATTAAGAGCATAACTCGTCCTTATCATGTTGCAACAAACACCTTTTTTCATCATAGGAATAAACGTGAAATTTATTATTTCCCAGAGCTACTAAGAGTGTATATGACTTAGTTTTTCTTTTGAACTTAGATCTTAGGATATCCAATCAACTAAGTAGAGTTATCATCATAACACTCTTTCATCTTTAAATATTTCCTCAATGAACTATACATAAGCTCTCTTAAATATTTAATAAGTGGATCCATAATATTTTCCATCGACCTTATATATCAATAGAAATAACTCCATTCAAGAGAAAATATTTAATGGTATTATCTTTAGTAAGCGAATCCACCATATTTTCCTTCAACCTCACATATGTATGTGTCTAGATTTACTATTACACATGCTACTTTATATCTTTCTGATCACTAACTAGAATTGGCTTTGACCAATATGGAATATTCTTTAATACATTTTAAAGCCACTCAATTTCCTTTATAGCTTTATCAAAAGTTATAAACTCTAATTCTATTATGGATCTTAAGATGTATGTTTTCTTAGAGAATTTCCAAGACATACATGCTCTACCGAGCATGAAAACATTTGGTAATGGATTTTGAGTCCTTAATATCATATATCCTATTCACATCACTAGAATCCTAAAGTATCATTGGGTACTAAGATGCATCTTAAATATTTAAGCATTCTATTTATTACTTTCCAATGACTCGTACCTAAATTACTTGTAAATTTACTTAGCTTACTAATCGAGTATACGATATTTGATCTTGTGCAGTTCATAACATAAGTCAAGTTTATATATTTGAGAATATTTTAATTAAAGTATCCTTCCATGCTTTCTTTTTTAGCAGATGTACACTTATATCCATTAGTGTTTTGATAGTGCTATAATTATTCAAGAAAATGTTTTGAGAATTTTCTCAACATAATAAGATTGAGACAACACCAACCCTTCAAATATCCTATAATTTTTTATTATTATTATAATATCTAACACCAAAGTATTTCATGCTAAACTTATTAGTTAATATTTTCTTGTTAAACTCGATCAAGCATTTATTGCTACTCAAAATTAATATATCATCCACTTAAAGACATATAATGACATAATCTTGTTAAACTATTTTTTTATATATAAATATATTTATCAACCTCATTAATTTTAACGCATTTAACAACATAACCTTGTCAAACTTTTTATACCATTGTTTAGGAGCTTGTTTCAAACCATATAAAAGCTTGATAAATTTATAGACTTTCTTTTATTTTTCTTTAACAACAAACCCCTCTAGTTTTTGCATGTAGACCTCTACGTCAAGGTCACCATTTAGAAAAGCTATTTTTGTATCATTTTGATGTATTTCAAGTTCATTAATAGCTATAATAATAATTAACAATTGTATGAAAGTTATTATTAACACAGGTGAATATAAATCAAAATAGCCCATACCTTCTTATTGTTTGAATTTTTTGGACAACAAATTTTACTTTTTAGTTTTCAATGTTTCCATCAATTTTCATATTCTTTTGAAGATTTTTTTATAACCTAATGGTTTACTGCTAGGTGGGTGATCCACTAGTTTTTATGTATGATTTTGCATGAAGGACCTAATCTCACTTCTTAACTATCTTTTTCTAATAAGAAGCTTCAGAGAAAGACATTGCCTCGTAGTAGTTTTAAGGCTTACTTTATAATAAGTAAGTTAGAAAATCTAGATCAAACATTTTTGTCATTTTTCTCTTTTACTTATTCTTTATTGAATTTCATCATGTTTTAATTACTAATGACTATTTGAGCTTGTTTAATTCATATTTTTGAGTAAATGAATTTCTTATGACTCTTTATAAGGAAATACATCTTCAAAACTATAGAATTTCTTTCATTATTGTATGTTGTCCTTTTTGTGCTTAAATATTGCTTTTTTTTTGCAAAGCACTCTCATGATTTGAGGTATTTGTAAGAATGATATTCTCCATTTCCATAACTTATATGGTGTTTTTTCAAATTCTTGTGAGATACTCATTTTTAGGTTCTATCTCGATTTTTTTTGGATTAAGTACTACCACTCTACACTTTGAGTTCTTTGTAGGATGGTCTTCTTTTTTTCTAAAACTTATATGATGTTTTTTTTTAATACTCATGAGGTATTATATTAAGTATATAATTAGTAGTCAAAATTATCTTCCATCACAAGTGCTAAGATGTTATTGAAGTTATTAATATGAAACTCATCATTATTTTAGATTTTGATCTTCATGTTTAGTAATGTTATTTTATTGAGCTGAATAAAGACTAGTAGTTTGACGGATAATACCATAATAAGAACAAGATTCACCAAAATATACCTCATATTCTACACCTCTATCACTTCTTATTACCTTTATCTTTTTGTTAAGTTGATTTTTAACTCTATCCTTATAATGCTTGAACATTTCAAGAGCCTAATCTTTGCTTCTTAACAAATAGGTATAGCAATACCGTATGCAACAATCTATAAAATAAATATAATATTTTTTTCCACCTCTAGTTTACACAAATTCTAAATCTCCAAAATTAGATTGAATTAAATTTAGAGGTTCATTATTTCTTTCAACTATTTGAAATGAAATCTTGGTAATTTTTTTATTCTATATAAATCTCACAATTATGGGTTTTTTTCCCTAAAAAAGTATAGTTTGTAATAACTCAAGTTTTACTAGTCTTTGCATGAAATTATAATTTACACATATCCTAACCTATCATGTAAACCCATGGAAAAATGTACACTTATAAATGATTAGAAAATAATTTAAATTAAGTAAAAAAAGAGTTAAGAATGGCATGAAAGAGCATTGGGTAAATCCTAATTAGTAATTTATAATATTATCGTAGGACGGTAATAAGTTTGTAAAATAACTGAAATGATAGAAAGGTAAAATAAATAGTTTTAAGCATAAAAAAATGTCCTGAGAACTTAATGAGATAACTAATATGGTTTATGTAAAGAGGGCAAAAGAAAAATTCAAAATTTGGTTAAAAAACACCCGTTGACCAATTTTACGCTATCAAACATTATATTCAACTATCAAATCAAGCTGAAATTTTACGAGGAATATCTTAACATATGCTTCTATCTTAGGTTAACAGTTTAGGGCAATTGGAGTTCGGGAATGTCATACATCAATGTCAACAATCAAACAAAAAAATAACATATAAATCATTAATGGCATTTTTGTAAATATTTGGGTGAGTTGGAAAATTCTGGCAACTTCTTCTCCTTCTTTTAACTTACGACAGAACATAAAAATAAAAAAAAGAAAAGAGAGAAAAACCTGTGAGCTTTTATACTTAGAGAATTTACAGAGAGAAACAAGAATTGAAGCAAGATAAAGGAATTAGATAGTGTTTCAAACCATCTAAACCATTTAAGAAAGGAGTCAAGAGGAAAAATTCAAGTGAAAGAAAGGAGGAACTAGAGGAGGAAGTCAAGGCCAAGAGAGGAAAATAGTTGGATCGGGGAAAACTTTGATTGCTGAGTATTCAAAGTTCATTTTATTGTCTAGTAAGGAGTTTTATACTCATTTAAACAAGTTTGAATGAAAAGATATAAATTTAATGTATAATTCTTGAGTTTTTGAATTAGGATTCCTAGGAGACAATTTGGAGAAAGTGTGAAATTGTTGTAGTTTGATATAATTATGATGAAATATGTTATAAATGATACAAAATAATGAATAATTTAAGAAAATGTTTAGTGTTCTTTGAGGGACTAGAGCCGACTGTTTTAGAGGAATATAGTGATGGGGAGGACCAAATAAATGCTTGTATAATTGTGTGTGCGTAGTATGTTTGATGTATTGATGATGGAATTTAAAACAATTTAAGTCAACTTGTTTAGTTGTAGTAAAATGTTAGTGCACTTTGAATGATTATATTGAGAAGGACTGATTATATAAATGATTTATGTTTATGTAGTTGATTTAATTGATTTGGAATTGTCATGCCTTGTATGTAATAAGCATGTACATGAGGAAAAAATTAAATGAGTATAAAACCTTAGCTGAAATTTATATTAACAGAGGAGGAGAATTAGTTTGAAAGCTTTGATTAAAATGGTGTGGAAATTAATTTATGAAAGTAGTTTGAATGACCAAATTGAAATGTGGTTGAAACTAAAGTATAAAAGTAACAAGTAAATGAATGAAGTAAACTTTACGGATATTTTAAAATTAAAGAGATAAGGATTCTTGGAAGCTTTGAAATGCCAATGTGTATTAAATATAAACAAATATGACTAATAATGTTAAAGAAACTTAGTGTATTTTGAATGTGAATCTTGAATACAAGCGTAAAGCTTAAGAGATAAAATTGTACAAAGGGTTGAGTGTAAGGAATTAAAGATTTTTAATCAATGAAGAAAACTTAGACAAAACTAAAATATGGGTTCCTAAAATCAATAAATGAAGTGGTTTGTTAATGAATGGTATTTTATTGATGCAAGAGAAGCTTTAAGAATGGGACTCCCAATTAGAGGAGCTGGACCTATGAGAGGAGTATGTAAGAGCCTTTAAACCCTACCTTTGAAGTTCAAAATTTTCTTAGTCTTCATCCTGAAATTGTAATGTAGAGTGATATGATTAAAAAAAAAACAAAAAAGGATTGTGGACATGGAATAAGATTATAAGAAGTGATCTTTAAATGCAGAGAAATGCCAACTTGCCATTATGTATGGAAGTTAGTTGATGCCAACCAGCTATTAGGTATGAAGGTTGATCATAGCCTATTATTGAAATGGAGGTTGATGCCAACTTGCTATTATATATGGAAGTTGATGCCAACTTACCATTGAGATGGAAGTTAACGCCAATCTGCCATTAGGTATGGAGATTGATGCCAGCCTGCCATTGAGATGGAGGTTGATGCTAGCTTGACATTAAGATGGAGGTTGATGCCAACTTGATAGCAGGTAAGGTGTGGAAGTAGATGCTGACCCGTTATTATGTATGGGGTTGAGGAAATGTATACCTAGACTATGCAAGAAGATGAGAAAAGGATTTGAATTATATAAAAAGGACCTATTACTGATAGGAAGACTATGTCATATGCTTAATTCCATTAAGAGAGAGAGAGAGAGAGAGAGAGAGAGAGAGAGAGAGAGAGAGAGAAACTTCTTTCTACATTCAACAATAATTAGCATATTATTGAGAGAGAGAAACTTCTTAGAAGTCATTTTCAATACAACTTTCCCAATACCTTATACTTTTGAGGTTGAAAAGTTCCATATGTATAACTATTCATCATGTACTTCTTGGTAATAGAGAATATCCACTTAATGGTAAGTAGAGAATATCCTCTTATTGGAACAAACATCCCTTGTGGCTTTAGTGTCAATCTACCATTATTCAAAATTGTTCATAATATTGACCTTTGAGACAACTATATAGAAGTACATTCTTGACACATCTCTAAAGTGATCATCAATTTCAGTAGTATTAGCTTGTGCAATCCTTCTTTTCTTAGGATTGCCTTACTAAAATCTACTTTTACAATCCTTGACCTAATGTCCAACCTTGTTCTAGGTAAAGCATTTACCATTAAAGTTCTCTACAATGCCTTCGCTCTTTACAAAGAGTTTAGGGTTTAAACTCTTAAACTTAGTTCATTACAATTAATGAAATGATAATCTTAAAGTTAAAAAAATTACCAACCGTGAATGTTTTTTTTTATGTTGGCATCCTTAACCTTATGCTTCTAATCTAGGGCTTCCTATAATACCTTCATACAATTAACTAAACTATAAACATCATAGACTGTATTGTCCAATTCATTCAAGATATAGTTTTTGCATATGAAATTGTTATGCTTCCAAGCACCTATAACTGTCACAATAGTAGGAAAAGACTCATCATCTAACAACTTTGGTGTATATCCAGTTAAGAATTTCCCAGTTCAAGGTAGTCAAATGAAACATCTTTTATTGCTAATTTTTAAAGTTCAAACCATTTAAGTTTTTAAGTTTCTCCCCATACATCACAGAAGATGATGGTATACTACTTCCTATAGAAGCAATGCTTACAATAACAACATTTAATATTACTAAAGCAATATTCCCAAACTATAAGCCAATAATGTTTATTCCTTATTGACTAGTCTTATGTTAACCATAAAAAATAATATTTTCTTTCATTTCTTTTCATATGAGAAAATAACATGCCATCAGATTTTAATCATTTGATTAAAATAAAATAATAAAAATCTTGTATAGTTTTATAATAATATGTAACCAATAAATGATTTTAAAATAATGAAAATTATGGGCAACACATGCAACAAGTGTAGTCATTTTTTTCCTAATAAAATAATTCAAAATTATTTAATTAATAAAAATAAAATAATAAAAGCAATTTATCACCACCACCATCACTATCACTGCTACCACCACCACCACTACTATTATTGCTTGCTACTATCGCTACTGCTGTTGCTGCTACTATTGTTACTGCTGCTGCTGCTACCATTACCACTACCGCTGCTGCTCCTACTACTGTTGCTGCTACTAGAGATCATATGACCTCCACTTAAACAACACCTGCAAACATACAACCAGACTTTACTTTTTTCTAAGCCAAAATTGTTTTTTTTTTATTTCTTTCTTTAGTGACTGGAATTAGAGACATAAATTCAGGTCTATGGCTTTGAAGGAGCCAAGATATAGGCGTAGGTTGATGAGGAGAAAATAAGAGAACAATAAAAGGTTTTGTGCAGTTTTGGGAGAAGATCGGGTTTAATTAATTTATATGGGTTTTTTTATATGTTGGTGTCTTCAAGGAGGTCATTGCTATTATGCATAGTTGGTTATGGTTATCATAGTAGAGAAGAGGAAAGGCTAGAGAGGTTAATGGTATTTTGGTCGTGGATTTAAGAAATTTCAAGTTTGTGGTGGTTCGGGTTAAACCGAGAGGCCAAGGCTACTGAGTTTAGGTTGTTGATAAGAGGTTAAAGATCCATGAGGTAGGAGGTCTGTGGTTGTTTAGGTCTGTGCTGAGACAGAGGAATAGATGGGTTTGAATGTTTGTGTGGCTATTAGATTGGTGAAAGATGGTCGGTGACAGTGGTGGGTTCAATGGTTCAATGTTATTGATTGCTGGTTATCACTCCTGATGTTGTGATGGCGCTGTATTATGATTGAGGAGAGGAGTTTTGTTGGGTGGTTTATGATGGTTTGGGTCATTGGCAGCTACTATCATCGAGTGATGATCAACTGAGACAACCTCATGCCTTTACAAACTCCATTGCTATGGGGTCATGGAGTGATGATCTTTGTGAGATAATGAAAACCTTAGTGTCTAACACAATGAGTTTACAATAAAATGTCATGTCTTTTCAATAGGAAACAAGGTCAAATATTTATAACTTAAAGAAGCAAATGGGGTATGTAGCTTCAAGTGTAGGGAAATTAAAAGCACGAATCAACGAAAAGTTGCCCTCCTAAGGATTGAATACAAAAGAGAATATTAGTGTGATCATGCTGCGAAGTGGGAAAGAACGTAAAGAGCAAAGGTTGAAACAAATTGAGATGAAGAAAGAAGAGGAGATAGAAACTGAATTAAGCATAAAGAAGAAACATCTTCCTCCTCCACAAACTGAAACAGCCACCAATACTCTAAAGATAAGTTCTAACTCAATGAATTCCAATTTCAAAAAAATCCCTCCCTTTCCTTTGAGTTCTTCTAAGTATAAGAAAAAGGACAAAGAAAAAGAAATTTTAGAAGTTTCCAAGAAAGTGAAACTCAACATTCATTTGATTGATGCTATCAAGCAAATTCCTAAATATGTCAAATTCTTGAAGGAGCTATGTATCACAAAAAGAGCTTACAAGCTAAAAGGCTATAAAAAGCTAAAAATTCAGGTTCTATTTACTTGGAACAAAAGTTGTTTTTATTGACCATGCAACTTTGAGGTATCTTTTAGAGAAAAAAAATGCAAACCAAAATTGATGATGTGGATCTTGCTTTTACAAGAATTTGATCTTGAGATCAAAGACAAAAAAGATGTCGAAAATCTTATAAGTGATCACTTGAGTTGATTGTGAACCAAAGATATACAAACCTAAACAGTAAGAAAGACATTCCTTGACAAATAGTTGTATGTGTTACATTCCTCTACAAAACTATGGTATGCTGATTTGGTGAATTATTTAGTCACTAAAGAATTCCCTTGAGGTTTGTCTAAATCCCAAAAAGACAAGTTACAAGTTAATGCTAAATATTATTTTTAAAACACTCCTTATCTATGGAAATTTTATGCAGATCAAATAGTCAGAAGATGTGTACCACATAATGAATTTCATCCCATTCTCACTTTTTATCATTCTCATTCTTATGGTAGGCATTCTGGAGCAAAAAAAAAATAATACACAAAGTACTTGAAAATGGTCTCTATTGGCCTTTTATTTTTAAGAATGCATATCACTTTTGCAAATCATGTGAAAAATACCAAAAAATAAGCATTATCACTCATAAGAATCAAATGTCTTTAACTAATATTCTTGTAAGTGAAATTTTTTATATTGGGGTAATGATTGTATGGGTCCATTTCCTTCTTCTTTTGGTAATCTTTATAGCCTTCTTGTTATTGATATGTGTCCAAATGGATTGATGCGAAAGCTACACGAACTAACAAAGCCAAGGTTATTTTAGATTTTGTCAAGACTCACATATTTTGACAGGTTTGGAATCTCGAAAGCTATCATTAGTGATTATGACACTCATTTTTGCAACAATTCAAAGGAAGCATTGCTACACAAGTACCATATGACTCATCAGAATTCCACAACCTACCATCTTCAAACTAATGGCCAAGCTGAAATTTCAAATCGAGAAATCAAGTCTATTTTAGAGAAGATAGTGCAACCTAACCAGTGAGATAGGAGTCTGCGACTTGGTGATGCACTTTTGGCTTATCGGATTGCTTATAAATCACATATAAGAATTTTACCTCATAGGATGATTTTGGGAAAGTATGTCATCTACTAGTGGAGCTTGACACAAAGCTTTTCCGACCATTAAGCAATGCAACTTGGATTATGATATGCTGGGATTGCAAGGAAGTTGCAATTGCAAGAGTTGGAAGAGATACGAAATGATGCCTACGAGAATGCAAGGATTTATAAAAAAAAAGACCAAGAATTTTCATGACTGAATGATTACAAAAAATAAGTTTCATGTTAGATGATTATGCATCAAAAGTGTCATTAAGTCTCTTATTTTACATATGTATTTATTTTTTTTATTTAGGTTTTTTTATAATAATTGATGTGTTTTTTCGTAATGAAGTTTCTTTTAATGTTTCGATAGATTTTTGGAGCTTAAATGAATTATTTCAGAAAATTCAACGTCGGAATTCAAAACAAAGAATTGAAGAGAAATTTAGTTGAAGATTGAAGCAAATCTTGGTTCAAATAAGTGCTCTAAATTTGCCCCAAAAATCAATTTTATTCCAATTTTAGAAAAGATTATCATATGATCTATTTCAAGCCTAAACTTGCCTTATATTGTGTGCAAACTTCAACCATCAAACATTCAAGGTTTCAATGTCAATCTTAGCCCAAATAATATGTACATTTTTATCCTTATTTGATGCTTAAATTCAACCCCAAATCAGCCCAAGCACAATCCATGATCTTACAAGTCCACACAACAATAAAATTTGATTTATTTTGGGCAATCTATTAATCCAAGAGGGCAAGCACATGTATGGAAAGCTGGAGGGGAGATTGTTACATTATTTTGAGTAAAAAATAAGAAAGAGTCAGCTCATAAGGGAGGAAGAAAAACGTGCACCAAAGTGTTTTCCAAGCTGCCTAAGTTGACTTTCCAGAACACCTTTCGGTGTTGTAGCCATAACTTTTGACCCAGAGATCCAAATGAGCTTATCTTTAATGATATGGAAAGCTAACAAAATGGCCTATAAATATGTCTCTAATAGCCATCTCCAGAGGAGGCTTCTAAAAGGGTCGAATTACTGTCCAAAGTTAGAGTCAGATTTGTGTTAGAATTTTTACTGAAATTGTGTTGTGATCTTCTTTGTAGATTTCGGTTCTTTAGTTTGTAAAACTTATTATTTCAGTTTTATTCAAGTTATTTCATGTTTATTGAAGTGTTCTTATATATAATCATGGTTGGCTAATCTCTTTCTTGGATCCAAATCAAGGATGATGGTGGTTGAGGTGAGTTCTTTAAGATATGAATGAATCTTAATGTTTATCTTCTCATTTTCTTCATGAATGTTTTATTATTGCAAAGAAATTTTAGAAATAATTTAGGTAATGTTATAATCTTGAATTTTTATGCACAAACCTTAGTTTTGGTATAGAGATTGCTTGATTCAATGTCTTACTTAATATGAAAGTACTTGTTTATTCTTAAGCAATAATCAATCTTCATCTTTTTAAACTTCATTGTAATATCTTCCGATCTAATATCACCATCGTTGATATTAGGTTGAGTTATCTTATATATGTTGAAGGAATCACCAATACATCACCATTAAAATTGATTTGGACCAAGACTTACTTTTTCTTGTCATTTAAAATCTATCTACACTTTTTCATCTTCGAAAACAAATCCATCAATTATTTTCAACCAAGTTATTGTTAATTTAATTTCTCTCGAGTTTTTTTTATTACCTAGCTTAATTTCCAGATCTAACTCTTTATGGATATGACCTCGATCTTACCGAGTTAATTGCTACATCGCACACTCGTGCACTTGCGAGTTAAAACAAGCCGATCATAAAAAGCGGTCAAGCATTAGAGACAAAGTCTTTCTTTGTCATTCATGTTTGAAACTTTTTCCTGGAAAGTTGTGCTTTTATTGGATTGGACCCTTTATTATTTTTAATGTTTTTTCTTATGGTTTAGTTGAGATTACAAGTGTAGAAACAAAAAAAGTGCTCAAGGTCAATGGACATTGATTGTAAAATTTTTGTGAAGGTTTTACGGTGAAACTCACCACTTCTGTGGAGGTAGCTGAACCAATCTATGATGCATGAGCATGTGGTGTGTCAAGCTAATGACATAAAACAAAGGCGTTTACTAAGAGGCAACCCAACAATAAAAATTCATATTTCTTTCTTCTTCCCTTATCTTTTATTTTTCATATTTTACTTTATGTTTGTAATTCTTTTATGTTCCTTTTCTTTTATTTCAATATTGAGGACAATGTTGTGTTTAAAGTGTGTGGGGGGGGGATTTTAGTTTTGTTTGTTGTTTCTATGTGTTTTATTAGAATAAGAAGAACCCATAAACATTTGAAAAAAAATATTATGTTTTCCAACCTTAAGTATTAAGTTTTATCTATTGAACTCCAATTGATTTATGAGAATATGAGTATTATGTACAAGAATTAGTTGAGATAGATGAAAATATAAATCGAATGAATGGGTGTGCATTTAAGTTTTAAAGTTCAATTAGTTTAGGGAATGATTTTTAAAATATGTCATGTTGACTTAATAGTGTTGTTGTAATGTAAGTTTTTGAATCTTTAACATTATATTTTTTTATTGTGCATTCTTTTAATGATAATGTTCTTTAGAACTTGTTTCATATCTTGTTGAGATTACATTCACATTACATGTGTACATGAAGATGATAAAGGCACTGGGAATTTTAATCATTTGAGCCATAAAGCCAACCCAAAGCATATTATCCTTAGTGAGCCCTTTTGAGCTTGTTTATCTTTTCTTTGCTTTACCGATGCTGTAATCCTTAAATTTTTATATGTTTTCTTTTTCTCCTAACCAAGGATTAGTAGAGCATATACTTGTTGATATTTCATGAGATTATGGTGGAAATTATATGAAAAAAGTGATACTTGTTGAAAAGAATGGGCAAAGTTGCCAAAGGTAGACCATTCAAAAAAAAAAAAAAAGTTGTTCCATTGTGTTATAAAAGTTTATGTTTATGGAGGTTGAAATCAAAAGAAGTTAAGTATTGGTGTTTAAAGATGGTGAATTTGTGTGCTTTGATGAGATATCTTGTTTCAAAATTCAATTTTCATAGATTGTTAAACTTCCTTCGGTTTTAACCTTTTCTTTTCCTTTCTTTTACCTCACCTTAACCTTAGTCCCATTAGAACTAAAAACTAAGACCTTTTAATTAATATACTGCTTGTAATATTATAGTAATGTAGATGAGATTGAAGAGCAAGCTTATGGTATAACATATTCATTGATTGAGTTAGAGAGATTTAAATACATAAGCCCTAAACACGTGAGTGTTGGAGTGTATATCAATAAGAGGACCTATCACTTTGGCATGACATAGATTTCTTTTAAATCCCAATGATTAATTGAGTTTTGAAGTTTGCACATAAATAAATTTATGAAAATTTATGTTTTTTTTATCCTTTTTTACTGTATTCTTGTTTATAATACATGTACTCTTGGATATTGACGAGAGATTAAGAGATTAGTCATAGTTATTTTATTTATTTATTTATTTACACTTTGGACTTCTTTAAGTTTGATTTTATCTCTCTTTTCTCGAGGATGAGCAAGAGCTAAGTGTAGGGGTATTTGATACAATCATATTATTTGATAGTTTTATTCATATTTACGTAGTGTTTTGCCCAATTTTTTTTTATATAAAATACTTTGATAATTTTTGTTTTATGTTTTGAAGGCACTTTTGAATGTAAGATTCAAAAGGAGTAAATTGGAGATAAAATTCAGACCATACTCCAACACGTGTTGAATATTGGCAGATTTGATTTCTGATCGATGTTTCATGTAGAACTTGAGTTGAAGATGTCAAAATGAAGTGATTATAGTGGCATTAGAAAGCTAACATCCATACCTTTCTACACATATATGGCAAGAAAAATAAAAAAGAAATAGCATGAAAATCACAGTCATCAAACACAATTCTCACAATCTACCAGTTTTGACATTCATCCATTTCGACTTGAATTTATTGAGTTAGAGAAATCCATTTAATGCAAAATTATTTTTTCATGGATTCCTCACTAAAATAACTATCAACCTACCAAATTTCAGTAGAAAAATATCTCATATGAGAGATATATGATTTTTATAAGACAACCCATAAATTCTGCTAGCAGACAAGTTTTGTAAAGAAACAAATCTAACTTACTTCCAAAGCATCCAAACCGACATAAAAATTATTTCTTCGTATGGAAATTTTTTTTTTATTTAGGTAATTTAACTTCTCTAAGTCCAAAGTCAAAGCTTGAAGATTTCATGCAATACTATTTTTTTTCTTTTTAGAAAAGTAGTTATTGTACTACTTAAATGTAAATTGTCTACTTTGGAAAGAACTATTTTTATTTTTGTAGGATACAAACGGATTGGAGAGATGTTGGGATTAGGTTTTCCTATCAAATAAAAAGAAGGAGAGAAAGAAAAGGAAAAGGGTGGCCATAAAGAACAAGAAAACTCTCACTTTTTTCTCCTATACCCGAAATTATGTTTTCATCTTTTCTCTTCCTTAGTTTTTTAATAGACATGCAAGGTTAAGTTATTTTTCTTGGTTGAAAAGATATAAAAACCTTTGGATTTCAAAAACTATGAGATCTATTTTATTTTTTCTTTTCAATTTATATGATGAGTATGAATATTTTCCTATGCTTATTTCATATGATTGCTTAATTTGATTGTTAGAGCGGATTCTAAGTTATTATTCTCACCAATCTATTTCTATGTTTACTATCAAAACCGGAGTTGTGATATTTAAACTTGTGAAATGACTAAGGTTAATAATTATGGTGGATCTATGTTGTTAATCTTAGAGAAAACCTTCAATTAAATCAAACATAGACTGCAAACAATTATGTTGTTTAGATTTATGATCCTATCTAGTTCTTAAGGCTGCCGTTGAATTAAATTACTAGTGTGGACATTATAGTTGTTTAATGGTTAGTGTTAGTTATATACACTACGAATTGGTTAACTGACTAATGTTAAGGAAAGATATATATTCAGAATATAAATTGATGTTTTGTTTCAATGATCAATTTTGATTTCTGTAGATGGACATTTACTTTAGACCAATGTTTTTCTCTTAATATATTTCGGTTTATTTAATTTAGTTTGATTTTTTTTTTTTATTTACCATAGCATAGCATAGATAACCTCAAAACCCCCTAACTTTGAATCATTTAACATAAAGACTTGAATTAGACCTTCCTTGTGGGATCAACTCCTTACTTGCTTTATACTATCTTATTTGTTTAAGCTAAGGTAATTAATTTATATGACCGCAACATCATGACATTCATTCGAAGTGATTTAAATCAAATCCAACCTACATGTATCAAAGATTTGAGGATTTAAGAAATTAATATGTATATATGTACACCAATGTGGGCAAGGCCTATTGTTTCTTTCGTGAATAAATAGTGGAAAAAAAAACAGTTTGCATGGAATTTAGCAAATACATTTGTGATGTGGTAATGCATGGAATTATTAATCATAATAATTGATGTGAGTTAAGGGGAATCCTGCTTCAAAGTGGAAAGAGAGAAAAATTTTGTGAGCTTTTATACTTAGAAAATTTAAAGAGAGAAATAAGAATTGGAGCAAGATAAAGGAATTAGAGAGTGTTTCAAACCATCCAAACCATTTAAGAGTCAAGAGGAAAGTCAAGTGAAAGAAAGGAGGAACTATAGAAGGAAGTCAAGGCCAAGAGAGTAAATGAGTTGGATTGGGGAAAACTTTGATTGGTTAGTATTCAAAGTACATTTTATTGTCTAGTAAAGAGTTTTATACTCATTTAAACAAGTTTGAATGAAAAGAAATGAATTTAATGCATAATTCTTGAGTTTTTGAATTAGGATGCTTAGGAGACAATTTGGAGAAAGTGTGAAATTGTTGTAGTTTGATCTAATTATGATGAAATATTTTATAAATGATACAAAATAATGAATAATTTAAGAAAAAGTTTAGTGTTATTTGAGGGACTAGGGTTGATCGCTTTAGAGGAAGATAGTGATGGGGAGAACCAAATAAATGCTTGTATAATTATGTGTGCGTAGTATGTTTGATGTATTGATGATGGAATTTAAAAGAATTTAAGTGAACTTGTTTAGTTATAGTTGAATGTTAGTGCACATTCAATAATTATATTAAGAAGGACTGATTATATAAATGATTTTATGTTTATGTAGTTGATTTAATTGATTTGGAATTGCCATGACTTGAATGTAATAAGCATGTAAATGAGGAAAAAATTAAATGAGTATAAAACCTTAGCTGGAATTTATATTAACAGAGGATGAGAATTAGTTTGAAAGCTTTAATTTAAATGGTGTTGAAATTAATTTATGAAAGTGGTTTGAATGACCAAATTGAAATGTGGTTGAAACTAAGGTATAAAAGCATCAAGTAAATGAATGAAGTAAACTTTAAGGATGTTTTAAAATTAAAGAGATAAGGATTCTTGGAAGCTTTGAAATGCCAATGAGTATTAAATATAAATAAATATGACTAATAATGTTAGAGAAACTTAGTGTATTTTGAATGTGAATCTTGAATATAAGCTAAAAGCTTGAGAGATAAAATTGTACCTAGGATTAGGTGTAAGGAATTAAAGATTTTTAATCAATGAAGAAAACTTAGACAAAACTAAAATATGGGTTCCTAAAATCAATAAATGAAGTGGTTTGTTAACGAATGGTATCTTATTGATGCAAGAGAAGCTTCAAGAGTGGGACTCCAAATGAGAGGAGCTAGACCTATGAAAAGAGCAGGTAAGAGCCTTTAAACCTTACTTTTGAAGTTTGAAATTTTCATACATGTAATTCTTTTCTTAGTCTTCATCCTGAAATTGTAATGTTGAGTGATATGATTTAAACAAAATAAAAATAAAAAGGGATTGTGGACATGAAATAAGATTATAAGAAGTGATCTTTAAATGCAAAGGTGATGAGTTTTGAGAAATGCCAACTTGCCATTATGTATGAAAGTTAGTTGATGCCAACCAGCTATTAGGTACGAAGGTTGATCCTAGCCTACTATTAAGATGGAGGTTGATGCCAACTTGCCATTATATATGGAAGTTGATGCCAACTTACCATTGAGATGGAAGTTGACGCCAATCTGCCATTAGGTATGGAGGCTGATGCTAGCTTGCTATTGAGATGAAGGCTAATGCCACCTTGCTAGCAGGTATGATGTGGAAGTAGATGTTGACCTATTATTATGTATGGGGTTGAGAAAATATGGACCTGGATCATGCAAGAAGATGAGAAAAGGATTTGAATTATATAAAAAGGACCTATTACTGATAGGAAGACTATGTCATATGCTTAATTTCAATTTTTTTTTTTTTTTTTTGGGGGGGGGGGGGGGAGGGCCTTCTTTCTACATTCAATAACAATTAACATATTATTGAGAGAAAGAAACTTCTTAGAAGTCATTTTCAGTAAGACTTTCCCAATAACTTATACTTTTGATGTTGAAAAGTTTCATATGCACAACTATTCATCATGTACTTCTTGGTAATAGAGAATATCCACTTCTTGGTAAGTAGAGAATATTCTCTTATTGGAACAAACATCCCTTGTGGCTCTAGTGTCAATCTACCATTAATCAAGATTGCTCATAATGTTAACCTTTGAGACAATTATATACAAGCTCATTCTTGACATATCTCCAAAGAGATCATCAATTGCAGTATTATTAACTTATGCAACCCTTTTTTTTTAGGATTGCCTTGCTAAAATCTACTTTTGCAATCCTTGACCTAATGTCCAACCTTATTCTAGATAAAGGTAATCCCCAACAAGACTTTGAATCATGAGATTGGGGTATAGGATGGGTTCATTTACCATTAAAGTTCTTTATAATGCCTTTGCTCTTTACAAAGAGTTTAGGGTTGAAACTCTTAAACTTTGCTCATTACAATTAATGAATTGATCATCTTAAAGTTGAAAAAATTACCAACTGTGAATTATTTTATGTTGGCATCCTTAACCTTATGCTTCCACTTCAAGGCTTCCTATAATACCTTCATATTATTAACTAAACTATAAACATCATAGAGTGTATTGTTCAATCCATTCAAGATATAGTTTTTGCACATAAAATTATTATGCTTCCAAGCACCCATAACTACCACAATAGTAGGACCAGACTCGTCATCTAACAACTTTGGTGTATATCCAATTAAGAATTTCTCTAGTTCAAGGTAGTCAAATAAATCTTTTATTGCTAATTTTTAAAGTTCAAACCATTGGACTTTTCAAGTTTCTCCCCATACATCACAGAAGATGATGGTATAGTACTTCCTATAGAAGCAATGCTTACAACAACAACATTTAATATTACTAAAGTAATATTCCTAAACTATAAGCCAATAATGTTTATTCCTTATTGACTAGTCTTATGTTAACCATAAAAAATAATATTTTCTTTCATTTCTTTTCATATGAGAAAATAACATGCCATAAATTTTAATCATTTGATTAAAATAAAATAATAAAAATCATCTTGTATAGTTTTATAATAATATGTAACCAATAAATGATTTTAAAATAATTAAAATCATGGACAACACATGCAACAAATGTAGTCATTTTTTTTCCCAATCAAATAATTCAAAATTATTTAATTAATAAAAAAGAATAATAAAAGCAATATACCACCACCATCACACTGCTACCACCACCACCACCACTTCTACCACTATTGTTGTTGCTGCTATTGATGTTATTATTGCTTGTTGCTACTGCTACCACTACTGCTACCACTGCTACTCCTACTAGTGTTGCTACTACTAGAGATCATGTGACCTCCACTCAAACAAACACCTGCAAACATACAACTGGACTTTACTTTTCTAGCCTAAATTACTTTTTTTTCTTTTTTTTTTCTTTATTTAGTGACTGGAATTAGAGACATAAGTTCAGATCTATGGCTTTGAGGAAGTCAAGATGTAGGCGTGGGTTGATGAGGAGAAAAGATGAGGATAATGAAGGGTCTTGTTCAGGTTTGGGAGAAGATCGTGTTCAATTGATTTGTATGGGTTTTTTTGTGTGGTGGTGTCTTCAAGGAGGTCATTGCTATTATGTGTAGTTGGTCATGGTTATCACAGTGGAGAAAAGGAAAGGCTAGAGAGGTTAATGGTATCTTGGTCGTGGATTTGGTAAATTTCGAGTTTATGGTGGTTCGGGTTTACCAAGAATCTAAGGTTGGTGAGTTTAGGTTGTCGATAAAGGGTTAAAGATCAATGTGGTGGGAGGTCAATGGTTGTTTAGGTCTGTGCTAAGATAGAGGAATAGATGGGTTTGAATGTTTGTGTGGCAATTAGATTGGTGAAAGATGGTCGGTGATAGTGGCAGGTTTAGTGATTAAATGTTATGGATTGTTGGTTACTTCTTCTGATGTTATGGTGGCGTTGTGTTGTGATATAGGAGAGGAGTTTTGTTGGGTGGTTCATGGTGGTTTCGGTCGTTGGCAGCTACTATCATCGAGTAATGATCAAGTGAGACAACCTTATACCTTTACAAACTTCATTGCTATGAGGTCATGGAGTGATGATCTTCATGAGATAATGAAAACCTTAGCGTCTAGCACAATGAGTTTATAATAAAATGTCATGTCTTTTCAACAGGAAACAAAGTCAAATATTCATAACTTAGAGAAGCAAATGGGGCAAATAGATTCAAGTGTAAGGGACTTATAAGTACATACCAATGAAAAGTTGCCCACCCAAGGATTGAATACAAAAGAGAATGTTAGTGTGATCATGCTGCGAAGTAGGAAAGAACGTGAGGAGCAAAGGTCAAAACAAATTGAGATGAAGGAAAAAAAAGGAGATAGAAACCGAATTGATCATAAAGAAGAAACATCTAACTATTCCACAAACTGAAACAACCACCAATACTCTAAAGGTAAGTTCTAACTCAATGAATTCTAATTTCAAGAAAATCCCTCCTTTTCCTTTGAGTTCTTCTAAGTCTAAGAAAAAGGATAAAGAAAAAAGAAATTTCAAAAGGTTTTTAAGAAAGTGAAACTCAACATTCATTTAATTGATGCTATCAAGCAAATTCCTAAATATGCCAAATTCTTGAAAAAGCTATGTATTACGAAAAGAGCTTACAGGCTAAAAGGCTATGAAACGGTAATTATAGGTGAAGTTATATATGCTATTGTTCAAAAGAATTTGCTTTTAAAGCAAAACGACCTAGGTGCGTTTATTATCCCATGTGTTATTGGTAATGCTAGCTTTAAAATGGCTTTATATGATTTGAGTGCATCTATTAGTGTTATGCCTAAACATGTTTATGATTCTTTTAGTCTTGAGCCTTTAATTAAAACTGGTATTGTAATATAACTTGCAGATCATAGTTTTATTTATCCACTTAGTGTGATAGAAGATGTCCTAGTCAAGATTGATAGTTTGGCTATTCTATGTGACTTTTATATTTTTGATATGAAACGTGATTCCTTAAACACCAAAACTCATATCTTGTTTGGAAGACTATTCTTGAAAACTATCAACACTAAAATTGATTGTGGTAAAGATACTTTGTCTATGAAAGTAGGAGATGAAGTAATTGAATTTTACTTTCATGATGTAATGAAATATCCTTTATGACCAAATGAATGAGTGTGTGCAATAAGTTCTTAATTTTGTTTGCGAGGATGAATTAAGCATAGTATTGAGCCATAAAGTTAATTTTACCAAGATAGAGGAGATGGTGAGGAATATATATGTTCCCTAAAACATGCAAGAATTAAGCTTGACTTTGCAAGCTTTGCAAACAGCCCTCTATGGTAATGTTTGTGTTGATTTAATACTTTCACATAAAAAGCTTTTGTCATCTATTTTACAGGCACCTGAGTTATAATTGAAACATTTTCTCGATAATTTTAAGTATGTATTCATTTGCAACAACAATACACTCCCCGTTATCACAACAAAAGGTTTGACAAGTGCGCAAGAGGAAAAGCTTATGGAATTGTTGCGATCACAAAACAACCATTAGTTGGACTTTAGCTAACATCAAGGGCATTAGTCCCATAATATGTATGCATTATATATTATTGGAGAACAATATGAAACCAACAAGGGAAGTATAAAGGAGCTTGAATTCGCTTATGATGGAGGTAGAGAAAGCTAAAATTTTAAAACTATTGGATGCAAGAGTCATTTAACCCATCACGAACAATAAATGGGTGATGCCAATCTATGTGGTGCCTAAAAAGACTGGGATCATGTTGATAAAGAACAAAGATGATAAACTTATCTTTACTCGCATCTCGAGTGGTTGGAGGATATGTGTTAATTATAGAAAGCTTAATCTTTCTACATGTAAAGATCACTTCCCATTACCATTCATAGACCAAATGCTTAAACGCCTAATAGGTAAGTCTTTTTATTACTTTCTAGATGGATACAGTGGATATAATCAGATTGTTATTAATCTTGAAGATCAATAAAAGACTGTTTTTACATGTTCATTTGGTATATATGCATATAGGAGAATGCCCTTTGGTTTGTGTAATGCACTCGCAACTTTTCAAAGATGCATGATGAGTATTTTATTTTTTTTTACTATGTTCAAAGAATAATTGAGGTTTTCATGGATGATTTCACGGTGGATGGTGATTATTTTGATAAGTGTTTAGAAAATTTATCTTTAGTCTTGAAAAAATGCATTAAAACTAACCTTGTCTTGAACTATGAAAAGTGTTTTTATGGTAGAACAATGAATAATTCTTGGGCATGTTGTGTCTTCACATGGTTTAGAGGTTGATGAAGCTAAAATAGACTTTATTCCATCATTATCTTACCCCTCGTGCGTGAAAGAGATTTGTTCTTTTCTTGGCCATGCAGGTTTCTATTGATGCGTTATCAAAGATTTCTCGAAGATTACAACATCCTTGTGCAAATTGTTAGCTAAAAAGTGGATTTTATGTTTGATCAAGCGTGTAAAGATGCTTATAATGAGCGTAAGAGACATGTTACATCTGCCCCTATCATGCAACCACCAAATTGGGATGAACCTTTCGAGATAATGTGTGATGAGAGTGACTAACAGTAAGGGCTATACTTGAGCAAAGAATAAGGAAGAATTTGCATGTTATCTCATATGCTTCTCGTATGTTGGCAAATCACAATACAATTACCATACAATTGAACAAGAACTTTTTGTAGTGGTGTTTGCTTTAGAAAAATTCAAGTCCTATTTACTTGGAACAAAAGTTGTTTTCATTAATCATGCAGCTTTGAGGTATCTTTTAGAGAGAAAAAAATCCAAACTAAAATTGATTAAGTGAATCTTGCTTTTACAAGAATTTGATCTTGAGATCAAAGACAAAAAAAAGTGTCGAAAATCATGTAGCTGATCACTTAAGCCGACTATAAACCAAAGATATACAAACCAAAACAGTAAGAGAGACATTCCCCAACAAGCAGTTGTATGTGTTACATTCCTCTACAAGACCATGGTATGCTGATTTGGTGAACTATTTAATCACTAAAGAATTCCCTTCAGGTTTGCCTAAATTCCAAAATGACAAGTTACAAGCTAATGCTAAATATTATTTTTGGGACATTCCTTATCTGTGGAAATTTTGTGCAGATCTAATAGTTAGAAGATGTGTACCATAAAATGAATTTCATTCCATTCTCACTTTTTGTCATTCTCATTCTTGTGGTAGGCATTTTGGAGCAAAAAAAGAAGCCCGCAAAGTACTTCAAAATGGTCTTTATTAGCCTTTTATTTTTAAAAGATGCATATCACTTTTGCAAATCATGTGAAAAATACCAAAAACAATAAGGAATATCACTCATAAGAATCAAATGTCTTTAACTAATATTCTTGTAAGTGAAATTTTTTATATTTAGGGTAATGATTTTACAGGTCCATTTCCTTCTTCTTTTGGTAATCTTTATATCCTTCTTGTTATTGATTATGTGTCCAAATGGATTGATGCGAAAGCTACACGAACTAATGAAGCCAAGGTTGTTTTAGATTTTGTCAGGACTTACATATTTTGACAGGTTTGGAATCTCGAAAGCTATCATTAGTGATTATGACACTCATTTTTGCAACAATTCAAAGGAAGCATTGCTACACAAGTACCATATGACTCATTGGACTTTCAGAGCCTACCATCCTCAAACTAATGGCCAAGCTGAAATTTCAAATCAAGAAATCAAGTCTATTTTGAAGAAGACAGTACAACCTAACCAGCAAGATAAGAGTCTGCAACTTGGTGATGCACTTTTGGCTTATCAAACTGCTTATAAATCACATATAGGAATGTTACCTTATAGGATGATTTATAGGAAAGTATGTCATTTACCAGTGGAGCTTGAACACAAAGCTTTTTAGGCCATTAAGCAATGTAACTTGCATTATGATGTGCTTGGATTGCAAGGAAGTTGCAATTGCAAGAGTTGGACGAGATACAAAATGATGCCTACGAGAATGCAAGGATTTACAAAGAAAAGACCAAGAGTTTTCATAACCGAATGATTACAAGAAAGAAGTTTCATGTTGGAGACAAAGTCCTTCTTTGTCATTCACATTTGAAACTTTTTCCTGGAAAGTAGTGCTCTTGTTGGATTGGACCCTTTGTTGTTTCTAATATTTTTTCTTATGGTGCAATTAAGATTACAAATGTAGAAACAAACAACGTGCTCAAGGTCAATAGGCATTGATTGTAAATTTTTCGTGAAGGTTGTACGGTAAAACTCACCACTTTTGTGGAGGTAGCTGAACCAATCTATGATGCATGAGCATGTGGTGTGTCATGCTAATGACATAAAACAAAGGCACTTACTAGGAGGCAACCCAACAACAAAAATTCATATTTCTTTCTTTTTCCCTTATCTTTTATTTTGATATTTTACTTTATGTTTGTAATTATTTTCTGTTCCTTTTTTTTTATTTCAATATTGAGGACAATGTTGTGTTTAAAGTGTGGGGGGGGTTTTTAGTTTTGTTTGTTGTTTCTGTGTGTTTTATTAGAATTAGAAGAACCCATAAACATTTGGGGAAAAAAATTATGTTTTTCAACCTTAAAGTATTAAATTTTATCTATTGAACTCCAATTGATTTATGAGAATATGAGTATTATGTACAAGAATTAGTTGAGATAGATGAAAATATAAATTGAATGAATAGGTGTGCATTTAAAGTTTAATTAGTTTAGGCATTGACTTTAAAAATATGTCATGTTAACTTAATAGTGTTGCAGTAATGTAAGTTTTTTAGCCTTCAACATTATATTCTTTGATTGTGCATTCTTTTAATGTATCTTTAGAACTTGTTTCATAACTTGTTGAGATTACATTCACATTACATGTGTACATGAAGATGATAAAGGCACTGATAATTTTAATCATTTGAGCCATAAAGCCAACTCAAAGCATATTATCCTTAATGAGCCCTTTTAAGTTTGTTTATACCCATGTTGTAAGCCTTAACTTTTTATATGTTTTTCTTTTCTCCTAGCCAAGGATTGGTAAAGCATATACTTGTTGATTTTTCATGAGATTATGGTTGAAAATTATATGAAAAAATGATTCTTGTTAAAAAGAATGGGCAAAGTTGTCGAAGGTAGACCATTCAGGAAAAAAAAAGTTGTTCCATTGTGTTATAAAAGTTTTATGTTCGTGGAGTTTGAAATCAAAAGAAGTTAAGTATTGGTGTTTAAAGATGGTGAATTTGTGTGCTTTGATGAGATATCTTGTTTCAAAATTTAATTTTTAGAGAATGCTTTACTTCCTTTAGTTTTGACGTTTTCTTTTTCTTTCTTTTACCTCACCTTAACCTTAGTCCCATTACAACCGAAAACTAAGACTTTTTAATTCATTTATTGCTTGTAATATTTTAGTAATGGAGATGAAATTAAAGAGCAAGCTTACGGCAGAATATATTCATTTATTGAATTAGAGAGATTAAACATATAAGCTCTAAACACGTGAGTGTTGGAGTGTATATCAATGAGAGGACCTATCACTTTGGCATGACATAAATTTCATTTAATTTCCAATGATGAAACATTGATGAGAGATTAAAACATTAGTCATAATTTTTTTACACTTTAGACTTCCTTAAGTTTGATGTTATCTCTCCTTTCTCGAGGACGAGCAAGAGGTAAGTGTGGGGGTATTTGATGCATCCATATTATTTGATAGTTTTACCTATATTTACCTAGTATTTTGCCCATGTTTTTTTTTATCAAATGTAAGTATATATAAAGATAAAAAAGAAACAGAGCCGGGAAGCCAGCAAGTCACATATACAAACATGTAAAACCTAAGGGAACATCTTCCCAAGAAAAGCAAATTAAGCTAACATATACATATGCAAAGCTGGGGAGGGAAACATGATCCCTTAACATAAAAATATAAACAAAATTGGTTAACTAAGGAACCTATAACTAGAACAGGTGCTGAAGTTAACCAATAAAAGAGCCATGCAGCGCCAAAAAATCCAGCCACAACAGCATATCAAGAAGAAAAGAAAAGCCAGGCCATTAATCCAACGGCCAACAAAAACAAAAACCGCAGATTTAGCACTGCATCCTAAGACCAAGCAAAAGCCAGCAAGGAGAGCAGACACCAGGATAGAATAATTATAAACCATGCAAACATGATTCAACTAATCAAAAATTATAGAACATAGGCCAGGCAGCAACCGCACATCAACCAAGATTAAGACAACTATGATCCTTTTCATGAAAGTGAAAAACTGTGAAGAACATCACTTCGAATTTTCGGAAGAGAGATTCCATGGAGATTCAAGAGGATTCAAATATCCTCTTGTTTCTTTCCTCCTAAATTAGGCCTTGATAATATTTTTTTATGTTTTGAAAGCATTTTATGTTTTGAAGGCACTTTTGGATGTAAGATTAAAAAAGAAGTGAATTGGAGATAAAATTCAGACCATATTTCAACACATGTTGAAATTGACAGATTTGATTTCTGATCGATGTTTTATGTAGAACTTAAGCTGTAGAGGTCAAAATAAAGTGATTCTAGTCACATTAGAAAGCTAACATCCATACATTTCTATACATATATGGTAAGAAAAATAAAAAAGAAAAAGCATGGAAATCACAGTCTTGAAAGACAAGTCTCACATTTTACCAGTTTTGACATTCGGCCAAAATAAAATGGATTGGAGAGATGTGGGGATTAGAGTTTCCTATTAAATAAAAAAAAAGGAGAGAAAGAAAAGAAAGAGGTGGCTAGAAAGAAGAAGAAAACTCTCACCCTTTTCTCATATATCTAGAATTATGTTTTCATCTTGTCTCTTCTTTTTTTTGATAGACATGTAAAACTAAGTTATTTTTCCTGGTTGAAAGGATATAAAAACTTTTGGATTTCAAAAACTGTGAGATCTATTTTATCTTTTCTTTGCAGTTTATATGATGAGTATGAATATTTTCCTATACTTATTTCCTATGATTGCTTAGTTTGATTGTTAGAGCGAACTCTAAGTTGTTATTCTAACCAATCTATTGCTAAGTTTGCTATCAAAACCAGAGTTGTGATATTTAAACTTGTGAAATGACTAAGGTTAATAATTATGGAGGATCTATGTTGTTAATCTTAGAGAAAACCTTCAATTAAATCGAACATAAACCACAAATAATTATGTTGTTTAGATTTATCATCCTATCTACTTCTTAAGGCTGCCGTTGAATTAAATTACTAGTGTGAACACTGTGGTTGTTTAATGGTTAGGGTTAACTACACTATGAATCGATTAACTGACTAATGTTAAGGAAAAATAGATATTCAGAATATAAATTGATGTATCATTTCATTGATCAATTTTGATTTATGTAGGTGGACTTTTACTTGAAACCAAGGTTTTTCTCTTAATATGTTTTGGTTTATTTAATTTAGTTTGATTATTTTATTTTGTTTACCATAGCATAGCCTAGATAACCTCAAAATCCCATAACTTTGAATCATTTAGCATAAAGACTTGAACTAGATCTTTCTTGGGGATCAACTCCTTACTTGCTATATATTATCTTATTTGTTTAAGTTAGAGTAATTAATTTGTGTGACTGTGACATCATAACATTCATTCGAAGTGATTTAAATCAAATCCAACCTACGTGTATCAAAAACTAGAGGATTTAAGAAATTAATATGTATACGTGTACACCAATATGGCAAGACCTAATGTTTCTTCTCATGAATAAATAGTTAAAAAAAAAAAAAACAGATGGCATGGAATTTAGCAAATACATTTGTGATGTGGTAATGTATGGAATTAGTAATCATAATAATTAATGTGAGTTAAGGGGAATCCTGCTTCAAAGTGGAGTTATTGATCACGCGGGAGTTTGTTAGACTCCTCACATGATCCACGAATCTCCAGCTTGCCTTTTCAGCTACTGCGACAACTCCCTTCATTTTGTCTTTGCCCTTTCGCCCCCTCTTTTACTCTTCTCTCCTCCTCTTCCATTCTCTTAATTCTTTGGATGCCAAACATTCAACAATTACCATTGCTAACTATGTGCTAATCAAGATAAAAATATTTTGGATTCTCGGTTTGAGGGTTGTTTGAGAACATTAATATATAATTAATCAAGAAAAATCTTAGTAAATGTAGGTTAATTTGTAAAAGAGGTAGGGTTGGTCAAAGTTTGATTCGCTCGACATATCAAACAAAGGCACAAAATAAAGAAAACTAAAAGGGCTGAAATAGGGCTGCAGAATCATGCAAGTTCCAAATACCACCCGTTACTATGTGTTGTTTGAGTGATTAAAGTATTGATAAACCCTTTTACAGAGCGCCCATCTTGCTTCTTATTTAAAGATCTGCTCCATCTTCGAGTATTGTCATTTGTCATGTTCCCAAAAGATAAGCAAAACAGTATTCTAGTGAATTGATATAATCAACAATCTTATCATGCAAAACACAGACAATTTCCTGATATAGTTATGCTCGGGCCACCCTTAAATTCTCTTATTTTAGAGGTAGACACATGTTCAATGCAAGGACAAAAGCATGGTTAATTTCCTGACAAGTTTGTTAAGCCAAGGACACATCTGCCAAAAGCACAAAAGAAATGAAAACAATATCATATATATTATATCCCCATCCATCCATGTTTTCACATTATTTGCTGTGTCTTGTTTCTTGCAGTCAACCTCTCTTCTTCCTTCTTCATTAGCTATATCCCCATTTCTTCCCCTTGCATGCTGTACCAGCTCTTCCCCCCATGGATACGAATCAAGCCCCGCCACCACAAGGCCTAACCCAAGAAGAATATATGGAGCTCAAGCCCTTGATTGACACATACCATAAATTTGAGCCAGCACCCAACACATGCACATCCCTAATAACCCAGCGCATTGATGCACCAGCTCATGTTGTGTGGTCTTTTGTTCGTAGGTTTGATAACCCACAGAAATACAAGCACTTCATCAAGAGTTGCAACATGAGTGCTGGTGACGGTGGTGTAGGCAGCGTGAGAGAGGTAACAGTTGTTTCTGGCCTACCAGCTTCTACAAGCACTGAAAGACTAGAGATTTTGGATGATGAGAATCATGTATTGAGCTTTAGGGTTGTTGGGGGTGAGCATAGGCTAAATAATTATAAGTCTGTTACATCAGTCAATGAGTTCAACAAGGAAGGCAAGGTTTACGCTATTGTTTTGGAGTCATATATTGTGGACATACCAGGGGGCAATACAGGTGAAGATACAAAGATGTTCGTGGACACTGTTGTGAAGTCAAATCTTCAAAAACTGGCAGTGGTAGCAATTGCATCTCTGCATGGACATGAATGATTCTGATATTGGCTTAGATGATGGTAAGATTCTCCCATTTGAAATCTTAGTGCTCAGTTAAGGATTTTGCATGTTGGGTTTTTCCTTTTCCCCTTTCCTTTTATATATGCTGTTCTCTTGCTGGTTAGGCAGCTGGTATTGGTTTGTATATTTTAGTTCTACTAGGCGACATCTGTTATATTGTTATCATTTTCTATTCAATAAGGTAACGAAGGTTCACAACAAGTGATGAAAGCATTCTTCTGCCTCTTCTTTTCTCTTGAATTTTCCTTTAATTAACTAACTAAAACATTAACCTATATCTAGTGTTTGAATAATTACCGTGGCAGAAATTAGAACCCAATTAGTTCCAGTACTTTGGTTTTCGTGTAGTCTAATACAAAAGCTAGGTTGGCCATGTTTACAGGAGAAATGACTGACATATTTGTGCCTCTGTCAATGATGAGACTGAAGTTTACTCGCAAATGAGGGAGAGAAGAAAAGATACTACGTGGGTTTGTTGCTTTGGATGTGAACAATGAGTCATATCATATGGTTGGAAACATGTGGGAAGAGAGAGACCATATTAATTTGAAATATATATAGCTTTTCGTGTGGCTTCAATGTCAAACCTGGCAAGCACAAACATATAAAAAAATTTATCAAACCAACATTTATACGACCTGTGAACCTACATGCCTTTTAAAATAAAATAAAATTTTATTATTTTTATAGATAAAAATCAAATCAAACAAAAAATAATCAACCCTAACATTAATATTAATGATGCGAAGAAGGGAGGGTTAGTGAAGCACTCACTCTTCTCTTCTACGTCTAGGAAGACTACGAAAACATCTCAGAAAAGGCCAAGGCAACCTGTTAGTGGTTGTGAAAGGCGAAGGAAAGAAAGAAAACATGATAGTTTCAAAGACCTCCTGCACCTCCCATACCCATGATCGAAGATGATGCCGGCAACGTCCACTCCAAATTTGCTATCTTCATCTGCGTGCCCAATGTTTGTTCTCTTCGATTAGGTGGATTGATTTTCTTCAGTGTGGAACTCAGTTTGCCACAAATTGAAAGGGTGGAAGGAAAAGTCATGACTCTCAGTTGCAGGGAAGGAGATTTTTTTTTTTTTATGTTGCTGACGTGGCCATGCTTTGATGACATGTCATAGGAACTGAATGCAATCACCAATTTAACTATATATTTTTGTGCCAGTTATATATACACTCTATAGGCATAAACGTTAATTAATTGAACAGTTTTAGTTGCCTTGGTGAATTGGACGGTGCTTCATTCCCTATCTTTTTAAATTTAAACTTTAAGATTAGTATTTAAAAATAAATAAATCATATTAATATTAATATAAGGTATATGTCTTTAAGATGGTTTGGGAAAGAAAATTGATTTTATTTATTGGACAAACTCATTTAAAACTATCCTTTTAATTCGCTATTAATTTTGGTTCTAAAATTCTTAAGAGCTTTAACGAGTAAGTACTTTACATGTTTCTAGTTTAAGTTTAATATATTTTAAACTTAGTATGCAAGCTAGAATTTTTTTAATATGGTTTTTGCAAATTTAAATATATGCTTAGCACGCATGCTAATGATATAAGAATTGCATGATTATAAAATAAATATTTATGCTCACTAGTCTAATTAGTCTAATATCTTTGGAAAACAATATTTAAACAATAATTCAAGAAATCAAGATTCAACTTCAAGAATTTCAAGAAAACAATTAAAATAAAACAAGAAAGATCTATACTACCCAAATTTAAATAAAATAAGGCAAGATAATCCAAGAAAAACAAGAATCCAAGTCAGCAATACCAAGATTTGGTATGTACCTATTCAGCAAAATCAAGAAAATATTCAAGAAACTTTTGGCCAACCATAAAATTCAAGGGTTTGTATTCGGTTATGCCTTAACTTGCCAGTTCAATCAATTCTTATAATTTTTCCTTTTTGTATCCACACAATTCGGCAAGAACAAGATTTCCTTTCCTTTTTTCTATTCTATGTCAAAATCAAGAAATATAGAAGAAAAAGATCACGAACATAATTTTTCTTTATTGTGTTCGGCAAAATAAAAAAGCTAAGCAACATGATTTTTTATATATATAAGGTTTGACGCAATCTTTGAAATAATAAGAAAAGAATGGACTCTTTTTTAAAAAAAGAAACATGATCCTAGCCGAAACTAGAAAGAAAGAAAATCAAGAAATGACGCGGACTAAAGATTAAAGGGATATAACCTAATAATAACACAACCTCTAATACGAACTAATGCGAACACCTTTCAAGATACGTTAAAATCATATTTAAATGGTTTGCAACTTGATCCAACAAGAATCTACCTTTGAGAATCAAAGTTATACATAATGATCACTCTTGTCCTATGTCGATAAAGAGACATAAACGAATAGTATAAAATCACGACAAATTTGATCAATCCTTCGAAGAGTTTGTAAGTTTAATTAAGAACGTCTTAGTATAGGAATCACTTAACCACACAAGAGATAGTAAGAATGCTGATTTATTTATTAAACATATACCTTTTTTCCAAAAAAAATTCTATAAAAGAGTATTTATACTATAAAAAAAAAAAATCATAAGTCTAATAGGAGATCCCTAATAAATATGGATAAACCTAATAAATAATAATAATCCAATAAACCTAAATTTAAATAAAAGCTCTAAAATCTCTAAAACATGTAATAATAACTAAAATATAAATAAAACAATAGCTCAACTAATTTAAATAAAACTAAAGTCATTTTTGTAATCTGCTGGTATAATCAAAAACCCCTTCATATGTATGGTTCTATATCTTCTTAATGAATTAGTAGGTATACCATATATCATTAGAAATATATGGATGTATACTTTTTAATGCAACTAGAATCGCATTAAAATTCTTTCTTTAGCTTCAATTATGACCAAAATTGTAGTTAAAGGTAAAAAACTGACATATTTAAATCTTTTTATTCTAATATTTTTCTAATGTCTAAATGTCCATCTACAAGCCTTTATTAAACATAAATTAAATTAATCAAGGCTTTTATTTCATTATTTAATATCTTTTTGAAGTTTACTTTATCTCATGTATCTTGAAAAAGTCTATTGAAAGTCTCTTTGAACCTCTTAGCTCTAAGTCTTGTCACTCGACCAACTAGAACCTCTAACAAATCTCTTGGTTACTTAGATCACGTCATGCTAGGGCTTGAACTTCTTTATATATATATAAAAGATAGGCAACACGTCACTAACTCTTTAAAAAAATAGATAACGCGTCATTTACCTAAACAGATTTTGACCATTATAAGAAACTGAAAAGTTAGGTTCCTATTTCTTTGAAAAAAACTCATTTTCAACTCTTTTTTTCACTTGAAAATATCGATGAAACACCATAGAGACTCAATAAATCTATCTCCAACCTTAAACCACACTTTAATCTCTCAAAACAAATAAAAAAAAACTACAAAGACCTTATCTATGTTTTTATAGCAAGATGAATGGTAAAAAAACACCTTAGTGACACTCCTCTCATACATTAGAACTTATTTACACTAAGATCAGCATTTTTATTATCAGAATATAGCTAATCGATCATTTTCTCTCTCCTTCCTAGTTTTCTAGTGATTTTCTCTCTTTTCTCTCAAACTCGGTTATTGAAACGTAAATAAAATAAAGTTTTAAACAAAAAAATATACTAAAACTAAAAGGACCAAAATAATGTAACAAATTCCTTTCAAGTTTTAGCATGTGCCTAACATCACCAGCCTTTATTATATCACCATGCTTTTAAAAAAAAAACATCAATCTCAGTAACTTCATTTCATTTATCATCTATCAACACTACGTGATCTTTATTATATTCTTTAAAACTATGAAACCATTCTTTTTTAATAGAATATAAAAATAACATACATAATCTTTAATTGATGGGTTTTTCAAAATTTTCCTTGCCTTTTTAAACCATAAGATCATCACAATCATCTCTCATATTATATAGAAAACACATCTCTTGACTTTCTACAACTTCAATTCTCATTATATATATCTTTACACAAGATTGAGGATCTATGTTTCATCCTCAATCTTTTCTCAAGCATTGACCATATACATCATTAACTCCAAACACCTTCCAGCTAGTATTGTTTGCACCAATATCTTTTATAACTTGTGTAAAGATAATAATAGAAAGAGTACATATACTTCATCCTCAATCTTTTCTCCAATATTAACCATTTACATCATCGTTAAAATTTTAATTAAATGGTCATGTACACTAATTCTTTTATCCATCCTTAAGGAATATGAATCAAAATTTAAAAGCAAATGATTAGTAGAGATGGACTGGCATATTATTCAACTTTGAACATGCGCCTCTATGTGTTAATGTTTTTTTATATATTGCACTTAACCTCTGTAGCCAACGCTAATTGAATTAGATACGTTACTTTTTTGGATTAAATTTAATTATTATTGTCATACCTAATTTTAGATCCCCTAAACTTTTCTCAATTTTGAATTTTCTTTTAGAAAAATCCAAAAATTCAATAAAATAATTTAAATTAAATATTTTTTTAAAAAAATATTTTTGGGTCATAAACATATAAGGAATTAATTTATAGCTAGTCAAAACACTATGTGAACATGTAATTGTGGGGTCTTGTAGAAGAAAAAATAGATAATAGATTACAATTGCATGAGATAGTATAAATTAGATGATTAAGGACCAAAATGAAAAGGATGAAAAAGTTTGGAAGTCTAATTTGGTCAAACAAAGGCTTAATTGAAGAGAAGATTTGAAGTTTATGGTGAAATTACAGTAATTGAAAAGCCAAGTATCTAGATAAAAGTGAAAGAACTTTGGAAGGCCTTAATTGATTCAATAAGGGGCTTAATTAAAGAAAAAAACATATTTGAAGTTGATTTAACCAGAATTAAAGGTTCATAGACTGAAGTGTAATAGAAGCCAATATCGAAGACAGTTTTGCAAGTCATCAGGGGCTAAATTAAAAGAAATTATGAAAAATCAGCCTAATTAAAGGTTAAATTAAAATTTTGACAAACCAATGATTGAAATAAAAAACAAAATGTCAAAATAACAGGACCAAGCTGATTTTTCCAAAGCCAACATCATTGGTCTTAAATTGACAAAACCTAAGAGGCTGTTAGGTATTGTAGTAGCGGTTGCTTTTTAAAGTACTTAACCGTATTACAATACTATTTTTTCTATTTTTTAAATTTATTTTTGATATCATCACATCAAAACGATATAAAAAAATAAAAAAATAATTTGAAACAAAAAAAAGCAATAAAAAAATTATTTTTTTCAAAAACATTTTTGAAATGTAAAGACGAACTGTGTCCGAAATGAAAGAGGTAAATGATGTTGTTTTTCCCTAACTAAGACCCCTAATTGGATAAAAACGAATTGACAAGTCACTAGCCACTTTTCTCAACTAAGACTTTGTTCTCTTGGCAACATGAAAGGAAACTTTTATCGAATTCTTGTGATTTTGCCTCCCATCAAGACCAAAGAAAAAAAAACACCCTCTTATACTTTGTTATACCACCTGCAACATCAGCTAAAAATCTTGCCACAACCAGCCCTGAACCCGCTGTCACAAGACAACTAAAACATGCCCAAACCTGCTGCCCATCCAGCCTCCTTATAGCCCTAACCTAGTACAAATTTTGTTACTTATGGTGAAGGGTTGAAGATCATCTTTAGGGTTTTAAGGGTTATGATCTTTCCAAATAAAGAGAGTCTAGAATGTTCGTAGATCTCTATAAATAACAGACCACCAGAAAAGAAAAGAAAAGAAGATGGGAGATAAGGGAGAAACAAAAGGGAGATAAGAGGGAACAAGGGAAAGCAAGTAATATTACAAGAAAAAAGAGTGAAAAAGTGGAAATAGAGAAGAGAGTAACGGGAGAAACTAGAGAAAGAACAGAGTAAGAAAGGAGAAAAAAGAAAAGGAAAGAGAGTGAGGAGCAACAGTTTAGTTTGGGAAGTCATCATAAAAAACACACCCTTAAAGCCTAATAAACAACCCTTAAAGTGGCATAATAGCAATTGGTTCTCATCCAATAAGTTAAGGACCCTTAGGTAAAAACTTTTGCCTTTGTAGCTTATCTGGTTATAAATATTTGTGAGTTCCTTCATTGTGTTGTGCCTTGCTAGGGTTTGATAAAGTTATCTCCTGTTTTGTGCTTTTAATGGTTTTAGTTTGAACATTTCCCGTGTCTTTGTTTGCATTAACCACATGCTCAAGCAATGCATATGTATTAAGACATGGCCTTAAACTATTTTTGTTTTTTTTATTTGTTCATAACCTTACTAAGAATAAGAAGAAAACTATATGAGCATTTTGGCTTTAGGAAGGTACTGTGTTTTGTTTAAATATCTGAGAAATCTTGGTTGTGATTTCTTTTTTCTTTTTTTTTGCTGCGAGAGGAAGGTAAGTGACTTGGGAGATTGGTGTTTGATAAGGCATATATAGCAGTACTTGAGAGTTTTTCTCTTCAGTGCTCTGATAAGAAAAGAGGTTTGCTTCTCGAACCCAGTTTTTCCATGTTTCTTATCCCAAGAATAAGCTTAGGTCCTGGGTTTAGTCTAGTATTAGCTTAAGATGACATGACACCATGGGATATATTGTTAAGCAATTTCACTTTGAAAGTTATCAATATTAATTGTGGCATGTTTGGATGATAGGTGTTTTTTTGTACATGGTAGTCTAATATTCCTACCAAGTTTTGTTTTATGGTTTTTAAGTTTTATTTTCTTAAAAATATATATATTTTTATTCCATCTCAACAAAAATCCCACACTAAAATTTATCTTTTCGTATATGGCCAAGCTTACCATATGAAAAAACAAAAATATGCTTGCATGTTTTTGTTTTTATCCTAGCATTTTTACAAAAGAAAAACAAAATGCAATATTTGTCATGCATATTTTAAGATTTTATAACAAGTTTATAAAACTCATTGAAATTTGTCCCAATACATTAGAAGGCTAGTTGGATTGACATTCCAAACCTTTAAGAAAATCTTCCTTATTTTCTCACAATTCATGTTAAAAAAATGTTTTGCTATTCACTCTTGGTATTTAGGGTAAATTGCCTCGATACGGGTTGTTATGTTGCGTATTAAGAGTTGTAGTGTATCTTCTTGGTTTTTCAAATTTGAGATTTCAATTTCAATTTAGTCCCTATTGTATCAATTTAAGCTCAAACTTCCTTAATTAATATCGCATGTGGGCGTGTGGCGTGGTAAGACATTTGGATCAAGGAGTCGTGACCTAGTTGTTTGGTTAAGAGTCACCATGAGACCTAGGTGTATTGGTCTTATCAGAAATTCCAAGAGTAAGGGACTAGTTGTGGTGAGGAAAGGTATTGGCACCCCTAACACATATTACCTAAGATAAGATGCATTGTGTGGTTTCGATATGGTTTAAAGGTTTTGATGGATTTTTAACCCATGGTCTGTCCATGGCTTAGAATAAATATTTACTCCCATGAATAAATCTTTCATTTCAATTTTATTATGGGCTCATATGTTCAAATAAATTCTTATGGAAAGGATCCATGTAGGTGCCCTGACAGTGTTCACCTATCCTGGAAAGCAAAAGGGTTCTCCACAACTTATATATTATGGTGAAAATACTTCTAACTAAAATTGATCAATATCTAAAATAATCCTAAAAATTTTCTACTCAACTCTTGATATTTAAATAGCAGCCTATTTATAGGTCCAATATTTATACCAGGATGTTAACTATTAATTTTCATGAATTAAAATTTATAGATTTATTGAAATATTGGCCAAGTCCTTAAAGAATTTTACAAACATGGTGTAAATTCGAAAAGATATAAAGGAAAATCAACACATGTAATTTTCTAAAACCATAGTAAAAAAAAAAATCTCCCTTATAAAAATGCAATTTTTTATAAGAATTAGGTCGTATACAAGTAAAAATCATCTTTTTTTTATTTTTAAAACATTTTGTTTAAGGTCATGTCTGGCAAAATCATATTTTTATTCAAAACAAAACATGCCTAAGGATGTATTTGCCAAACACGCCCTTAAGCTAAAATTCATTTTTATCAAAATAGTAGCAAACCAAATAAAGCCTTAAGTATTTGACCCGATTTTGACCTAATTGGGTTGACCTAAAAACACTGGCTCAACTATAAACTGAACCAAAAACAAAGGTTTAACCCAAAACTAAACAAAAATAGAGATTTAAACCGAAACAAAATCAAAAATAAAAATAAAAACATTAAATTTTCTAACAAAAACAAATCAAATATCAAGGAAAAGAAAGAACATGAAGAACAATGAAGAACATTCAAACTCAAACCCTGCAATATAAACAAGTATCCATTTGTTTCGATTATTGCTCAAACATCACGATTTTTGTCAAAAATAGGTTTTAGTTCAAAACTGAAACTCTAAGATTAAAACCCACAAAAACATGTTATTGATACATGAAAACCCTAGAGGATTTAATAATTATGATATATGAACTTGTAGAAACCAAAATCAAATCAAAATAAAACCTAAAACTAGCACTCAAGACAATGTTCTTTGAATGAACATGAAGAATATAAACCTAGATTACCAAGAAAAATCATCATACACTATCAAACCCAGAAAATACACTTTAAGTCTTTAAACCAAGCTCTCTTAGCCCTAATAAACCACATTATCATAAACAAACAGGTTTGAATTAAAAACACTAGAAAATAACCTCGAATCATCAAGAACATGTATAAGATTTCAACTTCCAAAATTTTAGCCCTATTATTAGTAAAAAAATATATTAAAACTCAATTCAAAACTGACTCTTTAAACACTTGAGACCCAAACTAAACTCGGGAATCAAGAACATGCATTAGCAACCTAGACTAAGCCATCAAACACCTTTTAATACCTTTGACAGATTCCAAAACTAAACACTCAAAAACCTTTTAAACATCCCAATAACATTAACAACAATTTTAAAACAAGATTAATCAATCAAAACAATATTTTCATTCATCAATCCACATAAATGCTAAAACACAAAATAATGCCAAAAAGATTAAAAAATATCATTAAACATTGAAAAAGCATGAATGGGAAGGCCATATGGACTCTACCCTTAAGTTTTCACATAACCTTCTCCAAGCTTACTGGTTATAGGCTGCTACTTACCTTCTCTTTTCCTTCCTTCTTTTCCTTTCACTTTCTTTTCTTTTCAAAGTTTGCTAGACCTTTTATGTTAAGTCTTTGAACCTTCACACTAGGGTCTTTTTTAAAGTATACCCTCATATTTTTCTCTTTTCTCTCTTTTTTTCTATCTTTGATTTTTAGGGGTATTTATAGGGGTTTTCTAGATTTTTTTGTAGATTACCTCAAAGATTGATCAAAATGAGAGAGTTTTTGACAAATGTTAACAGCTGTAACCTTTATCCTTCAATGATTTTTAGGGATGATGGTTTTGCGTAAGTGGTTTTCTCTATCTCTGAGATAAATGCATGTATTTCTCATCTTCTGATCTTGGATGAAAGATTTGTGGCCCTTGATAAGAACCTTTTAGGAGTTTTTAAGTGTAAACACATGAAAAGGTTAGGTGGTTTTACACAAATGAGTATATCAATCAAGGATAATTGAGTTGGTCATTTACAAGGCTTTGCTAGTGAAACTCCGATGTAAACGTCATCGAAGACCATCTGAATTTGGTAGAGAAGATGCACATCTTTCATTTGGATCTATCCTTGCTTCATTTGGAAGTCTGTAACTCCACCTTCATTCCTTTGAAGATGTCAATGCGATCAACCCAAAATCTAAAAATGTAGTGATGGTTGATCAAGGGAAAGATGTTGGAAACTTCTATGGAAGAATTAGGATGTAAACGTCCAATATCATGGAAATGAGGTTATAGAGGGGATATTCTTCTTCTATTTGTTAGAACCCTCATGCCATTTAGAGGTCTAAAATTCCACAACGAGCTCTTGAAACTTGCCAACCCGAACATTCAAAAATGTCAATGATAGAGATAAACAGTGAGTGAATAACGCGCCGTCTATGTTAAACCCCTAGAAATTAGAGTTTTGAATTTGGGATCTGACAAATTTCATGTCAGTCCCTATTCTTCCAATTTCAGTTAATTACACTCGTAATTGCCCCCAAACTTTTAATTTCATGCAATTTTACCTCTACCAAACTCAATCATCAGCCCCAAAGTTTAATATCATTTTCATCTTGGTCTTTGGTTTTTTATTTGTGCATTTGGACCTTTAATTAACCATTAAACTTTTAATTTTCTTCAATTTAACCCTTATTTGTAAATTTCAACCCTTGAAGTGTCGCGCCTTTTACAATTTGATTATTGGTTTTGAATTTCTTCAATCAAACCTCTAATTAGTTATCAAACTTTAATTTTTTTTTCATAATTAAGCCCTTGATTTAATCAATTAAACTTTTCAAAGTTCAATTTCAATCCCCAAACATTAACTTCTTCCAATTAACACCCAAATTGACTCCAAAAAATTGATTTTCCTTGCAATGAAGTCCTCAATAAAATTAATTAAGCTTTCCAAAATTGTCATTGAGTCTTTACTCATCTAAATTTGTATTTCTTTACCCCAAATAAAAATATTTTGACCAAATTGGTATTTTGTCAATTACAATGGGGTCGTCAATTTTGTCAATCTTGTACATTCTGGTCCTCCAACTTTTCCACTTGTCATTTTGGTCCTTTACCACCAACTTGGGTAGTCTTCTAGGCTTTCTTCATGTGTATCCTCTTGTATTTTTAAATTTGTTTACTATTTTTTGGTCTTGAATTTCTTCATTTTGACCCTTAAACTTTATTTTTCTTGCAATTTCACCCCTGATTTCATCAAATTAAGCTTGTAAAAATTAAGTCTAGTCCTCTAAAATTATAATCTTCTCAATTAAGCCCAAATTAAGCTTTCAAACTTATGATTTCACCAATTAAGTCATTAATAAAATTAATTTGACCCATTAAAAGTCTAATTAAGTCTTTGCATTTAATTAATTCTTTTGATTTTGGTCTAAATTAATTTATAAACTTAATTAAATCATTAAGGTTAAATCAAATTAGCCTACTAAAAATCTAATTAAGTCCTCAGACTTACTTTAATACAAATTCATCTAATATTCATCTTAAACTTGCATTGTCTTTTACTTTTAGGCCTTTCAAAAGTGCTTTTGAATTTACAAAATTGTCACAGATTTAGTTTGGTCACTCCATCTGTTATTTATACATGTCAATTCTTCTTCAGCTTGCTCTTGCCAACCAAGTCACTTGTCTTCTTGTATATTTTTATTTTTAACTTTTTCTCTCTCTTTTTTATTTTTGTATAAAAGAGAATGACAATTTTAGAGAACCTAAAGTTGGGTTATTTTTGTAAAAGAGATAGGGCTCAAAAGCATGCTATCAAAGGAGTTGAAGAGAGCTTTGAGATATGATATTGATATAAGGATTAAATAAGGATAAAATAATTATCAAGGTTAGATGATCCACTAATGGTATTTCAAACAAGTATAATATGAACTCTTTTCATTACTCAATTGGAAACCACACACAAAGGAGATTCCAGTCGGATTATAAATTGTTAACATGATTACATTAGTTATCTTATTTGAATAATGCTAATACTTGTAAATGTTGTCAGGTATTCATGATTATAACTTATGTTAACAACAAATCAAGTTCCTTTCATAGCACAGTGTCGGTTATATCATACGGTTGGGCTATGAAAGTGCCAAATATTTGTTGTACCAAGGGTTATACAACATAAATCTAGATTAATCATTTAACAAGCAAAGTATTAAAAGTTAACAAGATAACAAATACAAAACATATTAGTATCAAACATTAAAGTCCATGTTAAGTTTATACTATACTTATTCTTACACCATTAGTGTAACCTTTTCACCTTGACATAATAAACTTAGCTAAACATAATGAAAGAGAGAAACATAAATAAACAAGATATGAACATAAATAAGATATAAGTTAACTAAGTAAAGGAAAGGAAATGAAAAGCATAAACAAGAGATTAATATAAACAAAACTTAAGCATTACAAAAATTTAAAAAGATGGAGCAAGAACATGATCTTGATCTGAAAACCAAGATGCCTAAATACATGGCAAATGCCTTCTTTTATAAGCTAAAATTCAGAACTATTGATTTGATGACTAATTGTTGAGTGGGTTGCCACATCTTGACTTGGTGACAATCGTTATCATCTTGTCTGAACAAAACGTCATTGCTACCATCAGAATTTGAATAGATGGTCTTCATGAAAGTTCTAGGAAATTGTCTCAGCTTTCCAACAAAATAAGAATCAGCGCATTTGGACTTCTAGAACTCGAGATATGGGCTGAACACTGAATAGTGTCTAGGCTGCATAAAAAATTCTGACTTCTCCGTTGTTGCTACAATTTGAACTTGAAAATGGTCGTTTTGAATCTTTGACTCTTCATGAAAGTTTTAGGCCTATATCTTAGATTTCTATACATATAAACCAGACCTAAATCCAAGTTCTACAGCTCCAGTTATGATCCAATAACTGAATGGTGTTCTAGTTTGGACTGAACCAGCATCTCTTTTCTAAGCTAAGCCCTCTCTTTGTCTTCTCAATTTCAGTAGTTAAACTCATCAATCAATTCTTTTATTTATGTGATAGGCCTGCATTTAAGATAAACATTTACCATAAATTAAAGGTATCTTATATTATCAGACATGTTATTATAAAACATGCTCTAGTTAAGGAGTTATTGATACTTCAAGTGCAAAATAATGAATAAAACCTTGATAAAAATGTATTTTTAAGTATTAATCACTATATAAACGAGATAGGGCTCAAGGCGTGTTATTTATAAGGTGAGGGTTCAAAGGTGTTCTCAAATGAAAATAGTTCTGAAAGCACTATATAAAAGAGATGGGTTTTAAAGGCGCGTTGTCTAGAAAGCAAAGGCTCAAAGGTGCACTAAAAAAAATAGTGTCAAAAGCATTATGTAAAAGAGATAAGGCTCAAAGATGCATTATCCAAAAGGCAGGGCTTCAAGGCACACTCAGAAGAAAATAGTGTCGAAAGCACTATGTAAAAGAGATTAGGATCAAAGACATGCTATCTGGAAAGTGAGGGCTCAAATGCACACTTAAAAATTGATAGTTTCAAATATGTTGTCTAAAAGTAAGTGGTTTGAAAGCGTACTTCAAAAGATATGCTTCAAAGATGATGTCTGAAAGTGAGTGAGTTAAAAGCGCACTAGAAAAGATATGCTTCAAAGTTGCAGTCATATAATCTAATGATCTCACATTTGGACATATTTGCCCTTGTATCAGTGGGAATTGAACCTCTGATGGATTTTCTTTGCTAGAAAAAATTCAAATCCATAAAGGATTCTCATCTTTGACTCCCTATAAAGATCAAAATGCAATGCTTTCAAGGTCATATGCATGTATTTTTACCTGAGAAATATGTCTCTTTTCTTCATCGACTTTGTTTCTTAAAGCTTTAATCTTTGTAGGGAGTTTTCGTGACTCTTCTGTTTAGGTCTACTCGAGCTATAACTTGTGGAATTGATCTTTGGGAAAGGAATGCTTATCTGATAAGCTCATATAATCTTTGCGTACATCTTTATCTCATCGATTATGACCTTTCAAAACTCCCCTACTTATCATTGTAATCATATAAGTATAAATGCTAAGGTGTCATGATCACCTCTCGGTATTTACCATACATACTCTATGATAGCTTTCATGGTTATATCTTGAGTTCTCAAAAGATATTAAAGGATTTAAACAGCTTACCTCTTATTCTTTTTCTTCTTAGAAAAGAAGTTAGGTAGCCAGTTGACGTGGTCAAATGATTTATGTCTTCTTTCAATTGTAGGTATGTCAAAGTAATAAATAATCTGGCAAGACTAAGGTCGATCCACAAGGAGGTTAATTATACAAAATCATAAATAATAAAATAAATAGAGTTGAAGAGAACTTTGAGATGTGATATTAATGTAAAAATTAAACAAAGATAAAATAATTATCAAGGTTAGAGGATCCACCAATGGTATTTCAAATAAGTATAGTCCAGACTCTTTTTATTACTCAAATGGAAACCAAACACAAAGGAGGTTCCAATTGGATGATTTATCATTGATGGCTCATTTTAAGTTGTTAATATGATCATAATAATTATCTTATTTTGAGTAACGCCAATACTTGTAAATGTTGTCAAGTATTCATGGTGCTAACTTATATCAACAACAAATCAAGTTTTTTTCATAGTACAGATGTCGGTTATCCATACAATAGGCTATGAAAGAATCAAGTATTGTTGTGCCAAGGGTTGTACAACATGAATCTAGACTCACAACTTAACAAGTAGGGTATTAAGATTGAGTAAAATAATAATTATAAAACACGTTAATATCAGACTTTCTTGAATATAATCATTAAAGTTCATATTGAGTTTGTACTATACTTATTCTTATACCATTAGTATAACATTTTCACCTTGACAAAAATAAACTTAACTAAATATAATGAAGAAGAAAAAATTAAATAAACAAGATAAGAACATAGCCATGATATAAATTAACTAAGTATAGTAAAAGAAATGATAAGCATAAACAAGAGATTAATGAGAATATTACATGAAATAAAACTTGAATATTACAAAAATATAAAGAAACAAAGCAAGAGAAAGATCTTGATCTGAAAACCAAAATGCCTAAATATACGGCAAATGCCTCCTTTTATAGGCTAAAATTTAGAACTATTGATTTGGTGGCTGAACAAAATGTCATCAATCATATCAGAATTTGAATAGATGGTCTTCATAAAAGTTATGGTTATTTGTCTCATTTCTCTAACAGAAAAAACAGACTCATTTGAACGTTTAGAACTCGAAATATAGGTTGAACATTGAACAATGTCTGAGCTGCATGACAGATTCAGACTTCTCTTTTGTTGCTAAGATTTGAACTTCAAAACGGCAGTATTGAATTTTGAACTCTGCATGAATGTATTAGGCATATGTCTTATCTTTCCTTCAAACTAGACCGCACCTAAATCCAATGTCTAAAACTCAAGTTATGACCTAAAAACAGAATGGTGTTCCAGTTTTGAATCGAACCAGCCCAACTAGAATTTCTTCTTTAAGCTTAGCCCTCTTTTTTATCTTTTCAATTTCAATAGTTAAACACATCAATCATGAATCCTTTGAATTATGAGATATGTATATTTTACAAACCTGCATTTAAAATGAGTATTTACCATAAATTTAAGATATGTTATATTATCAAACTTTTTATTATAAAACATGTTTAAGTTAGGGAATTTAATGATACTTTAAGTGCAATATGATGATATAAAACCTTAATAAAAATACAAATACTTATCACACCCTCAACCAACTTATTACTAATCTCCGGTAATTAAAGCGTTAAAATAAAATAATAATTTACAAAATCCAAAACCAAGTTAGTCATCATTTTACTTCACTGATCTATTCAAATAAACAAACTCTCATTAGATTTATGTGTCTATTATATATCTCTTAATCAAGATATTAATAAACCTTCTTTTTGTGTTCAATATATCAACACATAGTTATGGGGCTTTGCTTGAAGAAAAAAAAATTGTTTTAATGTTTTTCTAAGGTTAATTTCCTTGGGTTTGATATATATATATATTTTCTTTTTTGTTTTTAATAATATAGCTTAAAATACAATGCATCATTAACCTATGTAATAAGCTTTAAGGTAATGACTCTCAGACCAGTTGATCTTATGACATTAGGTGTTAAGACACTCCTATGAGTTTAGTAACTCGAGTTGCAGATACTTAAATGTAGATAGTGTAATATTTGATTCTCTTATGCTTTCTCTTCAACCCATATAACAAAGATTGAATCAGTAGCTTCCAAGTCAGTTGACTTTAAGGTATTAGGTATTAAGACACCCCTTTCTGCCTTAATTGCTTAGGTTAGGGAGGCTACAAAACCAAACTTATCTTTAATTTTTTATTTTATTTATATATATATATATATATATATATATATATATATATATATATTTCTCTTTCCCTTAGTTGTTACATTTAACAAAAAAAAACATAAATATGTAATAATTTTCAATCCATAATCATGAGTTAAAATGTGTGTGTTTAAATGATTGTTTATAAATACTTTAATGTTTTTGAAAATAAATAACAAAAACAATTATGTTTTAAAATTAAAAAAAAATAGAAATTATATAAAAGACTTGATATTTTTCCATCTTCGACTCTTCCATCTCTTGAAAAGAATACCTTGATTCAAATTACCTAGGCTTTACATTTGATTCATAAACTTAAATTACCTAAGCATTCTTAATTTTTTGGTATAAAAATGGGACAAGGCTAAATAATAATGAGTGTAGGGGTGTTTGTCATAGTTTTATATTTTATTTTTAGTAATTTTATTTAGAAAATTCATTACATTAAAGTTTTTTTAAGTGTTTTTGGATAATTTTAATGTGTTAATGTAAAAATAAAAAACTCTAAAAAACATTGTTTTAATTTATTTTCAAATGAAAATCTATTTTAAAATAAGCATTTTGCACCATAATTTCAAATATTCTTTAAATCTGGAATTTATTTTTTTACTTTTTTTTTATGTGGTAATATCATCAAATCTAAACCTGTAGAAATTGATATACTAGTATGTCTCACATGACAAATGTAGCATTGCAAGATCACAAGTCACAAGATGATCATTCATTGAGAATCATTCTTGTAATAAATCACGATGGCAAAAATGTTAATTAAATATAAAAAATACCTATCAACTCATCAATTACTAAATTTTTTTTCTAAAACTTAGTTTTAAATGCTCATGTAATCAGTGCAAATACATGTATCATTTGGACATAAGAGGGCGGAAATAACTATGACAGTAACGACATCACTGAAAGAAACTAGAGATCTCACCAATTACAAGAGTTTTTTTTCCAGTTGCCAACCTCGTTATACTCAAAATTGTCACACCGAAGATGGGGATTGTATCATCACATCAGCTCCTCAGGACCCTACCGCATGGATCTGATGAATCTTGAGTTACTTAAAGCATGACCCAGAGAACATGCAGAGTGAACAAGATCACCTGAAACCAGTGCTGCATCATTCATCATCATCACAGCATAGGTCTCCTCGCTTGTAGATAGATAGAAAAATAGAGCCTGCTGCACGTACATTGCGTAGTAGTAGTCCAGTAGGGTGTGTGGCCCATAGAAATCCGAAAGAAGTAAAGAGGTAGATAGGCCTTGTAATTGCTTCAATAAATTTGTCAAATCTCCTCTCTAGATTTTCTCATCATTTTTTGTTTTGCTTGCATCACCATTTCTTGTAAAGTACACTGCTAAAAAGCCTGGAACAGTGTGTTTTCTAACATTAAAGTCTGAGATTTACAAATCCCAGTTCCTACACCATTTACTTCATTTTAATATTTAAAAAGCTTTTAAGCAACTGAATTTTATAATTTATTAAAATTAGGGTTTTTTACGTATTTGCAAAGAGGTGTGATTCGTTTTGAAATTAACACTTTTTAAAAAACTTGATCTCGTAAACATTGTTCTTTCTTGCATGTATATCTGAAAGAAGTTTAAAGAAAAATGAAAACAAGCTGAATAAATATTATATTTTATTATTTCAATAAGTTTTATATATAAAAGAATTCAATTAATAAATCAAATTAATTCCTTCAATCTTTCCGAAAGCTGAAACATTTAAGATTCTTTGAAGAAAATATAAACCTACTGTATTTCAATAACTCTCCTCCCTTATCACGTTAGCTTCATTGTCTTAAAATAGCTAAAAGAGCAAGGGACTTTATCTGAAAAATGGGGCTGAGAAGACCTGCCATGAACAGAAGTTGTAACAGAGAGAATCCAGATATTTTGATTGTGATGATTGCAGAGGAACAGATAATGAGAGGTGGTGAGGATGACAAAGAGAGGGAAACAATGGGCCCTCAAAAGCCTGCAAGAGAAATGAGTGGCACTGCACCAAAGAGTAATTTGCTTCCTCATCACTCTTTTTTCTTCCTTTCTCTCTCCATCCCCTTGTTTTACTCTTGTGTGGCTCTTCTTTCTCTCTCTCTCTCTCCAGTTTAGTCTCCATGAAGGGGTCCATTTTATGCATCTCCCCATCTCACTGCGGAAGCTTTTTTTGGCTTTTGGGTACCCTCTTTCTTGCTTTTTAGTGAGTTTTCTGAATTTTTTGTCCTTTATTTTCAACACCCATTTGTGTTTATGAGCTTTAAAATCTCGTGGAGAGAAAGACGGAAGGAGTCTGAAAATCTGAATCTCAGTTTCTTGGGTTTCGGGTTCTTGAAGAAAAAACCATACTTTCTCTGATCATGCAAACAAATGAACCATCTTTATTTTTGTTGTTGTTGTTGCTTAGAGGAGGGTGGGGTTAGTGCATGAGTCCTTGTTGCTTTTATTTCTTTTTGTTATAGAAAAAACAAAAGTTACCACTGTTTTTGGGCTTTTGATTGTGCTCTTTCATGGAGAAAGAGAAACCAATGATTTCACAGGAAATTTGTGGCTTTTGATTATAGCTTGTCTGGGTTGTTCGAGGGAGCCTACATATATTGTCAACCAGCTCACTTTGTCTTGTGAGTGTATAAAACTTCTTGTGTCTGATTTGGGAAATCCCATGAATCTGCATGAAAATTCTTAACTCTCATTATTTAGCCGTCTACAAGGTATGCTGGTCGACGTTGTATCTACAGGGGCTGTCTCTTCCTGGGTGATCACCATTCAGCAAATGTAAACAAGGTTGGTCATTTTCACATGCTTTCCTTCATATCTTCCTTTTTTATAATTCCAGCACTCCTGCTATGTCCATACATTAGTTCAAAACACATTTGAACTGTTAATTTTGCTTTTCTTTGCGCCTGATGTCAACTGTTTTAGCATACTCGTGCAGAGTTCTTTAGGTCTTTCTTCTTCTTCTTTTCCCTTGCTTTTCTTGGATGCTATTTTGGTGTTCTTTAGGCTTCAGTTACATGGTCTTTATCCCATCTCTGATCTCCCCTTTCTGCTTTTACACGGATAATAGTGCTCGAGAGCTCTGGAAGCTTTAAAAGCAAGCACATCTGCAAATCTCCTATAGCTAACTATTCACTGCATCGGGAATGGTGTTAGTTACATAGCATTCTTAGATTACACCTATGTTCTCCCTTATATTGTTGATATGGTTCGTATTGACCCCTCTGTCAACTGTAAAAATTTCGATCCATGCTCTCCTTTCTTGCATATTTTCCATGGCCTGACGGTATTATCACTTGTATAAGACTAGGCTAGGTTCATTTGGGGCTGTGGTGACTGCAACTAAAGAGGCCCCCATTCATAGATATCTGAACGAGATTGTACATGCTGGCCTTCTTTCGCGTGTTTTAATGGCTAGTTGTAACTTCTTGAGAATAAACTGTTTTGGCCTGATGGCAATTTGCTGTACTTCCAACAATTATCTTCACCTTTCTCTATATGTGGGTCAGTAAATGAAAGTGGTTGTTGATGTGCTTCCATGCGTGTGTGAAATGAATGTCCTCGGCTTAATTTCATCAAAATTAAGTTGAAATAACTTAAAATGTACCTACGCTGGAGAAGGCTTGTGCGCCATGGTATTTTATTTTTTTTTACTTTTTTCCGACCTCACAGCCGGGGGTGGCCCTCCCCAATTACATTATTACAATTTGGTAGATTGCAATCATTTGGAATGAAACCTTGCTTAAGTGAAGGAAGTTATCAAGTAAACAGCCATTAGGCTATGCCTGCTTAAAAGTGCATTCTCAATGCTCTAGAACGTTTTCCAGTGAGAGAAAATGCAAATTAAGAAGCCTGCAAACTAACAGCCAGATATTGATCGTTTTTCATCATCCATTTTTTTGCTGAATATATACTAGCATTGTTTTTCCTCTAATTATGGTTCTACGGTTTGCTATTAGTGTGCTCTGACCTTATCAATTCATTGAAATTCTTCAGTTGAATTTTACTTGACATCAGAAATTAAAACCTTCAAGATTGCCTGCAAGAACTACGCATAGTTCAGCTATGGAATGCTGATTACTGTTCTGTTGTTCATGATCTTCAGTGAGAGAAGTTCCGCATAAGTGCAAGGAACGCTGTTTTGCAAGTGAAAGTGGTCTAACATACAAGTTAAACATAGGAACTTGCTATTTGTGTCTCTTGCCATGTGATTTAATTGATTCACAATATCATGGAGAATGGTTTGTTTAGTGTTCCAATAGATATGGCAGGAAGGAATTCTGTTACCATGGACTTTTCATCACAAAGAACCCCCAACTCACTTGTCCAGTTGGATTCATTTAACCTTAACCACCATAATCAAACATTGGCTGGATTTACCATGCTTCCAACATTGCAAGGAGAACCTATAAGTGATCTCCATGCAAACATTCACTCAGCAAATCGATCTTCATTTATGAACTCAGATGCATTAGTTGCATCTCTTGGAAGGAATGTTGTGGGAGATACTTTACCTGGCTGTTCACGTTCTGCTGGTAACCCTCCGTTTGAAGAGCAGTTTGGGGGTGGAATCCCTAATTATGCCCTTGCTACTCTTGTGGCTACAAGAAGTGGTCTTCAAGAAACTCTGAACAATTTGGCAATTTCAGGACCATCAAGCTACCCTTTGGAAGAGTCAAGGTCATTTGTTTCAAATGATTGCACCAATGCTTTGAATTCATCATTTGCGCCATCTTTGAATTATGGATGTGGTGAAGTATTTGGTAGTACGAATGGTAAGGAGGATTTTGACAGGTTTCCTGCTCCCATAGAGCTCAGTGGACGAACACCTTTAAGAGCAGGGTTTCAACCACATTCGTCCGTTGGAAACCTGCAACCAAATGGCTGGATAACATCAAATGGTGTGAATGTGAGTGCAGATGAATGTTTTGCATCTGGTAAACTTACTAATGAGCTCTCTTTAAGCCTTGCCACATCACAGCCTTCTGTCATGGATAGCAGAAGTATCCCTGATCAAAGCTTGGACATCACTCTTAATCATGTAGCACGCCACTTCTCGAAAGAAACAAGGTTAGGCTCTGAACAAACTTCTTGTAGCAGTAAGGAGCTTTCTTTGAGTTGCAGTTCTTACAAAACTGGTCAATCCTCACAAGTATTATTAGGATCCAGATATCTTCATGTAATACAGGAAATACTTGCTCAAATTGCAAGCTATTCACTGGAGAATCTAGACCAGGGGTTCAAGACTGGAGCAAGTACACTATTCTCTTCAAGCTACGCAATGGAGGGAGAGATGCCGCCGATGGGTTTTGATAAATCTCCTGATGGGAATGATAGACTTGATGTTCAAATGGATCCAGCACTGCAGAAATGGGCACTGGAAGCAAAGAGAACACAATTGCTAACTCTACTGCAAGTGGTATGTCGATTTAAGTATTGGTACAAACTAATTATGAAAGTGATAAAATCTTGTCTTGTCATGAATCATGCTTCTGATTAAAATGAATGTAGTAACTCCTTACTTTTGTTATAATCGGTTGATATACATGCTGCACAAACGAGCTCTGTTGGATCAAAATCGAATAAATGTTTGAACATTGAAACTGAACTATCCAAATATTGAAAAGTTTAATGGCAAAGCTGTAATTGAAAAATTGCTTTATTCAAATATCATTTCCCGCCATATTTATAGTATAAATTGCTTGAAGCATGTATGGTTATCCTATTACTTCTTCTATGGTGAAAGCTACCATCTCTTGTTACTTTGTGTGGGTTTGTTGGACACAACATCGTGGCACAATAACAAGGCACCCTACCTCATATGCTCAGGTTGATGAACGATATAGCCAATGCTTGGATGAAATACACACAGTTATTTCAGCATTCCATGCTGCAACTGAGTTGGACCCACAGATTCACACACGTTTTTCTCTTCAAACAATATCTTTCTTGTACAAACGCCTTAGGGAGCGGATCAGCAACCAAATCCTAGCAATGGGAGCTCATTTGGATAGTGGAGACACCATAGAGACAGAAGGATCTTTTGGAACTTCGTACTTACAAAAGCAATGGACTCTCCAGCAGCTGAAGAAAAATGACCATCAACTATGGAGACCCCAGAGAGGCTTACCAGAAAGATCTGTCTCAGTTCTGCGTGCATGGATGTTTCAGAACTTTCTTCACCCGTGAGATCTTCTCTCCTAACTAACCTTGTTAAGAGGCCTTTACTATGGTAAAATGCATTAGCCTGGTTTGACAATCATGCGTCAAAAGTGAGTTATACGTTTGATGTCTTTCAGGTACCCTAAAGATGCAGAGAAGCATTTGCTTGCGGCAAAAAGCGGACTAACAAGAAGCCAGGTACATAAAAAAAGATTGTATAGTTGGATGGAATATTTCAAGAATTTGAAGGACATGCTTATACGCTCTTGTGTTTTGATCACTTGACGTTATAAGATTCAACATTTGTTCTGCTGCCTCACAATCTCCTTCACAAAATCTTGGAAATAAACAGGTATCAAACTGGTTTATAAATGCTCGTGTTCGTCTATGGAAACCAATGATAGAGGAGATGTATGCCGAGATGAACAGAAGAAAGGCTCACCAAAACGAAGAGGGAACCAACAGCAATCACAGAATTAGCATATCAGCAATCCAAGATTTAATGTGAGCTAGAGTTGGATGTAAAAATAGACATGGTAGTGACGTGAAGAACTACTTTGTTACTATTATGATTGAATAGGTGAAAAAACAAAAAAAAGGGATCCAGCAAATGGATATAACTGTATATAAATGCTCCAAAGTGTTGTTGGGGTTAACATTTTAATCACGTATTTGTTAATTGGGATATGTTCCCTCCACTAGCCATGGATTAACTAGGTGGATTTCTTATGCATGCATTGAACATGAATTCATGCCAATCTTTCTTTGATTGCAGACCTCATTATATGCAGTAATACGTCTGGCTCGAGCCGCCCCAAATAAACATGTAAAGAACCCTGCTGTGTTTTTAAATTCCTTTGCGCTTGTAAATTCGAAGAAATCCAAGAGGCACAAGTAGCACAAGACACTATTTAGAGGTACACTTAGAGTTGTTTAGTAATTTAATAAGTACATTATTAAAAAGAATTGACATGCAGAACAGAATGCATGACGCCCTCCATTTCATTTTAGCAGCGCGCAGATGGTTGTTTGGTCATCAAACACCATGTTTTATGAAGGCATTGTGATCTCTGCAGCGGACCTCTATTATGAGACGACATGTGTGGTCCAAAGGTATCAGGTTTTGTGATGGCAGTGTTTTTTATTATTATTATTATTTTCATTTCTCTTCACCTTAAATTTCATGTTTGATCCTTTAAAATCTCATATAGCCCTTCAATTGTTTTCTTTTTTAATTTTATCTATATCTTCAAAATTTATTTAATTTTAAATTAGGCACCATTATTTTTTTATTTCCTTTCTATTAGATTTTTCATTGATTTTGAAAAATCCAACATTGAGTTTTTTGGTGATTAAACTTCATAATTTTATTCAATTTTCTTTCATCGAGACCATCCTAGTTTAGCAAAAAGGTTTGTCGTTGTCAATATTTTTTTTCAAGTTTAATTATTGTCATTGCATTTCTTATTCGTATTATTAAATTAGCTGAGTTATTAAATTCGGTTAAATCTAACCTGAGTCTCAGGTTGTTTTTTTCTTTCTTATAAACACTTACGTCACCTTGACATCTTTTTTCAAGTTGGAAAAAAAATTAATTGGACTATGATGTAGTGCGGGCCATCAATCTAGTTATTAAAAAAACACTAAAGGGTGTGGCTAAATCATTGTAGTCACATCCACAAAAACTATTCATTGTAATAGTGTTTAGTGTTTTTTTCTTCTTTTTTTAGTTTTTTTTTCCTTTCAATTTTACCCTTCAACAACCTCATTTTCTTGTTTTTATTTAGTTTTTTCTTAATCTCATTCTTTAATATTAGGTTGTTTTGGAAATTGTTCTTTTTGTAATTTTTTTTATTGGGTTATATAAGACCTCTTATGTATTTATTTATTTTTTTCGATTTCAGACTTCAACATTAAATCTATTGGAAATGGTGTTTCATTATTATTTTTTATTTGCTTTCTATAAATTTATCTTCATTTTATAACCCAAGTCGTGAGTTTAACAAGCTAACTTGTGTTGACTCGGGTCATTTGTTTTTTGCTACCTTTTCTAATTGATATTTTTTTCAATTTCATCTTTCAACATTGAGTTGGTTGAAGATCAGGCTTCGTAATTTTTTTATTTATTTTTTATAGGGTTATCTTATCTTAAAACCTAGGTTGCGAGATTGGTATATTATTCTGAATTGACTCTGTTCATTTTTTTAGGTCCTTTTTAATTGAATATTTTTTAATTGGACTTTTTATTTTTATTTTATTTTTATGGAATTATCCTGATCTCATAACCAAAATTTACCTGATTTTTTTTTTCAATTTCACCTCCAACAAATCAATCTTCTTTTTATTTATTTTGTTTTTTTTTTTTCAACATCATCCTTTAATATTAGATTGCTTGAGAATTAGGCTTCGTAATTTTTTCAATTTGCTTTCTGTAGAGTTATCAGGTCTTAGGAATATAGTTTTTTTTTTTTTCAATTTCAACATTTAACATTGAATTTGTTGAAAATGGAGCTTTATAATTTTTTTATTAGTTTTTTATGAAGTTACTCCAATCTCTTAACTCAAGTTACATGTTTCATAGGTTAATCTGTGTTGACTTGGGTTGTTTTTTTTATCTTTTTTTAATTGATTGTTTTGTATTTCCATCATTCAACATTGTGTTAGTTAGGAAATAGGCTTCATAAATTTTTTTACTTTCTTTCTATAGGGTTACCTCAATCTCATGACTTGACTTGTGAATTTAGCGGGTTAAATTGAGTAGTTTTTTTCCTTTTTTATTTTATATTTATTTTTTATTTCTTCCTTAAACATTTGGTTGATTAGGAATTGATCAATATAATTTATTTTGATTTGTTTTCTATAAAGTTATAACAATCTTATGAATCGAGTCACAAATTTGACAAGTTAACTCGAGTTAATCTAATATGTCATTGTCTTAATATTTGAAGAAAAAAATTCATCCAATATATCATCAGGTCAATATTTAAAAAATTTATTGTTTAGTATACATTATATTTTAAGTTCATGATTAAAAAGAAATTATAAGAAAATACGTTAGCAACACTTTAATATTTTTTACTTTAAAAAAATTGATCCAACCCACAATGCAGTGTGGGCCAATGATATAGTATTTTTTATAAGGCAATGTATCAAAAACACACCTCAAAATCCTTATTTTATACTATATAATTAAGAGCCTGCAATTTATATATCGTAGTTGTACAACGTAGTTGTACAACGTAGTTGTGTATAATCTAGATAATGTTTGGTTAATATCTCGAGACAGAAAAAATAGAAACAATGAAGACAAAGAAGATAAGATAAAAAAGAAGACGGAGAAAGAATTGTGTTTGGTAGTGGTGTACAAGACAAAGTGGTTATTTTTGTATCCTGTTTGGTTATGGTGGACAAAACAAAATAAAATAAAATAAATCTTTTTTACTCTTAATATATATTACTATCAAACTTACATGTTTAGAAAAATAATTAGAAATTATTTTTTTTACTTTAGTTTATATTGAGAGTTAAAATTAATAATATTATAATAACTCTAGTTATAAAACAAGGATTGACCTATCGGGTTAAACATGAATTAGGCCCATCATGGGCCTAGACTGGTTTGAGTTTAAAAAAATAAAGAAATTATTGACTCGACCTGATACGATCAAAAACTCATGTTGATTTGGGATAAAACACAAGTCAGAAACTCATTGAATTTTTATGAAAAACTTTTTTTGTCAAAACAAGATTGCTTTGATAATTAAAAAAAATGGTTAACCTCGTTGACCCCCCGGCCCGTGATCTAAATCTTGTTTCAATTCGACTCCCAATCTAAACCCCCGACCTAAAAATCAGTGAATCAATATTAAATAGGGTAATTTTTAATTTAAAAATGATAAATTAGAAGGAAAGTTGTTGTGATTTGGGATAAACATCACCAGTAAATTAAATTAAATTTCGAGTGCGATAAAGTAATAAAATCATAACACGAAATGTTAGCTAGTGATAAATCACATAAACTTCTTAATCAGATAAAACAATTATTTTAAAGGAAGAATTTTGATAAATTTGGGGTGAGAATATTTCTAAAAGATAGAATGGAATTCCAACTAAATTAATGTATGATTTTACATGCAAATTACGCTAACCGACCGGTATATGTCTTGCGTACAATCACACAGTTTTTAACCAAAAGGGAAGGAAATCTAAGGGAAACATTTTTATTAGGAAGAAAGATGAAAGTCTTCAATAATTTAGTTTGAAAATATTGATGATTTAAGAAAATCAAATTGTACGCGAATTTAAATTTTTGGCATAAAAATTACTTACTATCCAGTTTTACGATATCAAGTTTAATTCTCAATTTGATCGTTGGATCGAGATAAAATTTTACAAGGCATCTCTTGACATATTTTTCTATCTTAGGTAAAAATGTTCATGGCAATTAGAGTTTTGAAAGGCCTTGTGAGAGTGTTAATAGTCACACAAAAATACAAAATATAACATATGGACTCGGTAATGGTATTGTTGTCATTTTAGCAAATCATGCACCAATTCTTCATTTTTCTCTTCTTTCTTCTCTTCTTCTTTTTTTCCCCCATAAAATTTCTTAAGCAAAACTAGGTTTTAAGACATGATAAGTGAGGTTATTAGAGTTTAAACACATGATTTAGGAGAGATTATAAAGAGAGTTAGAGAGAGAAACTAAAAGATTTGGAAGATAAAGAAGGATTGGAAGGAATTCACTTGGAGGGCATATTTTGAGCATAAATCAACGAGTAAAGTATTCTCTACCAATTATTTTGTTATTTAATGAGGTTTAGATAAATTTTGGGCAAAATCTCTGAACTTTCAATTAGGGTTCTTAGTCAAAATTGGAGGAAATGTAAAATTGGTTTTGAATGGGTTAATTAGTGTGGAATATGAAGTGATTAGTGTAACATTTTGATGAAATGAAAAAAGGGAACAAGGAATTAAAAAGAAACATAGGGTCAGCTAAAGATGAGGTCTTAGGGAATTGGATTAATTGATGATAAATTCTTATGAATTGTGATTAGTTTACATGTATTGTTGATGTGACAATATTTGGAAGGGCATTGGTTGGTATTATCCATTGAATTAGGACTATTAGTATATTTTTAAGTAAGGATTATAAGTAGGAAAGTTGGAAAATAGACAAGTGATTATAGATTATTCAAATTGACATAAAGTTAGTGTAAATGAGAATAGAAGGATGGAAATGAATGAAACTAACTTAGAAAATTTGAAAGGAAACATGTTGGTAGAATCGGCCAAATTGAAAAGAAATGTAAGAATATCATGGTTAATTAAATGATTGTGAAAATATTTATGTATTGAATTTATTAGCAAGCTAAGAAAAGAATTTTGTGTAATATATATGTCTATATAAGAATGAGTGTTTCAAGGAAATGGGTTTTTAAATGAAATACCTTGTTATAAATTATATACTAAGTAAATGGAAAGTTAAGAATGAGTAAATGTAGTAATTTTGTTGTAAAACACATTATATTAGAATGCAAGACATATAAGAATGAAATATATGAATGCTAGAAGTGGAGTGTGTAAATATATTGTTAATTATAGCAATACTTTGCTTGGAGATATAATAAAAAGTTGGAGATTTTAGTGTTGAGTTATATAAAACTAATTGTTAGTAGGTAAAGTAGTAAGGTTTGAATATGAGAGTATGATGTTAGGGGACTCTAAAATACCTTATAGGATAAAGTAGTAAAATTCATAAATTAAGTAATTTTGCAATTGAATGTATATTGATGATATGCGAAGTTGAAAGAATAAGTGTAAATGATATGAGAACTATTGTGTGGGTATGTATTATGGTGATATTGAGTTGAACATGTAATAAGAGAAATTGGAAGAAAAATTGTTAGTGTTGATTTACATAAATCAATTTTAGATGATAAGTAAGTTAGTAACACTTGGAAATAGAAAAAGGTACTACATAATTTTAAATGGTATGACATATCTTTACGCAAATGAAATGGATGGAAGAAATATAATGCGTAATGCAAATAAAATAAATAAGGGGTTGTATATGTATATGTGAAACTAAATAGCTTAAATGGTTAAATGAGCAATATGATCAAAGGAAAATTATTAAAGGTTTAGGTTGAATTATGTGGGTTATGTAAATTATTGTGGGGTGAATGAATTAAGATTTTATATATATTAAAGTTAAAGGGAATGATTATGATGATGAAATTATATGGATGAGATTAAAAAAAACACGAATATTTGCATATATGATGAGATTGATGATATATTGAGATATACTGAGAATAATATCTTTTTCAAATCAGGAGAGGCACCAAGAGTAGGATCATCTGCTGTGGGAGGAGCTCATTTGGCTGGAGAAGCAGGTAGGTACCTAGCACCTTGATCCTTTTCAATTTAATGTATCTTTTGGCTAATATTCTTTTAACATTGTTGTGTTATGTTGTTAAATATGGTTAGACTGAGAAAATTAAGTTATGTATGTAATATGAAAAGACATACAATATGGTTGGAAAGAAAGTATATGAAAGTAAGTACTGAAATAGACTTATATGAGTTAAGCTTGAAAAGAATATGAATGTAAACATGAATTACATACATGAAATGGTGACTATAGAGTTAGTTGGCCGATAATGGAAACTAAAGTTTATGAATTACATAGTCGACCCATGAAATGGGGACTGTGGACTTAGTTAGCTGGTAATGGCGACTAAAAGATTATGAATTATATAATCGATTCTTGAGTTGGAGACTATGGACTTAATTAGCTAAAAATGATAACTAAGAGATTATTAATTAATAGTTGGGCCATGAGATGAGGACTATGGACTTAATTAGCCGGTAATGGAAACTAAGAGATTATGAATTACATAGTCGATCCTTAAATTGGAAACTATGGACTTAATTACCTAAAAATGGTAACTAAGTGTTTATTAATTACATAGTTTAGTCCTTGAGTTGAAGACTATATATTTAGTTAACCAGGAATGGTAACTAAGGGATTGTGATTTCAAGGAATAGACAATTATTCAGTTGATTGGAAAGTACTGTAAATAATTGTTTTAAAAATAGTCATATGAACAGTGATCCATTATACAATTATGGATAAAATAAGTAAAAATATTATTGGAAATCCTACACAGTCATTAGAATAGAATTGGTCATGATAGAAAGTGTGGTGTGATAAAGTTTAGGATAAATATGTTTAATAAATCATGTTTTCATATAAGTTAGTGTATATGTCTAATGGTTAACTAATATCCTTTAAAATTTTATATTTTATGCAAGCTATCACATACTTCAAGACAACGTTAATTTAGTTGTTATTGTTATTGTTATTGTTATTGTTATCATCATCATTATTATATAGTTTTGTTAGGTGTGTGTGGGTGTGTTAAGGAATGATGTATTAAAGGGTTGTGTAATGGTTATGAGATGTGATGTGAAAGGACTTAATGGATAAATAAATGAACCGGTGGTATGCCTGAGGCTACTGTGTGGAAATATTTTGACGTGTTTATATGCAGGTTATAACAGGATAAATTAGAAAAGGTTGTCAAACTATACAATATTTTAGGTATGCCTGAGGCTACCGTGTGGAAATATTTTAGGTATGGCCTTGTATAAAGGAGATTTTACTGAAACTTTGTTAATTAGAAAAGGTTATCAAACTATACAATAACAGATAACTAGTTTTAAAAGTATGTGAAATGTTTAATAGATGTCATTTAAGAAAAAGAAATTGTGGGAGAAAAATATGAAAAGACAAGTGGATGTAGACAAATGTCATAATGTTTCGAAATATCCATACCAATGATATATATATATATATATATATATATATATATATATATATATATATATTATCAAACTATACAATAACAGATAACTAGTTTTAAAAGTATGTGAAATGTTTAATAGATGTCATTTAAGAAAAAGAAATTGTGGGAGAAAAATATGAAAAGACAAGTGGATGTAGACAAATGTCATAATGTTTCGAAATATCCATACCAATGATATATATATATATATATATATATATATATATATATATATATATATATATATATATTATCAAACTATACAATAACAGATAACTAGTTTTAAAAGTATGTGAAATGTTTAATAGATGTCATTTAAGAAAAAGAAATTGTGGGAGAAAAATATGAAAAGACAAGTGGATGTAGACAAATGTCATAATGTTTCGAAATATCCATACCAATGATATATATATATATATATGATAATAACTTCTTCTTTTTTTACGTTGACTCGAGTCAACGGTCAACCCCACTCATGACATGGGTCTTTCCCTGAGTCGATTCTTTAATCGGGTTTTAAAATTAGGATAATAATCACTTTTATTCTTACGCCGACTAGAGTTAACTCGACTCATGACCCGGGCTCTGTCCTAGATCGACCCCTAAATTGGGTTTTAAAACTATGATAATAACCATTATTATCCTTACATGTTTTATTTGAATAACTTTGGAATTAAGTGTTTTTTACAGTGATATTTAAAAAATAAAAAAATAATAAATATTATTTATGAATATATGTCCTCTATTCATCTTCTATTTTGAAATACATAAATTCATTTCAAGATTACATCAAAAATATTTTTTTATTTTTTTTATTTTTTAACCAAATATATTTTTATCTTTGGTGATTCACTTACCGATCACTATCTATGATTGATTTTTAATCTAAAGTTAATTTTGTTGACCATAAAAAAAAAAAAAAACAAAAGAAAGAAGCAAACAGGTGCTTTAATAGGAGATGAGTTTATCTGAGCCAGCACTTTCAGTAGACACTATTTTATTTGTTTTCTTATTCTTATTCTTCTAGTGTGTTTTTTATATAAACCATTTGTAACAATCCAAACCCAGCTACCAATACAATTTTCTCGAAATCAATTAAGAATTTGGTTTCTTTTCTTATTCTCCTAGTGTGTTATCTATATAAACAAACCATATCTAACAATTCAAACTTATTTATCAATACAATCATCTCTTCTTCTTCTTCTTCTTCTTCTTTAGTTTTCTTCATATTAAAGAGTATAATTAATAGATATTATGTCTCCATATAATCAATTAAGAATACAAACTTATAACCAAAAGATTCCAATTTGAAGATATGATGAGAAATCAAATATTTTATTATTGTAATTTATTTAATTTCCCCTGATCCCTTTAAATTTGAATCCTCAATTCTATGTTTCTCTCCTTAATTGATATTATGGATCCATAATATATCTATTAAGGCCAAAGTAATACGTTTCTAAAGGAAGCTTACAAATTAGAAAAAGAATAACCTTTTAGGATAACATGAAGAAAATCAAAGTAGGGGTAATTGAATTGATTATGAGTTTGGATTGTTATATACAGACAATAACTAAACAAATCAAAATAAATTATAATTATAAAATATTTAATTTATCATAATCTTTTCAAATTGGAATTTTCAATTAAAAGGTAGGGTTTTATTATTTGGTATAACTTTTATGAATATTAATTTATCATTGATTAATTGTTTGCTATGTTTTTTATTTATTTATTTAAAGCTCGGATTCCAGGCAATTAAAGTTTAAGAATGTGCACTTGAGGGTCTAGCTCAGTGGTCAACCGTGTGACTTGTTCCGCTCCCGTCCCGAGTTCGATCCTCTATGTGCACGCCTGTCATCCCCGCGGTGCCTTACCTGCTCACTGGGCTTGCAGGATGTTCAGTGGGCCGTGGGGAATAGTCGTGGTGCGCGCAAGCTGGCCCGGACACCCCACGATAATAAAAAAAAAAAAAAGTTTAAGAATGTAAAATACATGAAATTCTACTTAAAAATAATAATAATAATTTTCATATAAGAAAAGAAACCCAATAGAGAGACGGTATGAAAGGGATATTCTAAGAAGGCCTTAATTTCATCAAATAATTCAATGGATTTCACTTCGAACATGGACAAAGGTAAGGTGGGGGGACAAAACTATCTCTATGGATCCGTCAACTAATTCCCACCACCAAGGAAGTAAACATAACATACATAAAGTGGCCAATGAAATTTAAACCGTATTAATTCTAAACTCTAGCGAGTTTGTGTCCATTAGGAGTTCAACTCTGAGCACAGACACTCCCCTGCAAATGCGCGTCCTGTCTTTATAGTGCTTGCTAAGCTGTCTGCAATACCTGGCGCGCCTGCCCTATAAAAAGCCACCTTGCTACACCATTCTCTATCAATACAGATGCTGGGCATCGGAGGAGGTGTGATGGCAAAAGTGGTTGTGGTTTTCGACTTCGACAAGACCATTATTGACTGTGATAGTGATAATTGGGTCGTCGAAAAGCTAGATGTCCACGACTTGTTCGCTCAGCTCCTTCCTTCCTTGCCTTGGAACCGTCTCATGGTTTGTTCTTGAATATGCATCCATGTTAATTTCTTGCATTTATCACGCATTATTGATTTTAATATTGTTGTGTGTTGGCAATGATCAGTCTGCAAACAGTGGTGACAACACACTTTATTCTTTGATAGTGGTAGGAGAATGATTTTCTGTTTGCTTTCCTAAGGGAAAGGCAAACAAATTTTCTTGGTTTTTTCTCTTGCTCTATTTGTTTCTTAATGATCCTGGAACATCAGATGGGTTTGAGTAGTTAGTTCTAAAACTCGTGTTCCTGTAAATATCAGGATAAGATGATGATGGAGCTTCACTCCCGAGGGAAGACAATTCAGGATATTGCAGAGTGCTTGAAAAAGGTCCCATTGCATCCCAGGATTATCTCTGCAATTAAATCAGCCTATGCTTCTGGGTACTATACCTCAACTGTTTTGTTTCTATTTTTATTATTGTTATTGGTCCAACTCAAAAGGATAAAGGTAGTCCTTCCTCAAACCCTAAATTCCCATCCCACTTCCAGCCTGGTTTTGTTTTGAACATGAAACTTTCTAGAAAAAATTTTATGCCGCTTGGTCATTAAAGCTCTAATATCATGTTAAAGAACCATCTCATTCAAAAGCTTAAGTTGTTAGGTAAGGTCTCAGGATATGATTTATATGATTTATATTATTTTCTAACACATCCCATCAAGTGAAAGTCCTTTAGACTTGAAACTTGCTCAGGTTCATATTACCTTGTGATTATTTTTTATCAAATAAATAGGGATGTTAAGATTCAAACTCAAGACCACTTGGTCATCAAAGCTCTAATACCATGTCAAAGAATCAATTCAACTCAAAAATTTAAGTTGTCAGGTGAGGTTCTAAGATATGATTTATATTATTATTTGATAAAGTCTTAATCGTTTGGCATGGCATTTTAGACACTACACATGCATGTGTGTTTGGATGAATTGAACAATTGGTCTTTCAAGCTAGATCGGTTAGCATCAAGACTAATGTCCTCATATTCTAGTTTTGCCAATATAAGTCCTGGGTATATGATGTATCAGTTCACAAAAATCTTAACTCTGCATATAAAGAAGACATTGCATTAACATATGATGCGTAATTTGTTCAGGTGTGACTTAAGGATAGTAAGCGATTCAAATTACTTCTTTATCGAGACAGTCTTGAAACATAATGGGCTGATGGATTGCTTCTCCGAGATCAACACAAACCCGAGCTACGTTGATGCAGAAGGAAGGCTTAGAATCTTACAGTACCATGATGTTAATAAGTTCCCTTCTCATGGGTGCACCAGCTGCCCTCCCAACATGTGCAAGGCAAGTTCACTAGTTCCCCCCCTCTAGTGGCATTTTCAACCCCTACCAAAAGAAATTATAATTTTTGCATTTGCCTGAAAAATACCTTTTCATGCTGATGGCTGAACTTGGATAATGAAAGTAGGAGCTAAAATAAAGAAATGAAAAGGTAGATAGGGAGTTTTCAATGAACAAAGCTAGAATTAAGAGCTGTAAGGATATTTGGCTTATCAAAAGTTAATTTCTCAATAGGGTCTGGTGATGAAAAGGATCCAAGCTTCTGTTTCGGCCGAGGGAGAAAAACAGTTCATCTATGTTGGTGATGGAAAAAATGATTTCTGCCCAGCTTTGACTCTTAAAGAAACAGATGCGTTGATGCCAAGGAAGAACTTTCCTCTGTGGGAGCTCATTTGCAACAACAAAATGCTTGTCGAGGCAAATATTCAGGAATGGAGTGATGGGGAGGAGCTTGAGACTAAGTTGCATAATTTAACGAATACAATCTTTATTGAAGAGAAATGCAGTGTAAGAGCAGATCAATTGGTTCCAGTTGATTGCAAGTTTCAAACGAGTTCAATTTCTGCACCTGATGCTGTTAACAGAAACGTCCTTCCAGTTCCTCAGTAGGTGCTGGAGATATATTCGAATGTTATGTTTCTTGTATGATCAACTAGGTATTATGACATTAGTGACCACTCTCTCCCAGGAGGTCTCCTGTTGGATTCTCTTCTTTGTAAAAATAAATAAACCTACGGTAGCATGGCTTTGAATCTGATTGGCAAGAAACTAGAGGGATGATTTGCCCGATTCATGTTGATGCTTGATTGTATAACTCTTAAAGAATGATCTGATAAGTAATGGGAATGGTTTTATCAGAAGTGACTTCGCTAATGACAGGTATATCAATATCAGCATTATAAAGTGATTTCCATGAAATTTGGAAAAGGCCGTAAGAATACACTTAAACCATACAGTTGCAAAACAGTTCATCTATGTTGGTGATGGAAAAAATGACGTAAGAATACACTTAAACCATACAATATGCACCCACAACCACACCCTGCCTGCATGTCATGAATGATAGCAGAGCCCCACCATTCTTATTAGAGCATTTCATTGAATTAACATAAGACATGGGCGGTAGTGATTTCATTTTCGATCCCAAAATTCAACCAATCAAGATCCCCGCATGGTTCATAGAACAACTTCTCCAGCTTGGCCAAATAAGAACAATACCTCATACTTGAAGGATATCCTGCTGCCACCACTTTTGCTATTATCTAACGCTACTGTCTCTGCATTCGGCTACCGACAAGATAAACCACTCGTTATCTTTCAAGTGACAACTCATTGACACAATACAAGAGAGGGGGGTGGCAGTTACAGCGTGTTTTTGGCTCCTGTTGACCTCCCATGCACGAGTAATTTAAAAGGAATCCAAGCAAAACTCAACACCCGTTGGTGCTCAAGTCTTGTCGCAGTTGCTCGTGAAGCTTGAACAAAATTCCAGAAAGGCTCCCAACATTTTAGTTCATTCAATACCATATCAGTAAAGAGGAAAGGGGCATCCCGCTTGCCAATGCATCAGCGAAGGCTTAAATTACAAAAAAAATTCAAAAACCTGCCAAAAAGCTTGTACTCTTACCTTGTTAACAAAGACATAACCGAATTGACATGGAACCCGACAAGAAAAAATATTTATGTACTATAAAACCTGTGAAAACACAAGTTCAACGCCCACCCTTTATTGTCACCGTCATTATTTGCTTAGAATAAAATCAAGGATTTACAACTGAGCCCACTCTCAACCTGGACTGATGTTTATGATTACAAATAAAAGAATGGCAACATCTGCTTTCTTTCTAAATATTTTTCCCTTGTATCTTTTCCTCCTTTCCTTCCATCTACAATCTTCTAATCCTCCAACATTTATAATGTCCCAACCAATCAAAGAAATTACAAACTCCTCCAATAAATAAGATTACAAAAAGCATTCTCCCCAACCATCCATATCCTTTAGACTTCTAGAGATATTCGTGTTTTTATCGGTTTTAACTTCAAGCCCATGCTTTCCGGTGAGAGGAGCTCTGGGGAAATGCAAATTGGACTCAAAGTACTTCTTGGACTAACACTTAACTTTGGCGGCCTGTACATACCGTATCCTGTGAGAAAGCACTCCATTGGTATTAACATGGCATGGGGCTGCTCCTCTGTCACCATTGACCCACATGCCTGAACCTGTAGGCCACCATAGTTTCAGTAAATAAAAAGTGCTCCCTCAGTTTTACACACACAAAAGCCACATTTTGAAAGTTGGGGATATAGACCTGTAATGCATACCTCTACTAAGGCACTATATCTTCTGTCTAGTTCTGAGGTCATGTCAAGAGACTCAAAATGAAACGGAGAGTTCTCGCCAACAAATATTAGTGAGCAACAAAGTAGTTTTCTCAATCCATTACTAATGTCTTGTCTCCTGCTAGAAAGCAAAGAATAACAAACTTAAGTTTCATTACATAGCATGAGTTTGGCATTGTTTCATTAAAACAGTGCCCCATGCCAAAAAAAAACAATACTCAACCTACAAAGCATGGACTTCTATCATCTACGCTTGTTAGATGGGTGCATGAGCAAGAAAAACTATTACAAAAAACAGGCATTACCCATTTATTGCTTCAAGAAATCGCCATACATTTAAACCCTGCCTTTCATCCAGCAACTGAAAAAGACACACGCCATCAAGTTAAGATAAGTATGGGTTCTTGACTGCCATTTATTAGTTGATTTCAAGTTCTGATTTTACATGCGTTATAATTAAAATGAACAAACATATGGATAGGTAAGACCAAGGACTAACTCTTTTGCAGGCCTGGACTGCATCTGATTCTGGTACTTGAGCACTACCAAGAGCTTCCTGCCAACATCATTTAGAATCAAATCATCCAACCAATCCAATTTTGGATGGACTTAATGTATGATCTAGATGCACGAAAATACCTTGCTGAAATACCGCTTAAGCAATAATTCCTTCACAACTCCACACATTCCATAATAATATAGTAAATTAGACAAGACCTGCAAGTAGATTAAGATCACATTAAGGATAAGAGTGAAAATAGGATAACTTGACTGCAAGCAGAACATAAGAGGGCCCAGGGAAGGAACCTTATTATACAGCCATTCTGTCCAAGATGGTGCATTGCATAGAGGAGAAATAAGTATCAAGCCAAGGACGCGTTGCCTGTATTTCATCTGTGGCCAAACAGTATAAAACAAAAGGACCAGTAAAAATGTCAGGTCAAAACAAAATTTAGAATCATGAAGAAGCAAACCATGAGAACTGTGCCGAGGAAAGCATACAGCAAATAGAGTAAGAATGTAAGCTCCAGCTGTAACCCCCATACACATCACTGCATCAAGTCTGACAGATGGTGAAAAAAAATCCATCAAGTAAAGAAACAACAAAGTTCATGATACAAAAAGAAAAGACAGTTAAGCCCTTCTAAGCATGCAGCAGTGCGCCATCTAAATGTGAACCAGGGTGAATTTGCAGCATGAATTTCAAATCAGCCAACTAGTGGGGACACCAGACCCATGCCGCAAATTACATGTAGACGGAGATGACATAGGATGACCCAACCTGTCACTTTTTGGTTGGGAGACTGAGCCCATTTGGGCCTATCTCATTATTTATTTTATTTATTTGGAATTATTTATGTTAAATAGTTTGACTTGATAGGTTGAGCCCAATAATGAGATGTTTTAGGGTTTTACTATTTATATGCTTCTCTGTCATTTTGAGAGGCAGTTTTGATGATTAATTAAAAAAATATTGCATATTTGCATATTTCCAATCCCCATTCTTCCTTTTTCTTAGCTTTCAATTCTTCGCTTCTTTTTCTAAAAGCTTGTTTCTCTTATGCTTTAATTCTTTTTGTTCATTATTCCGCATCAAATTTAGTATCAGAGCCAGGATTTTAATTGTTCTTACAATAAAACAATCTTCTCGCTTATGCTTATTCATAACCCTAACCCTAGATCCGATTTTATCTATAAAAAAAGTGTCCTGTTCTGATTACGGGAAAAGAAAAAAAACATTGTTAATCATCAAAACTATTCTGGACTTGCATGAGTCCCTTTGAAGTTATACATGGTTACAAGCCTAGGAAACCTTTAGACCTTCTTCCCATGTCCCTTCATACTAGGGTGTCTGAGTCAGCCGAGTCTTTTGCATGTAGAATTCAGGATTTGCATGTTGAGATCACTAAATATATTCCAACAAGTAATGATCGATATAAACTTCAAGCTGATTTACATTGCCGATATAATAGATATAATAAATTTAATGTGGGAGACTATGTTATGATATGGATTAGACCCGAGCAATTTCTTTTAGGAACTAATCGAAAATTGCATGCACGTAGTGCAGGGCCATTAAAAGTACTACAACAGGTTGGTCCAAATGCTTATGTTCTTGATTTACCACATGATTTTGACATTAGCTCCACCTTTAACATTGAGGATCTAGTTGCATACCATAAGTCACTTCTTATTCCAAATTCCAAATGATCCATTTGAGATACACTTAACTCCCCTCTTGATGTTCCTATTGAAACCTTTATCCCTTTCACCTTGCCATTAGCACAAAAGATAATATTAATTCTATTCTAGATGAACAAGTTTTTACCATGAATGGTGAGGTTCAACGGTTTTTAGTTCATTGGGTGGGTCGACCTGATTCAGATTGCACTTGGATCACTAGAGCTACTTTGCAGCAAATTGATCCAGATCTTTGAGAGTACTATCAGAGTCGCCAAGCACTACACTCAACAGAGTCAAGTTTCTCCAACCCCGAGAGAGTTGGTGGGGACACCAGACCCACACCGCAAATTACACGAGTATATGAACGGAGACAACGTAGGATGGCTCAGGCTGTCACTATTTGGTTGGGAGACTGACCCATTTGGATCTATCTCATTGTTTATTTTATTTATTTGAAATTATTTATGTTAAACTGTTTGACTTCATGGGTTAAGCTCAATAGTGAGATGTTTTAGGGTTTTACTATTTATATGCTTCTCTGTCATTTTATGAGACAGTTTTGATGATTAATTAAAAAAATATTGCAGATTTGCATGTTTCCAATCCCTATTCTTCCTTTTTATTAGCTTTCAATTCTTAGCTTCTTTTTTTTAAAGCTTATTTCTTTTATGCTTTAATTCTTTTTTTTCATTATTTCACATCACCGACTCTTGAAAAAGAAAATTTTAAGCAAGTGTAGCGATATGTACTTACCCAAAATAGTTAAGAACCTCAGCAATTTGGTCTGCCAAGTCATCAACAGAAAGCAAAGGGTCATCAGGGCTAATTGTTGCAGCTCCTAACTGCAATAACTCTTGAAGAAAGTGCCACATAAGAAACAAAGGTAATACATCGCATTCCATAGAACCAGTAATTAGAGCAGTTTAGGCAAGGAAAACATGAGGAACCAGGAGCTACAAACCTACCTCATGCCCAGGAGGACTGATATGATATATGCAAAAGTTGTGAAGAAGCAACGAGCATGCTTCAGGACAAAATAATAATCCTTGAAAAGACGAGATATCTGTTTACAAGTCCAAAAAGATAAGTTTAAGTCAAAGCATTGTTAGTAGTGTACCTCCAAAAATAGATAAAAATATATAAATAAATAAAAACCCGGTAAAGCCTATTGTGTCCGCAGAATCACGCACTGATAGAGCTAGTAAAAACAATAAACCACCTCCAATTCAAATCCTGGTCCACAATGAGTAAACTTTCATTGAAGTTGCATCTGTGAGCCTAGAAGCAAACATTTTTACAAGACCCGGACAATAGATCTGAATAAATTCCCACATTACTGGAAAGCTTGATCTATTTCTTCAGCATACATATTCCAAAACAAAAACCCACCTAAACATACATCAAATGCCTGGTATAAAAACTTGGCTAGCTGACTACGAAAAAAGCAATGCAAGGTCACATATTCATCTAAAATCAAATATCAAATATCAGCATGATGAATGAAAAAACAATTGATATGAAATATGAAATGGCAGTTTACTTACGATTTAGAGCTAAATCAGGATAAGTAACAAGAGCTGGTTTGTCTTGGTCTCCATATACAGAAACAGACACATGACCATAGCAAGTTTCGATAACGTACTCCTGCAAACAAGTTTCAAAATCGAATTTCAATCAGCTAAACACTCAAAAGAAATCAACTCGAACAAAAATAAAGAAAAACCATTACCATCGTAATTACAGGGTCTACTAATTTGGTAAAATGATCAATGCACAAACCAAGCATTCAAAAAGTAAACCTTTCATCCAAGAAGGACCACCTCTTCTTACCTCTCTCTCGCTTGCTCAACGAAAAAAAAAAGGGATATTTTAGGCCTGCCCAAGTCAAGTATATTCTACAAGTAGATAAAAACTTCCATGCGCAGCACTTCTTTTTGAAAAACAAACCTTTACTGACAAGGCAAAAAATCATCACTCAACTAACCAAATGCAGATCTTCACATAGCTAAACCATATTTGCATTCCTTAAATACCATTTTATTTATTAATTCAAGAATCAAACATCAAAAACATTTCTTGATTGTTAACCAAAACTAGAACCAAAGAAACACAAATAGAAATGGAAATGGAATCTTCACGAATTAATTTCCACCTTATTCAAAAGAAAAGAAACCAAACCAAACCAAAAGTCAGGATTCCTTTCCTAGGCAACAGAAAGTACCTTTCCACTAAGAGAAGGCGTCTCCATATCTATGGAGACTGAGTCACTTGAATCTCCCATTTCTTGATATTATTCAACTCTGTGTTTTTCTTTTTCTTTTTTCGTTCCCTTCTCTTCTATAAATTTGAGGGTTGTTTTCCCTATGCGCTATCTTTCTCGTTCTGTCAATCGTTTATTCATTTTCTCTCTCTTTCTTTTTTAACGCTTTAAAGTGTCAACTTGATAGCGAGTCACCGACGCTCGACAGCGAACTCACGAGAGGCCCCTACACCTTGTATCTAACATGAGCCGTGGTTAATTTTAACCTGAGCTAGAGACCGACAGTTCGATGAAATTACCATTCTGTCCTTATTTTTCAATGGATTTGGATTTCTTGATTGTTGACTTTTGACTAATGAGGTGTTTTGGTTAGTTGGGGGGCATAGAATTCGTTTAATCTAAAATTTTAGCCCTTAATTCAATTCATGTGGGATATTAGAAAAATTAAATTTAAGTAACTTGTGGATTTTTAAAATACTCAAAATACATGGTTTAATCCAATTAGAAATTGAGATATCACATTTTTTTCAATATAATTCAAAAAATATATAATTATTTCTAATTAGTTTCATTTTGGAGTGAAAGATTGAGATATTTTATTATTTCTAATTAGTTTTATATTTATATTTATTTCAATTAATTATTCGTTCAATAGTTTATAGCTTTGAAAAAGAAGAGACGTCATAGATACTTTATATATTTATTATAATTATTTAACATTCATTAATTTCAAATACAGATGTCACATTTTAATTGTGTTTTTTTTTTTCTATTGGTTGCAGTGGATGAAGCATTAATAATATACTAAAAGGCGGGGGAAAGCACTGTAGCTTCCCCACGCCTTTTAATTATACTTATATATAAAAATAATAATTATTATTATTATTATTATTATATATAATTATTATAATTATTATATTATATTATAATATATATTTTATTTTTTCATTTTTTCCTTTTTTTTGTTTTGTTTTATTTTGTTTTTTATGCCTTTATTAGTTTTTTTTTTTTGCTTTTTTCTTTGTTTTCTTTTCTTTTAAAATTTTTTTTGTTTAATTTAGTTTGTTAATGGTAAATGTTTTTTATTTAGTTATCAGACTTTCATGACACGGATCTCGAGTTTAACGGGTTAACCTGGTTTGACGAGTTAACCCAGAATTTTATTTTTTTTGCTTTTTTTTCTTTTTTAATTAATTTTTTCATTTAGTTTAGTTTGTTAATGCTAAATTTTTTTCTATTTAATTATCAGACTTTCATGACACGTATCCCGAGCTTGACAGGTTAACCCAGTTAATTATGGGTTAACCCATCAAATTTTTTTTTTATTTAGTTATCAAACTTTCATGACGTGAATCTAAGGTTTGACAGATTAACCTGGTTTTAAGGGTTAACCCAGTTAATTCAGATTTTTTTTTCTTTTTCTTCATTAGTTTTTTTCTTCCTGCTGGTTTTTTTTCTTCGTTTTTTTCTTTTTAATTATCACATTTTTATGACACGACCTTGCAGTCAGACCCACATTCAAGGCTCTTGGGTCCGATGTTGCAATCAGACTCACTTAAACTTGAGTCATGTAAGTTTAATATTATTATAAATATTATAAATATTACTCTTGGGTCAAGCGTTGCAACTAGACAAAAGGCTCTTGGGTATATCTTTGCAGAAAGACATAACACTCTTAGATCTTAGCCTTTTTTGATTATTTTTCTGCAAGAAAATAAATAACCTGTGGCGTATGCCTTTGTTTTGTTTTGTTTTTTTCCTTTTTCTTTTTAAGCCTTTTACTGTAGACTGCAAAGTGCAGTCCACAGTGAAAAAGCTGATGCCTTTAGTTTCTTTTTTTGTCTTTTCTTCTTCTTTTTTGTTTTGTAATTATTCTTTTAATTTAGTTTCTTAATATTCAATTTTTTTTGTTTAATTGTTAGACTTTCATGACACGGATCACAGATTTTACGGGTTAACCCAGTTGATTCAGATTGTTTTTCTTATTCCTCATTAGTTTTGTTCTTTCGATTTCATCTTTTAATATTATATGTAGCCCACGGTGAAAAGGCTGATGCCTTTAGTTTTTTTTTTGCTTTTTTTTTATGTATTTTACTGTAAACTGCACAGTACAGCCCACGGTGAAAAGGTTGATGCCTTTTTTTTTCTTTTTAATTAACTTTTTTATTTAGTTTGTTGATATTAAATTTTTTTCTATTTAGTTATCAAACTTTCATGACACGGATCTCAGGTTTGACAAGTTAACTCAGTTAATTCAAATTTTTTTTTCTTTTTCTTCATTAGTTTTTTTCTTCATGTTGGTTTTTTTTCTTTATTTTTTTCTTTTTAATTAATCTATTTAAGTATCACACTTTTATGACACAACCTTGCAACCAGACTCATATCCAAGACTATTAGGTTTGGTATTGCAGCCAGACCCACTTAAACTTGGGTCTTTCAAGTTTAATGTTATTATAAATATTACTCTTGGGTCAGACGTTGTAGTTAAACCTAAGACTCTTGGATATAGTTTTACAAAAAAAACCTAATACTTTTAAATTTTGGCTTTTTTAATATTTTTTATGCAAAAAAATTTACCCGCGGCATCGCGCGGGTCATGTAACTAGTAATTTACTATAATATGCTTGCGTTTTGTCCTTAGCATATGCCAGATTGGTGGTCAACGTTATATCACGGGCTATATCTAATGTTTTTAACCTGATAAAAAAACAACAATCATAAAAGTAAGAGAAATTTGATAATCAAGTTAAATTTTAATAAATTTAATAATACAAAAAAAAATAAGGTAATAACAAAAAAAAATTAAAAAAAAAGCTTCGGGCAAAACTAGTTTAACATGTGAAATTCATGACCTGGACATGGGATATGTCAAGATTACATGTTTATCGTGTGTACTAAATCATGAGGTCAAGATAATTCGATAAAAAAAATTTTTTGATGATAAATAAAAACAAAATTACAAAAATTAAAAGATAAATATAAATCAAGATATTTAATAGTGCAACACAGGTCATTTATCCAATTGTGTTTAATGAATTTGTTTATTAAAATCAATTTGTAATAGAAATTAACAAACACCTAAACTTTATTGAATAAAATAAAAGGAAAAAAATATTATGGAAAGTTGCATATATTAAAAATATCATAAGAAAATAAATATTTTTAATTTATAAAAATAAATTTAATTTATATGAAATATGAAATAATCTCGTGAAAAATTAAAGACACCCAATATAATTAAAAAAATAATTATTATTTAAAAAATGCTAAATTAACCAAAACAAAATGACATTGGAGGGGGTATAAATTAAAAAAAAACTTAAAAAAATATTTAAAAAACATATTAATTGAAAAAAAATCAAAAAATGAAAAGTCTAGGCATGTGAACCTAAAAGCTTAGGGCCTGCTATTTTTTTTTTTTTTAAAGGGTGGACTATAGGTAGTTCACCACCCCTATATTGTTTTTTTAGAAGAAAAAAAGAGAGAGAAAAGATAGACAACATGTCGATCGCTGAGGTAGACGACGTGTCGTCTACTACCCTAAATCCCAACCACCATAACGGTAGCTATAATATTGGGCTAACGTGTTTTTTACCCTAAAAACATGCAACTCATTTAAACCACAAAAACACCCTTATAACACTAAAAAACCAATCTATCAACCCATTAAACACAGAAAAAAGATCCAAACCATTAAATCAAACTAGATAAAAAATATTGCATCCTTAACCTAGATCTGGTTTTTTATGCTACATTGAGACTTAAAACAACCACTATAAGACTCCTTTCACCTAGTGTAATCTGTTGACACTAATTTTGTCATGTTTAGTGGTCGGAATCATCACCAATGAAAAGTTTTTTCTCTTTTCACTAGAATCCAATGACTCCTCTCTCTTCTTCCATGAAAAAAAGACTGAAAATGAGGAAAACAAAGTTTGGTATCAAAATATATTTTTAAAAAACTAAAGGGATCGATCACCTTATAGAAAAAAAAGCTAAGGGATTAAAATGTACTTCACAAACAAATTTGAAAGCATCACTTGTGTTACCTGTGTTTTTCATTTCAGTCTCATCTCTTTCAATTTAACCCTCCCTCCCTAAAAATAAGCAATTGGGTGCTTATTTTGGCTCAAAATAGCTCAGTTATGCAAATAAGAAGTTCGGGGATCAAATTGAATTTTTTTAAAAAAAATCAGTACTTCAATCCACAGAGATTTGTAAGAGAGTGAACAATGGTTTTATGCATAGTAAAAACACCACAAGCTTTAGTGTTTGTTAATATATACGCAATAGATTAACTTACTATCGTTTGTAACTGTTTTAATTAATTGTCAAAAAAAAATTAAAAATTAGCATTGAGTAACTCTCTCGCATCTAAAATTAAAATTTTAAAGATTTAATGTTATATAATGTAATATTTCTTGTTATGATTATTACTAATTAGATTGTTGGTTTTGAAACATTTCCTTTACTAACTTAACTTTATTAGTTAAAACTAGGTAACCAGCTCATACTTTGCTATGGGTTAAACAAAAAAAATTGTTAATTGGTTTTTTATTTGTAACTACATATTTGATTGTGAATTTAAAATTTAATGTATATAAAGTAATTATTTTCAAATATTAAGACAATGACATCTTCAATTAACCCAAACCAATCCAAATTACCCCACTAATCTCGTGACTATGTTCATGGACTTGATTGTCTTAGCATCATTTTTCTAAAATAATTTTTATTTAATTATATGATAATAAAAGTAAATATTATTAGAAAAAGAAACTAGATAAAATTTTAAAAGTAATAATGACATGATGTAAAAATACCTTACTAATATTATAAAAATATGGTTATAATATTATTTGAAACACAAAGTAAATATTGAATGGTATTTAATAAAATAATATCTAAAATATATTATTAATTAATTTAATTAATTAATACATTTATAATATTTTAAATTAATTGATTTTAAAAAATAAATTAAAATTAAAGAAAAAAACAAAAACAAGCAAAACGTGCAAGTTTGGGTAGCCCAACATGCATAGCTCTCTAAAACAAATCCCAAGTGTGCAGGCATAGGGATATGCCCATGTGCATGGCTTTAATTTAAAAACTCATGCTCTTACTTGGGCCTAGAAGCCCAGGCTGTTGGGTTTTTAAAAAAATTTTTCTTAAGTTCGCTCTTTTTATTTTTTTTAATGGGCAAGAGGTTACCTATTGTGGCAAGCGAACACTCACCTATTGTTATGTTTTTTTAATCATCTTCTTATGAATGGAAATCCAGTTTTAAGCTTTTGGACCATAAAAGCTCAAATTTCAAGTTATTTTTACCTGAAAATTGCTCAAAAACACTATAAAAACCTTCATAAACCGCTTAGTAATCTCAAAATACCCTAAAATCACTCAAGAAATTGAGAATAAATCGAATTTGAAAATTTAAATGGACCTCGGTCTACTCTTTTATGAATGTTTAGAGGAAAAAAACCATCATTATTGAACTTCTCTTGTCGAATAAAATTTGTTGATACTAAGAACTGTCATTTTAGTTACTAGAATGTGGCAAACCACATGTTGTCTCTCATTTTTCGTTTTCCATTGACTTTCTTTCTCCTCTCTCAAGCTCATGAACCCATATATAAAATGATGTTTTGGATCAAAACGAATAATTTTCAAACAAAAGAGACCAAAAAAGAAGTTGACAAAGTCTGAAGGCAAAAAAATAAAAAAGATGCATTTTGAGTAGTGAAAAAAACTTTTATTTCACCAACTATGTCAATTTGGGTCCTTATGTTTTTAATATTTTTCAATCAATTTGGGTTCAACAATGGTAATAGCAGGCAATTGTTTTTTATAATTAATCTAATTTTATTAAGAAGATGTAACAAATATGTATTGTATTTCATCATCAACCAATCATGTTGTGGTTTTAACTCAGTGTATCTAAGTAAAATTATAATCAAGTTTGAAGAAAATAAAGGAGTTTGAAGAAAATAATGAAGCTCAATTTCAAATTGAAAAAGAAATGTAGAAGGATAAAACTGGAAAAAAAAATTAATGTAAAAAACCCCTAAAAAAATCTCAATGTTTACCGAAGCTAAGTTTTCAAACTCGTAACATGATTTATGAAACCGAGATCACCCCATGAAGAAAAACACATGGAGCCAATTTTCCAACCAATGGAAAGAAAAAAGAAAATACCACCATCGACAAATCATCATGTTATGGCCTCATGCACCGCCCCATATGGAAGAGCACTACACGCCACATTTAAAGCCATCGCGGAAGGTCGAGTTTAGCCACTAGAGAGGCTGCAGACCCCACTAAAGAATTGTGACCTCCCTCACTCAACCAAACTTACTTTATTTGTTAACTATAATCCCTCATATTTTATTTTTAGAATCCAATTTGGTCCTTGAATTCCTGACAATTCTAAATCAGTAGAACTTAAACATATTTTAACAAATTGAGCATCAACTAGGCACTAGACCTTTCCCCTCGACATTGCGAGACCCCTATATATTAGTCCCTAATATGATAAAATTAAAGGGGCTCAACATTTGTCAAAGTCTCAAATTTAGTCCCTAAAGCTTAGATTGATATAAACCAATAAAATTAAATCTTATTTTGTAAAACTAAACATTAAGTGAGCTAACATATCAAAGGATTAAAACATAAAAATAAAAGAAAATCATTGTGGATTTCTGTTGAAATTCACTATGATCTTTCTTGGGTTGCAGTAACTTCAAAAGGAAACTTAGTTTTGTAATTGTAATTGTAATTGTAATGTAATATTCTTTCATTTTCTTTTGGTTTATGGTCAATTATACATAAAGCTTAAACCTATCAGTGTTTTAATATGGATTGTGAACAGTGCAATTCATAGTAAAACAACTATTTTGCCCTTAAAAAACAAGAGGATTGAAGACACACTTAGGCCTAAAATAATATTTTCACACTTTATTGTATAATATAAGTACTCCCATGCCTTTGAAAAAAAAAACAACATAGCTTATAACTGAGGGGCTTTTTGTGATTTTGTATAGTTTAATTACCGAGTAGCTCTTGGGGTCAACTTTGTTTTTGCTTGAGGTCAAATGGCATTTTTGGTTTTTTTACCTTGATTTTTTGCAATTATCACATGGGATCAAGGGTGTTCTGGTCTTTTGATAAATAAAAAAATTGGTGCATGCAGCAGCAGGTGGAAGGCGTCATTGCCCTTTAGACGGCATATGCAGTGCCTCTCAGTCACCTCTCATTGCCTTCCAGGGTGGCGTCCTTAGCATCACACCACCCTCTACACGGTGGGCTGATGCGTGTCAGCCTCCATTGCACGACGGAGCTTCGACAACAATTTTTCTCCTCTTTTTTTTTTTTCTCTCCTCCACCTCAAGAGGTGTGTTAGCCTTGCAAAGTTGCAAACTGATCCTCAATCTTTTAATTATATTAAATTATATTTATTTATTTTTCAATTTCATCTCTTTGCATTTAATTTTTTTTATGTTTTTGTTAGGGGTGAGCAAAAAAACCGAAAAACCGATTAAACCGAGAAAACCGGAAAAAAAATAACCGAAAAAACCGAACCGAAAAAAAAACCGATAAAACCGATTAGAATTTTTAAAAAACCGGCCGGTTCGGTTTCGGTTTGATAAGCCTGAAACTGAAAAAACCGAACCGAACCGGTTCAGTAAAAAAAAAAAAATATAAAAGCCATTTCTAAACTTTTAAGTTTTAACCCTAGCATTCCCTTGCATCCAGCCGCCGCCCCCCCTCCAGCCCTCAAATCTAAACCTCTCTCTCAAATCTCTCAAATCTTCTCACATCTAAACCTCTCTTCTCAAATCTTGTCAAATCTAAACTTTTAACCCTAGCATTCCCTTGCATCCAGCCGCCCCCCCAGCCCTCAAATCTAAACCTCTCTCTCAAATCTCTCAAATCTTCTCAAATCTAAACCTCTCTCACTCTCGACCTGATAAAAAATTAATTCTCCATCACTTTACAAAACTTCATGGCCAGATCTAGACTTCTAGTCATCTAACAAAACTTCAACAAGGCTTCAATCTTCATCTTCACGGCTTCAATGTTCGTTTCCTCTCATCGCGGTTTTGGGTCCCTTTTTTTTTTTCTTTTTTAAGGTTGACGCAGCTCCTGATGTAATTCCTGCTAAGGTCGTTTAGTTTCTTTCATAACCATTTTGTAATGCGTGGAGACGATTTTATGGTTACTGAAGATGGATTTAGAATAATGGAATGGTTCTTTGCTGTATTTTATCTGCTTGCAGTTATTACATGTTTGAGATTTGTTGTTTGTTGAGTAATTGGACTTCTAAAATTGTAGGGTTTGTACTTTGTAGGGAAGAACAAGAGGGAAGCTGGAGAAGCTATAGAGAAGATTGTTAAAAAAAACCCGGTCGGTTTGAATATAGGTTTTTCCGGTTTTTATGTTAAAAAAACCGAACCGAACCGAATCAAAATTAATCGGTTTGAACCGGTTTTCGGTTCGGTTCGGTTCAAAAAATTAAAAAAAAATAAAATCGGTTTGGTTGTTTATTTTGGTTCAAAACCGGACCGAACCGGAAATGCTCAGCCCTAGTTTTTGTTATCAAGTTTGATCCTCATTGTTTTGATTTCTAATTTTTTGCTTTTAATCTTTTTTCTGATTGGATTTTATCCTTTGATTTAATCCCTAATCATTTGATTTTAATTTCTTCTTTTTGTTGAATTTAATCCTCATTCTTATGATTACAAATCCTTTTATTTTAAGTTCTTTTTTTGATTAATTGTGTTTTTTTTTAGCAATTTCATCCTTCATTGTTTAATTTCATTGAATTTTCATATCATATTTTGTGCTTATTTCTTTATCATGCTTTTAAAATCTGGCTTGGAATCGACCCCTGTCATGTAGGGGTGATAAAAAAAACTGAAAAAACCGATTTAACTGACTAAACCAAAAAACAATTAACCAAAAAAACCGAACCATAAAAAAACGATTTAACCAATTAGAATATTTATAAAAACTTTTGGTTCGGTTCGATTCGGTTCGGTTTCGGTTTTATAATGCTTAAACCGAGCAACCCGAACCGAACCAGTTTAAATTAAAAAATATATATAAATACTTCTCAGTCCTCACAGTCACATACACGCCACACAATCCACACGGGTAACACCACATTTCAAATTTTCAATCCTCACAGCGGCATAGCCTCCCACAACACTCAAAAGTCTACAGACTCTACACCCAATTAATTATTCGTACTTCAACTACCCCCACCCAAGCTCTCACAAGTCCACTCACGTCTCACAATTAATTCTTCACAGCACACAGCACATAACACAATTAATTCTTCACAACACTAATTCTTCGTTCTTCAAAGTTCAACCACCCCAACCCAAGCTCCCATACGCCACACTTAACCTTTTAATCTTCATTATTTAATCATCTCCAGATCTATCATCCTGGCAACATCCCTAAGCCTCAGCAATATTAAGATTTCTTCAATTTACAAGTGATTAGTGGAGGCTGTAAAGGTGGGGGCTGGGCTTAATTTTATGGTTTGGGTTGTTGGCAGTTGTTTTGTTTTTTTTTAATGAAAGGAAAATTGATAAAGAAAGTGGCAGTGGGCACTGGATAATTTTTATTGTGGTGGTGATGGTTTGTATTTGAGAGTATGGTTTTCGGTGATGTAGGTTTTTGGGTTTGTGATAGTGAGGAGTGGTTGATTACTGTAAGAAAGTGTGATGTGTTTTTGTGGTTCTGTAGGAGGCTATTTGCTTGAGAAAAGGCCGATATGGATTCAACATTGTCGTGGGGGTTGCTGGTGATAAAGATGGATTTGATTTTGTGGCTTTTGGATGTTAAAAACAATATAGGTTTTTTTTTTTTGACATAGAAAACCGAACCGAACCGAAATCGATCGGTTGGAACCAGGTTCGGTTCGGTTTTGTTTTTTTTTTAAATTTTGATTTAGTTGTTTTTATAGATAAAAACCGAACCAAACCGAAAATGATCACCCCTACCGTCATGTCTTGAGTCACGGGTTGGGTCAAATGACTATGGTTACAGGGGTCAATTGGATTTTTTTATTGTGCATGGAGTAAAAATGATATTATTTTGATAAAAAAATGATGGCAAAAAAAAATCAATGGATTTTGACATGATTTTCTCCTAACTAATCACTTGATTTTTTTATTCGGTTAAAAAGTAAAAATGATATTTTGATAAAAAAATAATAGAGAAAAAAATTCAATCATGATCCCTTTTCTTTTGATTGGTTTTTCTTTGTTTTGATTTTTCCTTTTTAGATTTTTTTTTCAACTTCATCCATTTTCATTTGATTTTTTTTATATATCAGATATGGTACTCATTATTTTAATTGTTGTTTTTTTATCCTTTTCTTGGTTTGTTTTTTTTTTTTTTTAATTTTTTCCCTTAACATTTTATTTCATTTGTTTTTTTATTTTATCAAATTTTGGTTCTCATTCTTTTCTTTTCTTTTCTTTTAAAAAATATTTTTATTTTATTTTTCGATTAAGCCCCTCATTATTTTATTTTATTAGTTTTTTATACAAGATTTGGTCGTCATTGTTTTGATTACAATTTGTTTCTTTTTAATTTTTTGACGGTTAAGAATTTTGCTCAAGAGTTTTTTGGTCTTTTGTATGGTCATCTCGGTCTCATGACCGGAGTTGTTGGTTTCAAAGATTAACATGATTTAACTTTGATTTTTTTATTTTATCATTCAACATTAGGTTATTATGTCTTGAATTTTATATTTTTTTCCCTTTCCTTCCTCTAGGGTTATCCTAGATCGCGAGTTAGCCAAGTTAACTCGGGTTCATTCAGGTTATCACCCTTTGAATATATTTTTTACGTTAGAAAAAAATTGATCACGCGAGTTAGCCAAGTTAATCCGAATTCACTCAGGTTATCTCTGTTTGAATATTTTTTTATGTTAGAAAAAAATTAATCCTCCCCACGGCATAGCACGGAAAGAAAAACTCTAGTGCCAATCTAAACTTAATCATTAATATTATTTTATAGACGTTGCCTATGTATTTAATTATAAAAATTCCATTGGTTTTTGTTTAGAATAAATTAATTTAAATAATTTAAAGTGTTTTTACCTCTTTACTTTTCTGAAAAATTACTTTGGATAATTTAAGACAAGAGGGATTTTAAATCTAAAATGATGAAATTTCATGATAAAGAAACTACGGGACAAGGATTCCCTAAATAAACTGGATCGTGTTTATTAAGAAAAATTGTATTCATATTTCAAATATCAATCGTTTTAGCGTTGTGCTTACAGTTTCCACGTCCTTTTTATTATTTTTATTTATTTATATTGCATAGTTTTTATTCTCCTTATATTTTAATATTTTATTTTTTAAACCATGATTTTGAAACTAGTATCTATAAAAATTACTCTAAATATGACGGAACAGATGCCTTTTTACTCCCGAGACTGATTTGATATATTGTTCTGCAGACACAGGATCATTGTAATCTAGGTCAACAAACATCATCTGAGACCCCTATTAAAAAAGTTAATAATAATAATAATAATAATAATAATAATAATATTACATGTCATTTTCAACCGTCTAACATCGACACACCTACCACCCATATCTAAACCCTAAAAGGAAATTATACTATACCCCCAACATTATTATTGTCATTTATTTTGCACCACAAATATATATAAATCATTATTTTTCAATGATGATCCTGCATTTTTCTTCATCATTTTATTTATTTTTTATTAAAATCATGATTGTTTCATGAAAAATAATTTTTAAAAAATTACTCTTCAAATTTTTATATATTTATTAATCATTATAAAAGTTGGTTAACGAAAAATATTTTCTAGTAAAAAAAATTTGGCTTGGTTTTCATGAAAGTGTTTTCCTTTTATTTTGAACGGAAAACACTTTCCAGAAGTTGTGAAAAATTTAGAAATGTCATGTTATTTGCTGATTATATCAAATTTGGTCCTCAAACTTTTGATTGCTATATGTTTTGTTTTGATTTTTTTTAATTTCATCCCTTAAAATTTGATTTAATTTGATTTTTAATTTCAAATATAGTTCTTATTTTTATGACTGTCATGTGCTTTTCTCTTATCATTGTCTTAATTGAAATTTTTTATTTATCAATTTAGTCCTCATTCTAATTCTTTTTATTGTTATTTATTTTATTTGAAATAATTTTATAAAATTATATTTTTTTTAATTTCATTATTTTTCAACTTTTTTATCTGTTAGATTTGTTTTTTATTATTTTAATTATTATTTATTTTATTTGAGATAATTTATAAAATTAAATTTTATTCTCATTTAACCTTTTAATTTATAAGATTTGTTATTTATTATTTTAATAAATTTGAAAAAATATTAACAATTTATTTTTCAGCTCATTTTTTATGACATAACCAAACACTTAAAAGTGTTTTTTAATTTATTTTTTTATTATACTATCAAATATTTGAAAATAATTTATTTTTTAAAAATTTATTTTTTAAAAGACTATTTTTAAAAGAAAATTAGTTTCAGCAAATAAATGGGGCTAAATCTTTAACACATTTATAAAGATTTTAATTTCGACAGCTTTTCTAATATCCAATCGGAGATATATTTATTTATTATATTATTTACTGTAAGGAGTAACACGTCAGATGCATCTATCCATGACATAAAATTACTCCAATTAAATCTTAAGAGGAGAGAGGAGCTACTAATCAGCCAAAAAAGCAACGTCGCATCCCCCCTCCGTCATTATCTTCCCATCTTATTTTTTTCTTTTTTAATTTTTGTCTTAGTAAAATAAAATAAAAAAATAATAGAAAAACAGAGCAGAAAATTAACAGGGAGAAAATGAGAGTGCTTTTGTGCGTGTGAAATCAAATCAATCTCTCAATCCATCGAGAAAGAGAGAGAAAGGGTGTCCGTGCGTGAGATTTAGAGAGAGCAAAACCGAAAAAAAAGGAAACCACCCAGACGAGAGAGAGAGCATTTCTCTATGTGAAATCTGTGGTTTTGTTTTCAGTTCTGATGGTTGATTAATCAAGAACTAGCATTCTAAATGGAGATGATTTCTAGCCGTTGATGCTGCCTTTTCCAATCTGAGTATCAGATCGATTCTTCTGTTTTTTTTTTCTTAATTATTTCTGCCAAACGAAGATTTAGCTTGAAATGAACGGAGGCGGCAGTGAGGAAGCTGCGGAGGCGGTGGCGGCAGCGCCGGTGCTGCTTGAGTGGAAATTTGCCCAGGTTTTTGGAGAGCGAACGGCTGGTGAAGAAGTACAGGAAGGTACGATACGATCTGTGGTTAGGGTTTTGATTCTGCGTTGTTGGATTATTAATTGTTGATTGTGGATTTAATGTCCTTTTTTTTTTGGTGTAATTAGTGTTCGTTTGTTGTTCTATTTTCGTGCGAGATTAATTTGGTTTCAGTTTGATGATTCGAATGTGTATGTGTCATTGAATAGTGTCTGATTTGGTGTTTTTTTAGCATTATAAGTGTGGCTTTGAAGCAATGTAGGGCAAGTTTCAGAGCTATTATGAGCATATTGATTAGTCATTAGGGAGGGATTTGCAGCTAAAATTAGAATGTTGTTGCATGGGGATTTTACTGGTTTGATGATGGTCATGCTGTGGTGGTTAACTGCATCGTGTTGTGGATGATAGTATGGATGGTTAGCTGAATTGTTTATTGATTGTAATACAAATTGATGATTGTGTATTATGTTTGCAAACCTGCTACAGAGGGCATGTTGAGTCATGCATTAATCTTATAAACTTAGTTGCATACACGCAGTCTTGCAAGCTAGGAAGTTTGGGGATTTAAGTTATCTTTTGCAATATTTGTGAGAAAAAAAACTTATGTTATCTTCATAACAGTAGGTTGGTTTGATTGCATATTGTTCTGAGAAAGTGAGGATAGAGAAGCCAATAAAATAGAAGCGAACTGGCAATTGGAAGAATAAAATAGTAATTTTGAATGGCATGATACATGATCGTTAGAAGACTTGCTGAATTAGTTATCTACAAGGGGTATGTACGGGAATGGATGAAAATAGGATTGGGGCTTGAGTTCAAATGATTTAAATAAACCTGCTAACTCAATATCATCGGTTTAAGAGACTAGACTTTTATTATAACTTTGAAAGTGCTTCTATGTGTTCTAAATTCATGGTTATCAGTCTCAAAATTTGCGGAACTGTTGTACAGCTCATGAATACATGGAAAACTGTCTATCCTAGCCAGTATTGTGATAGCACAATGGAAAAGGCACTGGTGGAGAGGAGAGAGATTTTGGGGTCAAATCTCATTTTTGATAAATGAAATGGAAGTTTTATGTCAGATGATTTCATTTTAAATGGTCAATGCAAACCTGCTGTCGTGTAAATCTGGTAGATTTGGCTCTGATTCTGCACCTACTGATTGACCTAGAATTGTAAAAACTGAAACAATCATAGCAGAATGACTGAATGTTGTGGGCTTGTAATGGTTCAAGCCAAGACATGCTGTACTGAGCAGTCAGATTACTGTCCCACTGTTTTGATAGTTCAGGTGGTAGTTAGGCACCAGGATTTTAAGCTTATCTATGAACACTATGCTTATTTGGGTTTTATGTGCTTGCGGTTGGTAATCAAGAACTAATAATTATTCCCCACAACTAAATATCCTTCCCAAGAGGATGAAACACATAAAACAAGTGGAAGTCAATTTTGGAAGACATTTATCCACGAAACTCTTTTACTTAAAAATTTCCCTCAGAATTATTGCATCTCATCCTCACCTTCTTACTTCTTTTAGTTATGGACTTTTGTAGTCGATATCATATCTGCCATCGAATTTGATAGAACTGGTGACCATCTTGCTACTGGAGATCGTGGAGGTCGAGTGGTTTTATTTGAAAGAACCGACAAGAGAGATGTAAGACAACATAGGCATATCTTTGAAGAAAATTTCTTTTCTTTTCCTCCCGCTGTAGCGAAATAGCTCTATGACATAAACTTACATTGTTTAGCATGGTGGAAATCGGAGAGATCTAGAGAGGATGGATTTTCCAATTATTAGGCATCCTGAATTCCGTTACAAAACAGAGTTTCAGAGCCATGAACCTGAGGTACTTAATTTTTCCTTTTCAGGCTTTTTTTTTCCTGTTAATCACTGGGAATTATATTTGTTTGGGTATATTTTTTTTATTCTTTCCTGGGTTCAGGATTTGATAAGTATTCATTATTTTCCTCCATCTTAGTTTGATTATCTGAAAAGCTTGGAAATTGAGGAGAAGATCAACAAGATTAGATGGTGCCAAGCAGCTAATGGTGCACTTTTTCTTCTGTCCACTAATGACAAAACAATCAAATTTTGGAAGGTAGGGTGGAACATTGTTGATTTTTTTGATATTTTTACTGTCAATTTTTAGCTGTGTGATTTTTATTCCTCTAGCTTTCTAGGTGGGTTTCATTCAAAGTTTCTAACCATTAGAATTGCTTTTAGTGTAAACTCTTAAGGTTCAGTCTATGTTGTAGTGGTTAAATTTTTTGCATCTTTAATAACTAATAGAACAACTTGACAAGTTGAAGAAATCTAGAAAACAATGGAATTTCCTAATCAGTGGGTGTATCAAATGTGCTTGCTTTAATGGCGGACAGGTCCATGAAAAGAAGGTCAAGAAAATATGTGACATGAATGTTGACCCTGCAAAAGCTGCTGGAAATGGTCCTGTTGTAGGTCCAAGCATACCAACAAGCTCCAAACCATATACTGCCAATGGAGGATGTTTGGATAAACCCTTGGGCTTGAGCAATGACTTTTCTTTCCCACTTGGGGGTGTCCCGTCTCTACACTTACCCGTGGTAGTTGTTTTCACTCTAATATACTTGTTTGCTCATGGAAATCATGATTTTGACATCTAGAAATGCTTATTATAATGTTCTCTACTTTTGTGATCTGGTTCTAACACCTCTTTCATTTTTCGTGATCCAGTTGACCAGTAGTGAAATCAGCCTTGTGCCTAGGTGTCGGAGAATATATGCTCATGCCCATGACTATCACATTAACTCCATTTCTAACAACAGGTGCATTCACTTATTTCATAGATGTATAACTCTCATTTTCACATACCATGTCTTTAACATCCCTTGTCATTTTGATTACTCTTATCATTTCCTTTTAATTGAATTTTTTGATCTTGTAAAGACATGTGATATTGAAGAGCAATGTATATTATGGCACTTCTTCGAAGAAATGATTCTGCATTATTTTGATATTTTGGATAGTTATATTGTTGTCCATAATCAGAGCCGATTTAAAGTGAATGGGGGCCTTAGGCCAAATAGGACCTTTTAAAATATTTAAGAATTTTTTTTAATGCATGTCTGACAAGTGGGGCCTTGGGAAATCTTCTTTTTGTACTTGGCATTTTGTTAAGGTGGAGCAATCTTCATTTCATAAAGCACAATTGACAAATATATCTTATTGATTTAGTGGGGGCCTTGGGCCATTGCCCTAGTGGCTCTTAGCTTAAGCTGATGCTGTCCATAATACACGTTTTGAAATTTCCCGAATGTTTTCAAGCCTGAAAGCATGCTCTTTAACCATCACAGTCATAACATTCTACATAATTGGTTATTCCTTTGTTTTCTTTTTTGCAGTGACGGTGAAACTTTTATATCTGCTGACGATCTGAGAATAAATCTTTGGAATTTGGAAATCAGCAATCAGAGTTTCAATATTGTTGATGTAAAGCCTGCAAACATGGAGGATCTGACTGGTTAGAATAACTGTATTTTGTATGAAAATTAAACATCCGAGTATTTTATGATGTTATTGGTTTTACATGTTGTCTATGGTGTATTCTGGGCGGGTAGGTCTAGAAATATTCTCTTTAGAGTCTTGTTAGCTTGTTATATGATCTTTCCTGTTGTGCAAGTGCTGTTGTTTAGTTCTCCTATCCCCCTTTCTGCAAGCATGGGTGGTTTGGTGAGAGGCCAATTCTTCTGCTCTTGTTGTGCTTCTTATCCATATAATGTTTTGGATGATTAAAGCATGGTATTCATCTTGTAGATTTCAATATTGAAATCATGTGAATGTTCTGATTGCTATATCAAATTGTCATGGTATTCACACATTTGAATTTATGTATGCAGAGGTGATAACTTCAGCAGAATTTCATCCTACTCATTGCAATATTCTGGCATATAGTAGTTCAAGGGGCTCAATTCGTTTAGTTGACATGCGACAGTCAGCTCTATGCGATTCTCATAGCAAATTGTAAGTACTTTAGGTTTTTTGTCTGCATGGTTTTCTTTTGTTGAATTTTCATGTATTATCTAACATCATGGAGTTATTGATGTATCATGAGACGTTTTAGATATCTTTTATTGATTTACTATTTTTCCTTTTCTTTTGAATATATATGTTATGCTCTCTGGTGGCCCAGGTTTGAGGAACAAGAGGTGCCTGGTTCAAGGTCCTTCTTCACAGAGATAATTGCCTCAATCTCAGATATTAAGTTTGCCAAGGATGGGAGATATATTCTTAGTCGTGATTACATGACTCTAAAGGTTCTTATTTTTATGTTCAGTATTTATTTTTAAAATTTAAGCACACTATTTCAATTAGCACTTTGCTGTTTTTTCATAGCATATATTTTACTACCTAGTGCTGGATGATTTTCAAAAAATTCGACTTCTTTAAGGTAATCACTTAATCCAAACTGCATTCTACAAAACCTAATCCTGTGTTTTTATTCTTAATGCTAATGGTGCATTTGGCATGAGGTTAAAGAAATATAGTTGAACTGACAAAGGAGTGATTTTTATTAGTAAATGTTTAAGGGTGTAAAAGTTAGTTGTATGGCAGTTAGTAGAAAGAAAGAGAAAAGGATTAAAATACTGTTAGTAGTAAGAGAGAGATGATGAAAAAACTATTTGAATTTTATTTGGTTATTTGAAAAAGAAGAGAGGGAAAAACATACAATCCCTCGTTTAGGGATTATTGTTAGCCCTCTCAATACCCAACCAGCCCTGAGAGTGAAAAAGTATTGACAGAATTAAAAATCGATAATGATGGCAGCGGGCTAGATGCACAACTTGTTCTCCACAGGCAATTTATTTCAATTTCGTACCTTCTTTCTGCTTTAGTTCTAACCCAATGTGGCGTCTGTTCTCACAAAGTCTGGATATCTTTGTTTTCAGTTGTGGGACATAAATATGGATTCTGGACCAGTTTCAACCTTCCAAGTTCATGAAAATCTTAGACCAAAGGTGACATGTTCTTCTTGAGTATCCTGTGTGTGATTTTAGATGGCATTTAGTAGAGATCATGAGGTACTGATACAATGTGATCGTTTTGCTCTTTGCTATTGATCAGCTTTGTGATCTGTATGAAAACGATTCCATCTTTGACAAATTTGAGTGTTGTCTGAGTGGAGATGGACTTCGAGTGGCAACTGGTTCATACAGGTGTGCTTCATTTATTTGAATGATCCCTTGGTCTTTACCACTTTCCTGGTTAATTGATTGCTTACACATAGCATGATATACTTTCTTTTACATTTCAGCAACCTATTTCGTGTGTTTGGTTGTTCTGAAGGAAGCACAGAAGCAACAACATTGGAAGCCAGCAAGAATCCAATGAGGTACATTTGAGAGTGAATTAAGGAGACTTGTGTAACTGATAATACCAGAAGGTTTTGTTTCTCCAAATATTCAAAATTCTGTGTCAAACACTCTTGATGATCATCCTCTTTTATGTTAACTGAAATTGAACATGACCATGTTGGTTTTCAGATGACTCGCTGGCTAAACTTTTATTTTATGTGGTTAATTTATGTCATGAACTGACAGGAAACAGGTTCAAACCCCGTCAAGGCCTTCTAGATCTCTGGGCACTCTTTCCCATGGTTTTAGGCGAGGTCTGTATATGTTGGAGGAAGTTTACTGCTTCTTTTCTCCTATTTCTCCTAATAATTTCATGTGGTCTCACTTAATTGTCCATCATCTGACCTAACCCTAGAAAGAAAGTCTTTGGATCTTATATTGTTTCCTGAGTTTTAACATCCTTTTTCCTTCATGACTTTAAAAGGAGCTGATACATCCGGAGTTGATACAAATGGAAATGCATTTGATTTCACAACGAAGTTGTTGCATCTAGCGTGGCATCCAACTGAAAACTCACTTGCCTGTGCTGCTTCAAACAGCCTTTACATGTATTATGCATGAAGATGGTCCTGGATCATGTATTTTGGCTGGGCAAAGCTACAGGTGCTGCCTCTTGCAAAGGCTTTGCAGCTGCCTTCTCTCCCAACACATGTGGAAGCTTCACCATTTGATGGAGATTGATGTTGCTGTTGTTCAAGTATCAAGGAAGTACTGAGACTTTTGCTCCCAGGCAGGCATGCGTCACTAATTATATTCTTTCACAAGGAGAGATGCAGTTCAATCCTTATATATATATATTTTAATTTTTCTGGTTTAGGTCAAAGGAAATGCAATCTTAAACAAATGTTTCTACATAGTGCTGCAGCGCCGCAAGGTTTTGGACCTACAGGGTCTTTAAATCCCATCTGGGCAAAGGGGCTGTTAGGTTGAATCAGTTCTCATTGATAAATTGGGCGTCAGGCTTGTGAAAATTTTGTACCGTTAGAACTTAGAACTCCAGGCTTGTGAAAATTCTATCATGATTATTGTTATCCCATAATTCTAACCATTCTTTCTCCTTCACAGAGTTTGCTGATTTTTTTGGTCGTTGCAAAATAGTATTTCGTTTGGGGAGGACAAAAGGTCTCGTGCGAATCATTCTTCACTTCGTGGTTCATTTATGATCGAGGTCACCCTGCACATTAAATTCCCACGAATTGAAGCATCACCTCTCTCTTTTCTAGGGTTTCTGAACTGCTTTTTCCTTGCTTGCCTGTAAGATACGTTTCGTAAGCAACGGATCAGACGTGCTTAGTTAATTCAGGAAACGAGTCCGTTAGTCAGAAGGACTAAATAATGCTGTTATCGTCGTTATAATTCATTTGTGATTATGAATCTATGCTGCATGTTGCATGCTGGATCGGACAGCGCATTTCTGAGCACAAAATGATCATTTTTTCTTGCATTGCTTCCTAGAAAAAGATGGATGGACTTTTGTTGCCTTTTTTTTTTTTTAATTGTTTTTGTTTTTGTTTTTGTATGGACGGTATTAATTATAATCATTTTCTATCTTGTTACGACGAAGATGATAAATAAACAAAAATATGGAAAACATTAAGATAATGTTTTGTTATTGTTCTATAAAAAAATGTGTTTGATTAGAGAGAAATATACGTAAAATTAATGTCATTGAAATTGAGATTGATTTGGAATGAATTCACTTTCCTTTTCAATAGTAGAATTCTCATACATCTGCTCTGAAAGTGAAAGCTTGAGATGCATTGCTTGGGTCTTTATTGGGCACAAGTCTGGCACTCTCTTTTTGGTGTGAATAGGAAAGTGTCAAAGTGATGGAGGTGTGGGTAGCTTGCTTAAGTCGCCTCCTCGTACTGCTAATCTTCTTCCCGCTAACTCATTTCTCTTTCGACCGGAACTCCTTAATCAGTTAATCCGGAAGTTCCCCAGAGTTCTTCCTTCTAAGAGGGTTGGCGCAAAAGCAACGTATATTGAAACTAATCATAGCAAAGAAGGCGAGGCTCCTCGAACCAGATTCTCTTCGATCTTCTATGGTGATTCACCAATCTCGATGAAAGAGAAGGTAACTGCCCAAGTTAGCTTTCCTTGCTCTGCCTTGTCTCGATACGAGAAGGGCTAGTGCTAGAATACAATTGCAGCTCTCGGGTCTACTCTCCCTTCCACTCCAGCCTTACCTTAAAGGCCTGGTAAGTGAGCTCTACTATATTTAGATATTGCCCTCACTTTTTTCCATTTTTCATTTTCCAATGAAAAATTAAAAAAAAAAACATGTTCATTTATTGAAAACAAAAACGAATTTTTCCACAAAAAATAATATAAAAAATACATCAAGATTAGAACTATTTTACTTAAAAATCAAAACCATAATTTGTAATATTTATTTGAATATTTTGTATTTGTAATAATCTAATTATAGAATATTAGTTTTACTTCATTCAAATTAAAAATCATCTTGAAAAAGTTATATTTTTAAATAAAAAAATCTTATTATTAGATTTATAATAAAAATTAAATTGATAGCACTAATTAAATATAAAAATAAATTTAATAAATTTATGACATTAATTAAATAAAAAAAATACAAAAACAAATAACTTCAATATTTTACATTGCTAAAAAATGCTTATATATAAAAGAAAAGAAATTAATTTTTCCATGCTTTTCCTTTATTTGGAAAGCTTTGAAAAACTTATATTAGAAAACTGTTAATACCTCTAAAATGTGTTTTTCAAACTCAGTATAAATTTAAAAGATTAAAAAAATAGATTTTTAATTTTTTGAACAATTCTATGAGTCATTGCTAAAACACAAAATACTCCAAGCGGGCACGGGCGTGAAAGGCTAGGCATGCGCACCTAATGTTTTTAATTATCTACCTTATATTATGTTTATTTAAAGAAATTGAATGAACAACACCTTGTCCACTTGCAAAAAGATTATATCATCCACTGAACTTATTACTTTTAATAATTAAAAAATAAGGTTTGAGTTTTGGGATCTCCAAAACTTAATTTTTTATATGTTTTTATTTTAAAACATAAAAAAATATTATAAGAATCTTAATAACCCTGTATCAATTTCTAAACATCCTTTGCTCACTCAAAAAACAAAAACCATACCGAATAAAAATAGCTTTTTACAAGTCCCGATTCACGCTACTAGACAATTGAAAAAAAAACAATAGAAAGTATTCCGTCATTGTTTACTGAAGGAAATTGCAACGGAAAATTTCCTTTTGTAATTTCTTATGAAAACGGTGATGAAATAAAAAATTTTTAAAATCCCCATCGATAATTTTGTCAGTATTTCTAACTTGTCAAATTGCCAATATAATTATTGATGAAATTTTTATCGGTGATTATTAAAGGAATTAAAACCCGTTGGTCCTCCCCCCCACTTCTTCTTTGACTCCAATTCAAACTCTAACCTTATTTTTTAAAAATTTTGTCAACTCCCCTTTAAAATTCAGCCACTTAACCCGCCAACGTAGATACAAACTTTTTCTATTGGTTCTATTTTTTGTCAAGCTTTACTCCATCAAATAAAAAAACCTATTTAATTTTTATGTAACACTCATTTATGTTTAAAGTTAATTTATTAAAATTTATTCATAGATTTTATAGTTTGCATGTATATTTAAGTTGTTTTATAATGGTAATTTTGTTGTATTAATGTATGAGTTGCATTTTAGGGTTTATTTGAGATTTGAAGGAAATGAATTTAATTTGTTACTTAATGAAATCAAGTGTGATTTTATAACTTTAAACACGTCGTTCTTTTTTATCCGGTTGAAAAGATACATATATTTAGTTTCCAACTCAATTGAAATCTCATCCAAAATCCTCTTGTAATTTCAGATATGACCAAAAAAATAGATTAGAAATTCATATATTTAAACATTTTTAACCTAAATTTCTTAACTTAATTTATTGAATTTAGGATTTAGAATAAATCCAACTAACATTTCTAATAAATTTTTTTTATGTCATAGGAAGGATGACTTTGATGAAGGAAAAACATAACACATACCATGAACATAACACATACCTTCTTCTTGGGAAAAATATGTCAATTCCATCGACCACAATATAAATTCTTCTCTCTTGCGAATAAGAGTACTGTATATAAATATATAATATATAACACGTGCAGGCGGTCATAGAAAGCTTTCAATGACACATGAAGGAAAAACAATTGGTGACCTTTACAACATAACACATACCTTCTTCTTGGGAAAAAATAAATAAAAATCGAAAGAATATTACTTAATACATAAACTTTGCGTTGAAAGTAAGGCACCAAAAAATCTCCATATATAATCTCACACTAAAGATATGATGGAATTAATATTTCATGACAGAAAAAAAAATTGTGTTGGTGATCAAAAACTTAGAAACTGAACGAAATGATTTGTAGCAATCCAAAGTGTTTTTGAGAGAAAATATACATTATTTTCGCCACTTGATTTAGCTTTTCTATTAATAAAAAGTAAAAAAAATTACAAAGCTAAATTCTCTACCAACTTAATATTAAAAAAAAAAACAACAGATAATTTTGGAAGGAAAAAAACCCACGAGAAAAAACATTGCAGCAATTGACAATGTTTTGTGAGGAAAACTACAGTGCTTTCCTCAATAAAATCGACAAAGATAATTTTAGAAAAAATCATAAAAAAACCATTTAGAGAAATACTGTAGCAATACACAGTGTTTTATGAGAAAAACTACAATGCTTTCCTCCTATGATTTAGCTTTATTGTAATTATAATTCTTAACTAACTCAATATTAAAAAAAAATCAACAAAGATAATTTTGGAAAAAATAAAAAAAAAATCATATGGGAAAACACTGCAACAATTCATAGTGTTTTAAAGAAAAAAAATTACAAAGCTAAATTCTCAATCAGCTCAATATTAAAAAAAATATAATCAACAGAGACAATTTTAGAAAAAAAAAATAACAAAAAAAACAAGGAAAAAAAACCATGTTGGAAACACTGTAGCAATTCACAATGTTTTGTGATAAAAGCTACAGTGCTTCCCCACATTATTTAACTTTATTTGTAATGACTTGTAATTGTAATTCTCAACCAGCTCAATATTAAAAAAATAAAATTGACAAAGACAATTTTAAAAAAATTATAAGAAAAAAAAACCATATAGAGAGACACTGTAGCAATCCACAATGTTTTGTAAGGAAAATTACATTACTTTCTCTACATGATTAAGCTTTATTACAAAGTTAAATTCTAATCAGCTCAATATTAAAAAAATTAAAATCGAAAAATATAATTTTGGAAAAAAATATTACAAAAAAAAAGAAAACACAAAAGAAACTGGAAAAAAAACCATGTGAGGAAAAACTGTATCAATCCATAGTGTTTTGTGAGGAAAGTTATAATATTTTCCCCACATGATTTAACCTTACTTGTATTTACTTGTAATTACAATTCTTAACCAGCTAAATATTTAAAAAATAAAATTAACAAGGATAATTTTAGGGAAAAACATAACAAAACAGAAAAAATATTGTGGGAAAAAACACTGTAGAAATGCGCAGTAATTTACAAGGAAAGTTACAGTGCGTTCCTCACATATTATAACTATAATTTTTAACCAGTTCAATATTAAAAAATCAAATAAAAAAAGATAATTTTGGAGAAAATCATAAAAAAAACATGTGGAGAAACATTGTAGCAATCAACTATGTTTTAAAGAAAAAAAATTAAAAAACTAAATTCTCAATCAGCTCAATATTAAAAAAATAAAATCGATAAATAAAATTTTTAAAAATAAAAAAATAAAATAGAAAAACCATGTGGGAAAGTAGCAATCCACAATATTTTAAAGGAAAAAAATTACAAAGCGAAAATTTTAATTAGCTCAATATTAAAAAAGTAAAATTGACAAAGATAATTTAAAAGAAAAATAAACAAAAAAAAAGAAAAAAAGGGAAAAGTTGGAAAGAAAATGAAAAAATGAAAAAAAAACAAAAAAGTGAAAAATAAAAAGAGGAATGCACTGTGGATTACTGTTGTAATCCACAGTGCATTGGATGTTGATGAGCAATAAATTCCCCACACCCTTTAACTTATTACTTGATAAAAATAAAATAAAAAAAGATAATTTCAGAGAAAATCATAAAGAAAACAAAAACAAAAAAAACTATGCGGAGAAACACTGTAGCAATCAACAATTTTTTAAAGAAAAAAATTAAAAAACTAAATTCTCAATCAGCTCAATATTAAAAAAATAAAATCGATAAATATAATTTTGAAAAATAAAAAAATAAAATAGAAAAATCTTGTGGGAAAACACCGTAGTAATCCACAGTATTTTAAAGGAAAAAAATTACAAAGCGAAATTTTTAACCAGTTCAATATTAAAAAAATAAAATCGACAAATATAATTTTAAAAAAATAAACGGAAAAAGGGTAAAGTTGGAAAAAAAGTAAAGTAATTTTGAAAAAAGAATAAACAAAAAAAAGAAAAAAGAGGAAAGTTGAAAAAAAATATGAAAAAGTGCAATTAAAAAAACAAAAAAGTGAAAAAAAGAAGAGGAATACACTGTGGATTACTGAGATTACTGTTGTAATTCACAGTATATTGGGTGTGGGTGAACAATAAATTCCCAATAGTCTTTAGCTTATTACTTAATTTGTTGTTATTAACACTGATTGTTTGTATATTTTAAGCCCTATTTGTTTTTACATATTAAATTTTTTAAAAAAAAATTAAATTTTTTTAATTAATTTTTTTTGATGTTTTTAGATCATTTTAATGCACTGATATAAAAAATAATTTTTAAAAAATAAAAAAATATTATTTTAATACATTTTCAAATAAAAAACACTTTAAAAAACAGCAACAACAACACTTCCAAAAACACCTTTAAAAGATTAATTTACCCTCTGAACATTTCTAAACAATGCCTTCACTTTCTGGGGTCACTTACGTAATTCCCTCCACTTGAAAAATCCAGGTCCCGCACGGACAATTAGGAAAAGGCAATCCGAGTCCGACTAGGAGAAAGGAAAGAAACTAGGGCACGCAATCAATCAATTTGGATTCATGAACAAGTATCAACGGTCATTAGACCGTTTAGACCCTTCTATAAATCCAAAAACCTCTCCATCATTTCAATTCAATTTCTCATCACAAAACACCCCCAAACCTCCTCCCTCTTCAGATTTCTCCTCTTCATTTCACTCTCTCTCCCTTCTTTTTGAACAAATTTATCCTTTATTCCTAGAAATTAAATTAAGAGATGGAGCGGGAAGATCAAGTGTCAATCATCATAGATGATGGCGGAGAAATCCTGGACGCTGGTTCTGAAACCGACTCCTCGTCGTCGTCGTCTTCTGTTCCGAAGCCTGATTGTTTTGATGCATTCACTCGAAATGGAATGATGAGGATCGGAGAAGAAAGCAAGGAACACAGAGTGATTAAGAATCAATTCCTTACAGGAATGAATCAGCTTGCTAATGACACAAGTGTTGTGACCATACACAGGAATATCTGCTCTACTATGTATATGAAAGCTCGATTCGAAGCTTTCAAGAGCTGTGTAGATGCGGTCCGTGAACGCCGTGGAGATAGAAATGTTAAGTGTGGGTGGTATGGTGCTTCAAAACAGGAGATTCTTCATATCATTTCTTTTGGATTTAGTCGTTGCAATGGTCAATCGCATGGCGTTGGTGTTTATTTGTCTACTTCAAAGTTTATCCTTGAAACGTAAGTTCCTTTCCTTTCCTTTTTTTTTTTTTTAACTTAGAAATTAAATTAAGTCAAATTAACATATAATTTGTTACTCACAGGTTTCCGTCTACGATTGAGGATGAAAAAGGGTTAAGGCATATGTTGTTGTGTTATGTTGAGATGGGGAAAATGGAATTGATTCGGGCGGGTTCGAAGCAAATATATCCAAGTTCGGTGGAGTTTGATTCGGGCGTTGACAATCTCGAAGACCCTAGTAGATTGGTTGTGTGGAGTGCTTACATGAATTCTTTTATCCTTCCTATTTACATTGTAAGTTTTAAGGCACCGTCATTCAGTATTGGTTCCTTAAGAGAGCAGATTAATGAAGTAAGAACCGGTGGAGAGAAGTTGAGTATTGCTGTTTTGCTTCCTATACTGGTGAAGGTTTTTGGTCCTGCCAAGGGGGATATGATTTCCAAAAGCCTTGACGATTATAGGAAATGTAAGATTAACCGAGACCAAATGATCCAGAGTTTGAAACGGATCATTGGGAACGATCGGATGTTGATCTCAGTCATTAAAGCCAGTAGAGGCAACCTTGCGGTGAGAGCACCAAACAGGGAGGGCGGGTCTGGAGGCAACAACTGATACAGGAAGATGGAATTGTTCTACGATATGATGTTAGACTTGATAGTTCTGTAATTAGGGTTTACAATCACTTCATTTTCAAACCAGAAAACATAACATGAAGAATGTACTTTTTCTGAAAAGAAGGAAGAGGATCATCTGTTTCGTTGGGATGGCCTTTATCATCTTTGTGTTCTGAAGCCAGATAAAGAAACACCAAGTATCTAGCGATTTTCTTAGAAAGAGAAAGTGATGCGCACCTCGAAATCACGCAATTCACAAGTAATTGAGATTTGATTCTGGAAAATCAAAATAGATTTGATAACAGTGTGGTGTAATGAAATCTGATTAAGCTTATTGGAATAAAATAGAATATGTTACATAATTAGTTAATCTTTCATAAGTCAGATTTAGTTCGATTAAGAACTAAAGAATAACCATCTAGGTTGTGGCCCAGTGGTAAGAGCTTGGGACCAAGAGATTTGCTCCCTCTGTGGTCTCAGGTTCGAGCCCTGTGGTTGCTCATATGATGGTTACTGGAGGCTTACATGGTTGTTAACTTCAGGACCCGTGGGATTAGTCGAGGTGCGCGCAAGCTGGCCCGGACACCCACGTTAAACTAAAAAAAAAAAAAAACTAAAGAATGCAAGAATGACTTTTGCATGTTAAAACTAAAAAATTCAGAAGTAATATTTTTCAATGGCTGTTGAAATTTTGGTTACATGTCTTAAAAAATTAACTCTAATGGACCTCTTATGTAGACTTATATGAAGTCCACTCAAAACTGACCCAAAAACCGTAAACTGAAAAACATGTAACCTGATACAACTAGTTAATCTTTAATAAGTCAGATTTAGTTCATTCAAGAACTGAAAAATACAAAAATCACTCTTGCACGTTAAAACTAAAAAAATTTAGAAGTAATATTCTTCAATGGCTGTTGAAATTTTTGTTACATGTCTTAAAAAATTAACTCTAATGGACCTCTTATGTGGACTTATATGAGGTTCACTCAAAACTGACCCAAAAATCATAAACTGAAAAGCCTATAACCTGATCCAAACAAATCTTGGATCCTAACTCAAAACAAAGTTTTAATTAAGTCCAAACATGAAAGAAAATAATAAAAATAATTAATCTGTCATTAAATAACACTAGTTCTTCTTTTGAATAAAGGATATAAGAAAAGGATTCTGAAAAATTAATGAATCATTGCCACTCTTGAAAATTATGTTTCAGCTCATTAAAGATTCTTCTGGAACTAGAAAATTCCCAAAACAAGCTAACACATCATTTTAGAAAAACGATCCTTGCTAAATAGGAAGTTCACATGTCAAAAGGAAGTAAATAACAAAATTCGTACAAACTATTCTGACCTATATCGCAAGTTCTCTCCAAACTCTGATTCACCTAAAAATTTACCCCAACATAGACAAATACATCTGCAATCTTCTGTTAAAGTTTTAGCTCGATCAAACGGTTGGATTTGAAGTTATGCTCAATAGCGTAAAACTGGACGGTAGAAAATTTTACGTCAAAATCCGAATCTGACATTGCTTGGGTCGTATCACAAGGCTGAACCATATCAAAAGAGGATTTTTTTCTTTATATTGTTGTTCAAGTGCCAATTTGTCCATGTTAAATGTATGGTTCTCCCTTTTATTGATGGCCAGTCAACGTTAAGCTAAAGATCAAGCGTAATGAATTTCTAGTTTCACTGGCTCAAGTAGTTTAAATTATATGACATCCCATTTCTTTTTGATGCTGGAGTTTCTCAAGCGGTAATGAATTCTAACCTTTTGGCTCAAATACTTTTGTTGCTGCATATCCCCCCCTGCTGCTAAATGACTTGTTTCTGAATATGTTGCTTATATACTTCATAGAACATCTGCTACTATTTTCTATCATTGTTATGTTATTTGAACTTCATTTTTTTTTTTAACTTTGTTTCATTATTCTGTTATTTCAATTTTGTCATTTTTCTTTATTTAGCTTCTTTTTATACTCGCCTATTGTTTTGAGGAGCTGATTTTCTCTTCGACTTGATCTTTGTGCCTATAGTTAATTTATGAGGTGCTTGTGATCACTAAGGCTTCTTTATTGATGTAATATTCTCAAAAACCTTGTTGCTTGTTTGTTAGATCTTTCCACCTAGCTGTAATACATGGGTATCATTTGTCAGCTGAGTGTTTATTAAGAAAAAATAATCAAACTAGCATTCTTGATGAACATTCTTTCAAGTCACTAATGTTATCATTGTAAATTTGAGTAAATCATTGGTGCATTGAGTTTTTTCTTTATTCTTTTTAAAAAAGATTTATTTTGAAATGATTTGTGGTGGCAGCAAGGAAGCTATTTTGGCAGCTCCAATAGGGGCACTGTTGCTACTGGACGACAAGTTTACACTAGTATTAGGTTAGCGAATAGTATGTAAAGAAGTACATGAAGGTACAGTCCGTGAACAAGTACATATAGGTATATGAAGGTACAATCTGTGTTTATATTGTTGTTAATTAACGCTTCTGTTTTCAATCGTGGATACAACTGTTTATTTTGTTCTAAACTATATTTCAGTCATGTATCAAACAGAATAAGTACTAATAAATGTGAGGGTAGTGGGGCTTTCATTTGAATTAGAATAGTGTTTATTTTATTGAATAGTGTTTCATTTGGTCAACTCTAGAAGTGCAATTGAAGCAATGTTGGTAAGTTTTTGAGACATTATGTGCACAATGATCAATTATTCGGGGGAAATTGCTATTATTGCTTGCTTACTGGTTTGATGACTTTCTTGCCATGATAGTCAACTGTTTCATGTTTGATTGATAATATTATGGGTTCTGAATCATGTGTGCTCTTGTAAAATTGCAATGTGCATTAATCTTAACACACAAGTTGCAATGTTCTGAGATACTAAGAACAGAAAAGCCAATCAAAAGTAAAAGTGAATGGGAAGTATGGAGAGTGGATTTGCTAGACCTTTTTCAAGCATAATCTTATCTCTTTTGACATTTACTCATATATCCTTTATCCAGAAATATCTCATTACTGAAAGACTAATCTCTCTGTCCATTTACGAGCAATAAATCCTTCACTGGATATCTAATTTCTTTACCCCATTACCGGGCACTAGTCCTATTATCGAGAAACTTACTGGCCTAATCATCTGCTCCGGGTTGGGATTTAAGTTCAAATGACTTGAATATGTCTTTACTTAATATCACAGCTTTAATGTATACAACTTTAACATTACATGTGGTCTGATATTTGACATGGTTATCAGGATGAAGAATAACTGATGAATGTTGACGATCCTATGGTACCTATTTTGGCTACAAGAACGGGCTGGAGGTAGGAGAGGGATTTTGGGTTCAAATCCTATTGTTGATAGATAAGCACAACAAATCAGATGATAATATTGTAAGTTGTCAAGAAAAGTGGAAACCTGATGTATTGTAAATTTGGTGCTTTTGGTTCAGTGTTGGGATACCATTTTGATAGGTCAGGAGCTAGTCAGGCTTCTAGGATTTCTAGTTTCATTATAAATGATACTAGAAATAGCCAAGTGGAAGTTGATTCGTGTACAATAAGACTTTTTACCACAAGTTTTTTTTGGAATCATTGTGTTCACCCTCACCTTGTTACTTATTTTGATTTATGAATTACTTTTGATAGCATATCTATGGGAAATCCATGACATTGATTATATATGTACATGGACGGAGCTCGAGATTGAATGTATTCAAGCTCAAGTTATTGAATTTTATTTAGCTTTGTTAATGGACTTTAATTTATATTTTTTTATTGGACTTTTATTAGTCAATGAGTTTTAAGCTCAAATTTTATTTTGATTAGGATTTTACTATTTATTTGTAATTTTAACATTACAAGGAGTTTATGATAAATTAAATAAAACCTGTAAGTTGCAAATTTTTCAACCTCCATTCTTTATCTTCTCCGGCTCAAGTTATTATCTTTTTGGCTTTTTAGTTTTTTATTTGAGAATTAGCAAGCATTACCAAAGTTGGGTTAGAAGGTACCAATTGAGCTTTTTACAAGATTTAAAACTAAGAAGATCAAAGAAAAATTTAATGGGCTAAATTAAGATGCTAGGGTTAAAAGGTTGCAAATCTGCTAATCTAGATTTTCATGTATTTTTTTAAACATATATAAAACTACAAATGAGATTTTAATATGATTTTAGTTGGGTTGGAAACTACATATCTCAAACTTTGTATTCATATATGGTAGGTCTAATAACTTATCCAAACAAAAAAGAACAATGTGATTGAAGTCATGTTTGAAACCTGCTAGTAAATAAGAAAAGTAAAGTCAGAAAATAATTGTTTTCCATGTGATTTATGAATTCTTAAAAGGTAAGGATTTAATAATATATGAGATCCTTATTTTACAAGGATTCCTTACTTTTTAAAAAAATCAATTAAGCAATAATCCTTATTTTGCAAATTCTTTATGCAACAACAATCCTTATTATTCAAGAACATTAAAGGTAGTTTTGGGCTTTATTTTTTTAATATATAGTTTTATACCAGCAAACGTAACTTTCAATTCGATTGTTGGATCAGACTGAAATTTTACCAAAAGATTCAAAAGGTCTTGTTTTCTATAGGGTTAAATTTTCATAGCAATCATAGTTCGAGAAGGCCTTATGAGAAAGCCTAGAAGTTGTTGTGCGAGAGTTGCATTATTATCTTAATTGATTTAGAATTATTTTTTCTATTTTATTTAGAATTTTTTTGTTACTTTTCCAGTATTGTTTTGGATGTTTTACTTACTATAAATAGGATTATTTAACTAATATTTAGGGTTTTTATAAATAAAAAAAACTTGGATTATTTCATAATAATATTTTGCGCAGCGATGTTACTTATACTCTTAGTTCTTCATCAAACTCTTCAAGTCTTATAAAAAATTAACTATTTTTGTGATGTTCATCTTTATACTTTCAATTATTGATTCGTTATAATCAAAGGAATAAAGGCTTTCATCCAATAACTTTGATTTCTTGATTCAGGTAATCATTGAGTGAAGATTTTTTTCAATCTAATTTTAACTTTCTAGAGTTATTTTTATCTTGTGTTTTGGATTTTAGGGTTTTTATCCTTTAGATTTGCATCATTTTAACTTTAATTTTTTCTGTCCCGCATTAGCTTTGGTCTCAAAGCACGATTCTTTTAATTTTTCTCATAATGAAATGATTTATAGGCTTGATTAAATTTCATACATTTAATCCATTTTGTAAGCCTTAAATTTATAAGAGCTCTCATCAAATCAATATGTGATAAAAAAAAAGTTCATTTTGTGTTTCTTTTTGTTTACAATCAAAAGAAAAAAAAAATACAAGGTCAACGTGACCTAAAAAAACCTAGCTAAACACACATTTAAATTATTTTTTCCTAAAAAACCCATGGCCTGGTCTTTTTCTTCGCCTCCACTTCCATCCCCAACCACTATTGTCTCCACAAACACCATATTCGTTGCAACCATTAGCTTCAACAGTTATCCACAACACCCTTAAATTCTCCCATGGTAGCCATCACATCATCCTAAATCAGACCACCATACATATCCAACACATCAACAATAGTTATCAGCCACACATCCATCACAAACAAAAGCTACCAACCACTCGACTCATTAGAATCAACACCCAATTAACAAATCTCAAAACCACTACAATACTCATCCATAATTTCTCAAAACATATCACTAACCATTCACCCACCACATCAAGTCGCATCCCCCATTACCATATTAAACCCATTAGTCATTGTCGAACCCACCCGCCATCACAGCGACTTCACAAAAAAAAAACCCATGGTGTCTCATGATGATAGATCATCACCAAAACATTAGTTCAATAAATCCCACCACTACTCAACAACTTATTTCTGGTAGTCATCACTACCCACATGCTGGAGGATTTCACGAGGCATAACCAATAACAGAATCTCGGGTTATATTTGGTTCAATGTTCATATAAGAAGCAAGGAATTGAGCATTGAGTGACTGTAAAAAAAAGCCAAGAAAAAAAAGTCTAAATTAAAAAATGTGACATTTACAGGTCAACTAATACACTACATCAATAACAACGATCTCAGTGGTATATCATCATTATCAAGCAATTTGGTGACATTTGTAGGTCACTTGGTACACTACATTAGCACTATTACATCATCAACGACGATCCAGGTGGTTTATCGTCATCGTTAAGCAATCTGATCAATAAATTACTCTACCTTTCAATACATTGAATTTTATTGTTTTGGTATTGCACTTGTTATTCAAAGTTGTCGTTGATAATACCTTTTATGCCTAGAGAAAAAATATCTTATTTAGCATTTTATCTGTTAATTTTTTGCTTATCAACATTTTTCATTAATGATATCTAACATCTAGTCCTCTTATTAATTGTGAGTTCATTCTTGTGACATTATGTTTGATTAATCTCTTATACTTAAAGGTCTAGCAAAACATATTTAAAATCTTCTTAGTGTATCTTTTTCTTGATTAATCTTTGCGTTAAAAGGGAAAAAATAGCATTAACCTTATATTTGTATTGTGATTTCATTTGCAAGAATAGTTTGTGATCTCGATTTTATCTCTAAGATATCATCGCATGCAATGACATCATAGTCATCTAATATATAAGAAGAGGAACTTAATACAATAAGTCCAAATAAGTCTGAAAAGGAGACTAATGAAGAATATAGTGAGCCTACTTTAGTGGTAGAGGAAGTAGTTTTAAAAAACTCTTCAGTGGAATTGTCTGAAGAGGTAAGTGTGGTTTTAGAAGAGTCTCATGATATAAGTCCTTCTAAACTACTTGATTCCTCAACCCTATACTTGATATCCAATATGTCATTAGTTTAGAGCAACATGTTGAGCTCTCTGATCCTTTACCCCTGACATGTGATGAGAAAGATGAAGATAATCTTAATTTATTAGGTTGTATCCAAACTATATTTACTTAGGTTTCAAATAATGTTTGTTCCACTTTGCACCCTCTATCATATAGTGTTCATAGTTACAAACCTAAAAAGCTTGTAAATCTTTTTCCTATGTCTCCTCATATTAAAATGTCTAATTTAACCAAGTCTTTTGAATGTAAAGTTCATAATTTGCGTGTTGAGATCATTGAACAACTTCAAGCAAGTAATGGATAATGCAAATTTCAAATTGGTTTATATAAATATCATGATATACTTAATATTAAAGATTATTTCATGATATAGATTAAACCTGAACAATATCCTTTGGAATCCAATCAAAAACTATAAGTGAGTAGTACTAGAACATTCAAAGTGTTATGTCATTAAATTTCCATCAAACTTTGATATTAGCTCTACTTTTGACATGAAAGACCTCATTATATATAAAACACAACAACATATCCATGATGATTCTTTTGAAACCACTACCCCATTTTCCTTATTCTTAGCATAAAAGGAACATATTAATGTTATTTTGAATGCACAAGTTGTTTTTATCAAGGATTATAAGATTCAACGAATCTCATTTCATAAGCTAGATGATCATATTCAGACTATACTTTGATTCTCCGAGAGATATCATAATAGCTTGATCATGATCTTTGAGAGCATTTCGAAGTTGCCTTGAACTATACTTGATGATGTCGAATTTCTCCAACCTTAGGAGAGAGTTGGTGACGACACCATATTCATGGATTATGTTATGCATGTATATGGACAAAGATGATGAAGGATAACCGACGACACCATATTCATGGATTATGTTATGCATGTATATGGACAAAGATGATGAAGGATAACCCAACTCATTGTTACTGAGTTTTATTTAGCTTTCTTATTGAACTTTAATTCATGTTTTTCTATTAGACTTTTATTAGTTAGAAAGTTTTAAGCCCAAGTTTGATTATGATTAGAGTTTTATTTATCTGTAATTTTTTACATTATAAAGAGTTTATGATTAATTGAATTAAATTTGTAGAGTTTCAAACTTTTCCAACCCTTATTCTTTCTCTTCTTCAAATCCTTTCTTCTTTTCTTCAACTCATATTATTCCTTTTGTGGCTTATTAATTTTTATTTGTTTTTTAGCTTCAAATCTTTCTTTGTCTCGCATCAATATATGTTGTTGGATTTAATAGAACCGGTAACCACCTTGCTACTAGAGATCATGGAGGGAAGGTGGTTTTAATTTAATGAACTAACACAAGATGTGCAATTGTGGATGCATATGTTTGCTTGTATACTTTCAAAATCAATTTTCTTTGTTCTACAATCATTATGCTACTATAATATATCTCTAATAAATAAACTTGCAATGTTTAGTGGTGTGAAAATCATAGATTATAAAAGATAGGCTACCCTTGATAGAATCCTAATTCATAAGTTCTGCTACAAAACAGAGTTTTAGAGCTATGAACCTAAGGAACTTGATTTTCCTTTCCAACTATTTTTTTTATGTATTTATTTAGTATTTCTTTTATTATCAATTTTTGCTAAATTGTAATGATTTGTTCTAACCCTCTCCATTTTTCTAGACATTTGTGTTACAAGTGAAATCATTTTTAGTGTATCATTTTATGAGTGGAGTTTTTTTGGACTTTAGCATAGTTAAAAAAAAGGAGAAATAATACATTTCTAAAAATATTTAGAGTAATAACACAGTTTGGCGAGTTACATTTCACATCTATGACTTTAAGTATAGTTGACGATTGCGACTCCCTTAAAAAATGCTTCTAAGCCAATTTTTCCTACCTTTCTAACTCCTTACCAAAAAACAAACCAACTTCACAATTGAAGACCCAACTTCACAATTCAGAAACTCAATTTACAATTCAACTCCCCAACATAATTATAAGATTAACACATTTTACAATTCATCAAAACTAACAATTCATAATTAAACACAAAGACTGAAACAACATTTTATTAAATTTAAACTAAAATCATAATTATTATAACATTAAGTCATATCATATAACTACATCTAAACTTAACTTAGCTTATGGATGGTCCTAAAACACTCATAGCCAGGTCTGAATCACCACCCCAACTTGTCTAACTTGAGGACGAGCCTATAGTTCCCATATAAGGGTCAGCACCAAAACCTATCTAGTTCATAAATGTGTTTAGGATGCTTGTGGATGAATAAACATTCCCAACTATATATCCCATTTCACAATAAGCGATCTTATCTTTTCCTAATACCTTTTCAAGACATTTAGCCTTCCCAACCTCCTAAAGTCCATCATGGCACAAATCAAACGTAGTGTTGGCCACGACTCGTCCCATTGTACCAAACCACCTTTAAATTTTATCGATACATTAGTAAAACTTGCATTACATTAAATTTAATGGATTTGGCTCTAGGTTTATGTCTACGCTCTTGGACATGAAGTGCTGAGATGGTAATAATAGAACAACTACAAATATTATAGGTTTTTCATGGTTTAAGCTAAGACCTGCAGAGGTAAGCAATCATGCTATTTGTTCATTGTTTTGATCAATAAAGTGCCTAATGGGCTTCTTGATTTTCAATGATAAGTAGGCAAAAAATATCTGATAAATTTGTTGATTCAATGTATACTTGAAATTGGTCAGTTGCTCATGTATAATCACATGAATTTTTTCATTAATGTTATTAATTCATTCAAGCTTGGTGAATCAATAAGGTTATTTGTAGATATGGTTTCAATACCATGTCTAGTTTCAAAGTAAACATAGCGAGAGTTAACCCAGTATGACATAGTCAACTTGACGAGCACATCTACGATTTAGTCAACTTGGCAAAAACTCGATTTGACTTCTTAAAAAGAAAAAGAAAAATGTTGTCAATTTAATATTTTTTTAATAAAAAATATTAAAATAATGATGTTTTGGATTGATCTAGGTTAAATCAGTTAACTTGTCCAACTCATGATCTAGGTTATGGCCCTAGCCGGGTTTAATAACCTTGCTTTCTAGAATTCTTTTTTATTTCATTAAGCGATTATAAAAATAGATATTTGTAGGAAAGACTACAAATAAAACTATCGAGGAGAAATGTATTTTTTCATCGAAGTTTACCTTTTTTATTCATGTAATTTTTTTTTGTTTAGACTATAAAAATTGTTTTTTTATTAGTAGAATAGTTCATTGAATAAAAAGCACTACCAATCAAAAATTTGTTTTTAAAGAAAATATAACAATTTGAAATATAAAAGAAAAGACGAATATTTTTAATAAAAAAAACTAAATTTTCTTATTCACTTATTTTTTAATTCCTAATGAAAACATGGTTTTTTAAGGAGCATTATTTTTTAAGCAAGAATTCATTTTAATGGTGAAAGTAAGTTTTAATTAAAACAGATCATAAATCAATTATTTCACTACAACTAGCTTAAAAGAATGAGAACAATAACATTCAAGAAATTAATACATTTTTTTATTATAGCAAATTACTTTAAAAACTCTATATACCAAGCTAATACATAATTATTTATAATATAATTGATAATATCCCCATAAAAATTCCTAATCTTTTAAAAATAATATTATAATTTTTTATGAGTAACACTGTAACAACCCAAACTTTTAAATGTAATTTTTACATTTTCAATTGTCGTGTACATTAAAAATAAGGTAAATTACACATACACGCAGGCTTATGCTCACTATTTTCTCAATTTCATTGACATAAAATAATGATACTTAATTTTTAATTATAGAAAAATACGACACCTTCTGGAATACATATACTCACATTCCTATAATTAAGATATTCATCATTTCTTTTCATTATTTTACAACTTCTATGTCATTTTCAGCTTACTTACGTATAATAATTCATTCTATAACATTAACTAATTTTACAAGATCTTTCCTAGAATAAAACAATTAAAAAAGATTTGAAACATGATCTTGAGATACCTTAGATTGATGGAAAACACATGTAGAACATATAAGAATATATAATAAGATTTTAAGTATACGAGTACTCCTTTTTAACTAATCACTTTACCAAACTCTAAGAACAACATAGAATTAAGGGTGATCTAAAAACTGATTAAACCGAGAAACCAAGAAAAAATAACTGAAAAAACCAAACCGTGAAAAAAAAACCAATTAAACCGATTAAATTTTTTTTAAAAACGACCGATTCAGTTCATTTTTGATTTTATAAGCCTGAAACTGAAAAAACCGAACCGAACCCAAACCGAAAAAAACCAAGCCAAACCAGAAAAAACCGAACCAAAACGGTTTGAACCGGTTTTTGTCCAAAAAAACGAATCGAAACCGGTCGGTTTGAACCAGTTTCGGTTCAGTTTTGGTTTTTTTTAAAAAATAATTTCGGTTTGGTTACTTTTTTTATATAAAAACTGAACCGAATCGAAAATGATCACCCCTGCATAGAATGCTAAATATTCATTAAGTAGCACTAAGTATCATTTCAATAAATCAAACTCTAAGAATAACATAGAATGTTATATATTCATTAAGTAGCTTTAACTATCCTTTCATTAAATTTTTTTTCTATGCCATGAATCCCATTTATTTCATTCACTTTATGGATCAATAAGCCTCCCTTCATTAAATTAGACTTGTGTTGCCATTTTTTAATCTATATCATGTTTCTTTTCACTTGTACATTTAAACCATATCATATTTCAATTCACGATGTATATATTCCATATCATTTTTCTTTTCAATATTTCTAAATCGTACTTAAGTTTTGGATTCATTTATCTTATATCTTACCCCCAATCCATAATTTTATTAAGTTTTGGATTCATCAATCCATTTAATTCCTCTTAGTGTTCATAGATAAAACTTTAGTTCACCAACTATGTTCATTCATTGCAAACTTTTATTTCATCTTTTTTGTCTAACTAATCACTGTAGTTCATCTCAACCCCTATTCTACCATTTAGATCAACTAATTTCTAGTTAAATCATCTTAAGCATTTTTTATATCTCATTTGGGCTATCAACCCATTATTTGATTTATTTACATATTCATCACATTCCCTTTTTCCATTTTTTCAAACATTTATTTTGTTATTTTGACCAATCATATGTCCATTTACTTAAGCATTTATTTCGTCTAAGCAAAATTTATACCTTTTAAGCTTCTCTTGAATTTATTTTATATACTAGCTCAAGACATCTATAATTTATTCCAACCTAGCACATTCTATTCCATTTTTTACTTTCCAAGTATACATTTATTTCATTTTGGTCATATGCTATTTCCATTGCTTATTTATGTATTTTCATTCTTAAAATGTTTTGTGCCCATTCATGACTCCTTCAAATATTTCTCATTTTCAAATATCCTTTATACCTAATTTTGGCGCATTAATATATTTTTCAATATCAAATACTCTTTATGCCCCATTCATAAGCCATTCATGCATTTTTGAATCTTAAATATCTGTTATGCCTAGTTGTTTTCCATTTATTACAATTTTCATACCGCCTTTAGCCCACGCATATTACCTATTAGTTTGAAATAAATACTAGCTTAATTCTTTTAAAATTCACACCCCTTCTCATACGGATGACTAAATACTTTTCATGTCATAGACTCTTTCCAAATGATCGACTATTCCATATATATGTATCCATAGTCTCCATCCAAATGGCCAACTATGATACCAAGTCAATCATATTAGTCTCTACCCAAATAACTGATTAATCCATATATCTGTATCCGTAAGCTATGTTTAAACAATCAACGATAAGACCAAGTCCATCACATTAATCTCTGTTTAAATACTAATCCACATATTTGTATCCATAGTCTCCGCTTAAACAACCGACTATGTCACCAATTCCATCATTGTAGTCTATGTCCAAACAACCAACTAATATCTATAATTTTTGTCTAAATATTCAACTATAATACCAAATCCATCACATTATCAAATTCATCGTTGTGGTCTATTTAAGATTCACATATTGTTTTATGACATTGCAATTAATTATAATTTGCAGTTGGATGTTTGTTGTTGTGGTTAATTTTGAATTTACACTTTGATTTTTTTTTTTGTCATTACAGTTGAATTTGAATTCACACTTTGATTTCCAGTTTGGTGATCAATTGTGAATCACATATAAATTATTGTGATTGCAGTCAGTTACAAATCACATATCTACCACCACTATTACAATCGATTACATTCAGGTATTGGTAACCATCGTCGCAATCGAGTATCAACCACATATAATTTTTTTGCCTCGTAGGCATTGTATCTTATAATAAGAAATTATACACTACATAATACAATAATTTTTCATGAAAATCTAACAATTACAATAACATCATAAATAATTAAAAATGCAAGGGGACAACCTTTACCTTGAGTTCCTACTACACAAGCTTTTGAGAAGTTAAGTCCCACTATGAAACGCTTCTCCTACAACTCCCAACAATAAAAACTAATGTTTATTTAACCTAATACACTTTTAATTACTTGTTTAACACTACTTAAGTCTAACACAAAATTTCACAATCACCATATGTATTGACACACTCTTTGCTTATTACATTCAACATGAAATTTCAACATCTCAACCATTAACTAGTACTAAAGTCTATAAGTTAGTCTTCATGCCAACAGTTTAAATTCTCACTTAGAACCTTTACACTTTAGATTTCTCATTTCATGTTTAAACAATCTAATAATTAATATCTACTTTATCAACTAAGGGTTTTTAACATAAAAATTTCCACATTTCCATAATTTCAACCCAACACTTTACTACACATAATTTTATTCAACAATGAAAGTTTCCCTCACTTATATAATTAAATTTTTATTTTTCATAATAAAACACAAAAATAAGTAACCCTACCGCACTCACATTAAAAACAAAACATACAACACATAGCAACAAAATGATTTACAAAACCAAGATCAATTTTTTTTGGAATTCTCTAAAATAACATTTTGGTCATATCTAACTAAAATCTTTTAGTTGACAAAATCTCTTCATTTGTTTCTTAATTTATCAATTGCCAAACACCAATTAACCAAGTCCCTAGTCAATACACACCTCAACCACAACAGAATTAGGATTTCACATTCCTATATTCTCCAAAACTTGTCCACCAATATCTAATCATGTTATAACTCAAGTTTCATCACTCTTATAATAATTTACTTTCACACATCATCAATTAATATATGTATATAAAAAAAATCATAATTAAATCAAATTTCTAAATTTCCATCTTTATAATTATTTAATTTCGACCATACTTAGAAAAACTCAAGACAACCATTTAAAATGTTTCAATCAAATTTAAACATCTTTAACATTATTTAAAACAAAAATTTCATAAATTTTCTTTAATTTCCATACTTCTCTTCTTACTCAATTAGCAAAAAAAAAAAACACATTACCAAAATAACCTATTCTACATAAATCTCAATTGAGCTCAAACACAATTCAATCATATTATAAAAGCATACAAATCTCAACACAATTTATCCACAATGATTACTATCCATTTAATTATATTTCTATTACCATTCAAATCAATTCCAACATAATAATGTCACCTAGACACTAAACTTACATAATTTCTACTATAATCTGCATTTAACATTAAATTTCTTATTATTCCATAAGGTACAACACATTTATGTTTCCCTTGTACCAAGATTTTATAACAATCAAAATCTAATTTAAATAACTAGATCAACTTAATGAATATTTTTCAAAAATTCATAAATCAATTACTCAACCAATTTAAACAAGAAATTTTAACATAACATTCACAATTCACATTTGAAGTATTTTCCCCTCAATTTCAAACATACACAACCATATTTAAAAAATAACACACACACAATAAAATTAGAGAAAGGAGTTCTTTGGAGAGATTAACAAAGATGGTTGTTCGATTTAGGAACAATATAACAAGCTAAGATAGTCATTAATAAGAGGGGGTCATAAGTTTAGGGTTTGTCATACCTCGGTTGTCGTCGCAATGGCTCCATTGATTATTGGATTTGTTTGGAAAATGTGGGGGGAATAAGAGAATTAGAGTCATCATTTAGTAATTGAGGGAACTAGAAATCCTAAAATTGATACTAGTTCTAGAGATTCAGACACTAGATTAGGTATGCTTAAATAAAAGTAGACATCACCCATAACGCATCCTTTCGTATTAAAGGTTACCATTACAAACTTCATACCATTACAGTCTTTTGAATCTAGAGATGCATGTTGGCATGTTATTGAGGATGATGCTTCGGCTTCTGTATAAATGAGCTAGGATTATTCACTTAAACCTGAATGCAATTGCAAAGTCTAAACATAAACATATAAAGAACAAATTAAATAACAACTAGTAACTAAGCAATTTTACACCTGAGACCATGATATTGCCATTGGTCCTCTTATTAAAAGAATTAAACATGTCTTCACAATGAAATGCTCCATCAGATGTAGGTAATGTACTTTGATCAAATAATTTCCTTTTCTTGAAAGGAAAAGTCTTTTGAGATCTTTGACAGCTATAGCTGGTTTTTTCATTGTGAAAAAGGTGGTTTTGTTTTCTAGTTTGGTACATGGAGGCATGTCACTTGGAAAATGTGGTTTTGTTTTCCAGTTTAGGTATAGAGGCATTTCCACATTGTATTTCACAATATTGATTTTTTATGTGAAGTGGTTCTCAATTAAAACTTTTAAAGTAAATTGTCTATTTTAGCAGATCAATTAGGTAAACCATTTCCCTTATCAAAAATTTATCCCGATTATGTCATAGTTGAGTCTTTTTATCCTATTTTTTTAAGGTGTTGCGGATCTTGAGGAAGAGTTGGACTTTGGAGGGGAGACCTATATTTCTAGAATGTACAAATGAATGTAAAATATAAAATTGAATATGCACACTTGTTATTTATTTGTGTCCTAAAAGGGTTTGTACTATTAGATAGGGTTTTAGCTCATAACGGTTTGGGCCTAGCTTATTTATTCTTATAGATTTCTCAAATTCCTGGATTGTTTGAATTATTAGTGGGATAATCAGTCTTTTAACCTTATACAACCTGAGCATAGGAGAAACTCCATGATACTTGGTTTATAGGGTGAGTTTCAATTTAAGTAGAAGTCTAAATGAGCATCGATAAACATAAGTCACACTCGCAACCTGAATCTTTCTTTTTGATCTTACAAGGGATAAGCTCGGGTCCAAAACTTTACGTGTTTGTTACGAAGTGTGTGAAAACTCAGATAAATAATATGCATGCATGTAAAATAAATACAATAAACAAATTGCATGAAAATAGACAATGCAAATAAAATAAAAGCCAAAAAATAAATAGAAATTAAAAGGAACAAATTAAAAACAAACACAAGCAGTAGATTCAACCCTAGACCACAATGGAGTCACCATTTTGTCATACCTCGATGGACATTGCAACGGCTTGAGAATGTTGAATATGGATCGGGTTTGTTTTTTCTCAGGTTACATGCCTTCTAATCAAAGATTTTTCAAGATGTTCTCATTTTACTGGATGACCTACCCACTGGTGAAAAAATCAGAGATTTTCAAAGATGATCTCATTCTCAAAATGACCTACCTATTAGTGAAAAATATAGAGATTTTTAAGAATGATATCATTATTCTAGGTGACCTATCTACTAGTGAAAAATATAAAGATTTATCAGGATGGTCTAATTCTCATGGGTGACTTACCCGATAATGAAAAATACAAAGATTTTTCGGAATGGTCTAATTCTTATGGATGATCTATCCAATTATTGAAAAATACAAAGATTTTTCAGGAAAAAAAAATCATCTAGGGATCCAACTTTAAACATAAAGGGATAAAAAAGATCATCTAGAGATCTAACTTTTGACACAAAGGGATCATCTAAGGATCCATAATCATAGATAAAAAAGGATCATATAAAGATCCATTTTTATACATGAAAGGATCATTTAGGGATTCGAAAACTCAAGGAAAAAAGATCATACATGGATCTAATTTTTTCATGAATGGATCATCTAAGGATCATTTTCATATCAAAATTAGTGGGGAGGGGAAACCTTTTAGAGAGAGAGAAGGTCTGAAGAGAGATTAATGAGAGAAACAAATTACTAAAGCCTCGCCATCCACCGTTGGATTTGTTTGGGGTTCTAGTATATTGTGGGCCAAGTTATACCTTACAAACTAACTGTTTGGATTTTGCTGACTGTTGTTGTTTGAGAGATCTACCACCATATTATTTTTGAAAAACTGAGTTTTGGACAGCCATAACCTTTAACTCAATTCTTTTTCGTTCACTGTTGGATATGCTTCAAATTTCTCAGGGGGTTTGCCTAAGTTTCCTCTTTGTTCTGAATGGTGGAGATCAAATTTGAACACTACTAACCCAAATAACACAAACACCACAGACACTAAAAAAACCTTTAATACCACCAACCCAAATAACAGAAACACCTTAAACATCACTCAACCTTCCTATAACACCAAACCTAACTCTAAATCGAAACCACAAAAAAAACTTATTGCCACTACGACATTAAACACCACCAACTCTACCCCTAACACCTCATAGGTTGATAGAGTGAAAGTTTTAAACTCAAGAACTCGGAGCTAAGATAGCCTCTTTTCCATGACAAAAGACTGAAACTATTTTGCAAATCTAGGATAATGTCATTGATGAGAGTACATCAAAATAGAACCGGTGATTGGTAAGGTTCTTCCCTGGTTATAGGATGCCCTACCATACGACTAACTCTATTTCCTTCTAGGTGTGGAAGAATTATGGCCTTAAGAATGTCATGATGACATTACAAGGTTTTATTATTATTTTTGTTTCAAGACTAAGGATGATGCTCACTCGGTTATGGAAAAAGGGTCCTGGATGTTTGAGGGAAAAACCATTATCCTCCAATTACTCACCCTCACTTTGTTCTCGACAAGAATAAAATCTCAAAAGTGTCAGCATAGGTCCGCTTTCAAGTGTTACCTTTTTCCTTTTGGAATGAAATGGGTATAGGAATGGCCACCACCATAGTTGGTAGACCTCTGGCTTGTGATGAACAAACATTTAATGGCACCCGACTTGGCTATGCCTATTTCTGTGTTAAATCAGATACCTCATTGCCAATGGTTCACAGTTTCCAGTTGAAGTTATCTTTGGACCCTATCATAGTTATGGTTAAGTATAAATGGAAATCATGAGCTTCTGACACTTGTAAAGTATTTAGGCACTCTTGCAAGGTCTCGGTTGAGGCCCCAAATCTTTTTGTTAATGACATATGTAAGATCTAAAATGGGGGTGATGCTTTGCATACTTGTAGCTCTTTACTTAATATTGCTAATGGGTTTACATCCCCTTCAAATGTGCTGCTACAATAAAATCAACATTCCAAACATACAATTCTACAAAAAACTTATTAACCAGTTCAAACTTGCCAGGAACTGGACCACTAATTGGACAAGAAAAAAGCCTTGAGAGATACTGTCTAAAAAACTGGTTGAGCAATTAAAATTCTCTAGAAACCGGCCGACTAGCTCACTATTGCTAAACCTTTTGCCTAAACTACTAGAGAGGGTGCTTTAGATGATAATGCTGGGTCGGATCAAGACTCAGATCACATCTTGAAAAAAACCTAGGTTCTTTTCTTCAAACAACTAGCGAAACTCCAAACTTGTCAAGCAGTGATGAGATTAAGGATACCCTAAGTACTGTTACGACTTTGGATGTGAACACAAGAGTTAAAGATAAGTTTCAGCTAGAACAATCAAACCCACCATCTACAATTGATGGTAAGAAGAATAAGATGAAAGGGTCTAAGGACTGTTGATTTTGCTTCTTATTGTCTCTTTACTTCCTATTATATATGTTAGGTTATCAAAATATTTGGAGTTTAAATGGCCTGCAAAATCATAAGGCAATAATGTTTGGATTAATAAGTATAAACTCAGTTTTGTTGGTCTTCTTGAGACTAAGATTGCTTCTAATAAGATGAAGGAGAGTTAAAACAACTATTAATCCTTCATCGTAATAGTTTCTATCTAATGTCTCGGATATAGTTAATTGTCATATTCTTGTTGGTTAGGACCCGATGGTATAATGTCTCTTTAATGCATTCTTCTCCTCGATGGATAACCCGTGGGGTGTCTAATTTGGTTGATGAGTACTTTTTTGTTGTCACTTTTATTTATGACCTTAATACATCTATGAGGTGTTAGGCCCTATGAGATTATTTATAATGTAATGCTATCGCATTTCAGTCTAGATTGTGGCTTATTTTGAGAGATTTTAATGCTATTATAAGCGCTTTTGATAAATATAGAGGGGCCCTACCTGGCATGGACTGTAAAACTCGGGATAAAATTAAAAATAATATAATAGAAATTGTAGGTGTAATAAAATGAAATAAGAAAATGAATAGAATAAATGGAGGAAAAAGAATTTAGAAAAAGAAAAGTTTATGGCTGAATATGTATATTTTAATAGAATTAGAAATAGTCTAGCCGTTTTGAGAAATGATTAGACCGATTTAAGAAAACGATCAGACTATTTTGACTATTATTTTTGTTATAACCCAACAATGTGCAACAAAAAAGAAAAAAACATTTTCGTTTTTTTTTTCTTGCTTTCACCTTGAAGGTCTAGATAGTAAGATTTAGAAGTAAAAAATATAAGATTTTGAAAGAGAAAAACGAATCCATACTAGAAATTTAGAAGCATTGAATAATTTGAACTCATTAATTTTCAAAATATATTTTGTAATTAGAGAGATGTTTTTGAAAATACATTTTGTAACTAGAAAAGATGTTTGGATCCCTCCATGTCAATTTGAACAAGAGTTGGTTGAATTTTCTCTTCTAATGTCATATACCTTGATTTTTTAAGTTGGAACTGCTTCAAAATACAATTGGCACAGGCAAAGCGTTCAGATTAGATTCCTTTCTGTCAGTTCAGACATACATATATGATGAAAGGGGAGTAAGTTTCTACTGCTTTTGAAAGTTGTTCACAGGGTGTATGATCAAATGCCAGAGCCTAGCTGGGTCATCTCAATGGGCAGCTGTGCAAACGGTGGTGGATATTACCACTATTCATACTCTGTTGTTCGTGGTTGCGACAGGATTGTCCCTGTAGACATACATCTATGTTCCAGGATGCCCACCCACTGCCGAGGCCCTACTTTATGGATTACTCCAATTGCAGAAGAAGATCCATAGACGCAAGGACTTCCTCCATTGGTGGACCAAATGAGTTAAGTTTGGTTCCCTGCTGGCATAAAACTGTTTCCCGAGTGCTGTGTGAAGGGAGAGGCTGTTAATACACTCTTTGGTTATCGATCCATGCCCTATATTCTCCGGAGCTCTTACTGTGGCTGCAGACCCTCTAAAACCTTTTTTGTTACCAGATGTGCTAAACTACCCGTTGTCTTGCTTGCATGTGTAATTCTCAGAAAGCTGTATTGTCTTGATGACCCGTGGACTGAATAAAGAGCTCGTGTAAAGCTACTCTTTTTGGGTGTTTTCCTCCCTGGACTTTTGAGTCTTAGAGCAGTAGCTTCTTTGGTCTTGTTGCTTCCAACTATTTAATTCACGCATTAAACTGTTCTTGAAAAATTGTTAAAGAATTGTCCACTCAGGATGCTGCCTAGTTGGAAAGATACTTGGTGGGCAGATCCTGGGCGTGCTTTCCCAAGGTGAAGCTCTGCGTTAATACAAAATTTGACACTTATCAGGGAGTCTTTCTCAAGCATCACCTGATGAGCAGAGTTTCATGTAAACCAACAAATTCTGCGAGTCAATGATGAAAGACCCTCAGTGGGAAGACAGCCTCCCCTTGTAACGAGAAGTTGAAAGTAGACCAATTTTGAGCATCTCGCCAGAATGATCGTGGAAAGTTCAATGGTTTGGTTTTGACTCCTTCATCCAGGAGAGCAACCATGTATTGTGTTGGGAGGATATGATCAAGGATTTTCAAAGGCGTGAAGAGGCTTCTAGGCTCTGGCATTTGCAGGCGCGGAGATTGTAGTCCTTACTGGTTAAACTGAAGGTAGCAGCATATGATCAAAGGCCGAGAATGAAAGCTTACAGCACTGGTGGGCTGGCTTCACAGCTCTTTGATAATTAGGTTCACTTTCAACCATACGCTAGTGGGCTCGCTTCGAAGCCTGTTTTTGAGGTTAAAGATCACGTGCCCTACCACCGCCCCTTATAGAATTAAAATCCCCACTCCTTCCTCTTACATCACCCAACTTCGCTCTCTCAATCCCCTAGGGTTTCTTTCAATAATGGCAGACGAATCTACATACTCGACAGCCACAGACACCACACCACCATCGTCCAACAAACGCAAATTCGATGACCAATCAGCACCGCCTCCCTCAACTCGGAGGCAAACAGGTTTCTCATCTCCGATTTCCGACCCCGCTCCACCACCATCTTACAACAGCGTGCCGCCCCCTGTTGACGAGATCCAGATGGCCAAACAGAAAGCTCAGGAGATCGCCGCTCGTATAATGAGTGGTGCCGGTGCTGATATTAAGCGACCTAGGGCTGAAAACGGTGCGAGTGGGTTTGACTCTGTTGAGAGTAATAAGGGATTTAGCTCTGCTCCTCCAGGTTCAATCTCTCTCTCTCTCTCTCTCTATGTATATATTTGTATAAATATTTGTGGATATATGCGCTCTCATTTTATTACACTGTTTGAACTTTGAATCTTACTTTGTGTGGGTGTTTAAATGTTATTAGCGTATTTATTTTATGAAATTCTGCTGTCACTTTGACACTTGTGCAATGCTGTTTCTGTTGGCTGTTTTTTGCAAGTATTGTAGCTAGGGTTTCTGATGTTTTGTAGGTTCCATGCCCATGAATTGTACCCGTTCTGTAACCTTTTTCATTTATTATGTAAAAAGCTAAAAAAATATAGCTAATGGTTGTTGCTGTAGGTGTGGCTAATGGTTGTTTATGTTAGTATACTGTAGCCAGGGTCTTTTTTGTTTTTCCAGTTTATGATACTCTCTCTATTATATTTCTTATACATATTTTTTATGATGTTTATGGTTTGTATCAGTAATTTTTTTTTTTCAATGTTGGTTGCCAACTTGATTTTGAGGTTTTTTTTCTTACAAAATTTTTAGATTTATTGATATTTTTTGCCAGCTTCAAGATCATATTCAGGTTTGATTTGGAATTTCAAACTAACTTCTTTGATTGACTACAGATATGAAGTCTACCATATCAAACTCAGCCCCTTCGTCAATTCCGGCTTCATATGGCTCATACCCGGGTGGTTCTGGTTTGAGTAAAAAAATTGATGTTCCACAAGGCAGGGTTGGTGTTATCATTGGAAAAGGTGGAGAGACTATCAAATATCTTCAGCTTCAGTCTGGAGCAAAAATTCAGGTCACTCGAGACATGGATGCTGATCCCAACTCCCCATATAGGATTGTTGAGCTTATGGGTACACCTGAACAAATTGCCAAGGCAGAACAGTTGATTAATGATGTCCTTGCAGAGGTAGGACACTGACTTTGAATTCTAATTGTGTGATATGTACATTCTGCTTTACTTGTATACTCATTTGTGCTTTTCAGCCACATGGGATAGTTTATTTCAGTAGTTTGAGATTTTAGTTAGTGATAATCAATTGATGCCATGCATTTCTAGCTGCAAGTATTGTATGTTTTTTGTCATTGATGATTTCTCATGGTGTACTTTAATGTTGATTTATTGCTTTATAGGACTATTTCTTCTAGGGTTTTTTCTTCCCACAACTAGAATTTTGTTTTTCTAGTTTGGTTATAACTAAAATTTTGTTATTGGTACTTACTGGTGAATGTTTCTCTGTACAGGCTGATGCAGGGGGTTCTGGTACAATTTCCCGAAGGTATGCAGGACAAGGTGGTTCTGAACATTTTTCAATGAAGATTCCCAATAACAAGGTGTGTGGAAGTAGTTGTGTTTTGTTACTATTTTGGGTGGTTTCTTTCAGCGTAATTTGTGATGCATGTTGAATACAGGTTGGTCTGGTCATTGGCAAAGGTGGTGATTCTATTAAGAACATGCAAGCTAGGTCTGGAGCCCGTATTCAGGTTTGTTTTCTGAATTACATCCTCACCAATTTTTCTCGTATCTTCTTTTTATTGCATCATTATTTCTCATGAGAGATGTATTTCTCTTGAAGTTTGGTAGTTGGTGCATGGTAAATTGGTTATTGTTCATGCTGTCTATTAATCTGGTTGAGTATTAATGTTCAGTTATCATTTACTTGGGTCAATATTTTTGAACTTCTTCAGGTTATACCTTTGCATCTGCCCCCAGGTGATACATCTACAGAAAGGACAGTTCACATAGAGGGGACAAGTGAACAAGTTGAGGCTGCAAAACAGTTGGTTAATGAAGTCACCAGTGAGGTATGTATGGTTGTTGTTGTTTGTTTGTGGGGTTGGCTTTTAGGAACTCCTACCTTTTGTTGTATTGGAACATTGAACTTCTGGGAAACAGTTCAATATGCATGTCCATGATGTTTTTTTTTTATTGCCTTTTTGTTTAGGGTTAGTGATCTGGTTGTGCTTATGTGACTAAATTTTTTTTAGTTATGTTATTATTTTTGACAATATAGTTTCTTAATCATGATATAAAAATTAGCATACAGATTTCTGTTCATATGATAAGTAATTCTAGCATCCATTGCAGTCCTCTCTTTTATTGTGCTACTTTAGGGTTAGGTATATTTTTCAGATTGGTCTTCGTATATTGTATGCTCCAGTGCAGGTCAGAAGGGGATTCTTATTGTTGGTCTGGTAAAATATCTCACATAAAATTATTTTGGCTTCTCTTTTTTTATAATATTATAAATCATCCCAGAAATATTCTAGACATTTTCTGATAATCTTCAAGTTCATAAAATATCCTTGCTTTTGCATTTTTTTTCCTTCTCAAGTCAAATAGTTTTTGCTTTTTTAGCACTTGCACTTTCTCAATTGTGTTTCTAATATCTGTTTTAAGTCTTGTATTATTTAGTTAGGCTGTTCTCTTTTTGCTTAATTTTTGCATTATGAACTTGGACCATATCTTGAACATTTATTCTTGTGTCGTTCAAGGAACTTTGGGCGCCTTTCTATAATCAAGAACATTTTTTGCCTTTCCTTTTCCTTCATGAATTTCATGGGAAGAAGCTGATATAACTTTTCCATTCATGCTTAAAAGTCAATCAATTTCATGGGAAGAAGCTGATATAACTTTTCCTTTTCCATTCATGCTTCAAAGTCAATCAATTTTCATAGATATGTTTGTTTTTCTTATTCTATTGTAATACTGAATAGTTGTAAGACCTGCTTCTGGGACATAAGCATGTCAGTTTTTTATTATTCACTTGTTGGGTTGTTAAGATTTAGACTTGCAGACTGCTTTTGCTTGCTTACCCATTTGGCAAGAGCGTGCTTAGCTGGTGGAGAGTTTCTGTTTTTTTTTTTCCTTGCCAAGCCAAGCTCTTGAAGCGTAGTGGTGACTGTTCAGTGCTAACTGTTATGGTGGATACTCTTGGTTTGTTTATTAATATTTTGCTGGTTTATGGTTCAATTAGGAATTGGATGCCACTTAATTTGTACTGTTCAATATACATCTGGATTTCTCTTAGATCAACTTGGTAGGAAGACTATAAACCATTGCTGTTTTCTGGTTGCAACTGTGTCAGGCTCTTATATATGCAATTAGTGTTATCTTGCTATATCTCTTGAGGTGGATGGTGGATATATGGTTTAAGACTCTGAAATAAGTTTATTTGAAAGTTTGAAGTGTCAAGCTGTAATTGAGAGTGATTATGGTTGTCATCAAGTTCTTAGTGCTATGTTGAACCATTGGATCTTCAGTGATACAATGTCTCATACTTCTGTCTAGGTTGGTAAGCATTGTAAAGGCATCCTTAGCCAATGATTAGTTGAGCAAAATATTTGGTCATTCTTGGTTGGATCCCTAAGTGGATGGTTTATGGATATAGTTCTACCACCATATGTGCTTATTGATTGTGTCATATTACTGATATTGTTATTGAGAACTATTGTAGGATTAGTGTTGTTGGAGTTTTGGTGACACCAACATGGATTCCTTTATGTTGGTGTTCCCCTCGGAATGCCTTGGTATGGTTCTAAATCCCATTTTCTAATATTTAGTAAATGATATTAATGAAGAGGAGTTGCAAGCTTGCTTGTGATGGGAATGCTCTTTTAGCTTGGATTACTTATTATTAGATCTTAGCCTTTGGGACAATTTCATTGGTAGCTAGCGTTTGGTTACTGTTCTAGGATAAAAAAGACAGAGACAGAGAAGAAAAAAAAATGTTTGGTCAAAGAGACATAAAAAATCTGTCATTGGATGATTTTGGAGTGAATTTTTGTAGTTCCAAAATAGGAGGTACAAAGGGGACATGTATGGAGAGATAATATTTTTTATTTTTTATTTCTAAAACATAATTGTAAAAAATTATCAATTTCAAAATTGTCAAACTAAGACATGTAAGGATAAAAATGATTATTATCATAGTTTTAAAACTTGACTTAGGGGTTGACCTATGTCACGAGTTGGGTTCCCGTGACCCGGGTCAACGTAAGAGTAAAAAATGGTTATTACAATTTTAAAACCTGACTTGGGGGTTGACTTGAGATAAGGCCTAAATCACGGGCTGGGAGGGTCAACCCAAGTCAATGTAAAAATGAAAATAGTTAGTCATAGTTTTAGAACTTGACTCGAGGGTTGACCCGGGGCAATGCTCGGGTCACTGGTCGGGATGGTTAATCTGGGTTGACCCAGGTCGTTGGTCAATCTGAGTTTTTGACTGAATCAGGTCGGGTCAATACTTTATTTTCTCTTAAACCCGGACAAGCTTAGGCCTTGGATCTACTTGCTACGCCAATTCAGGTTTTATAACTAGGGTTATTATAATATTATTAATTTTAATACTCAATGTAAACTAAAGTAAAAATAATAGTGTAGTTATTTTTTTAAATATGTGAATTTGATCTTAATACATATTAAAGGTATAATAATTGTTTTTTTAATTTTGTTTCCACCATAACCAAACAAGATATAGAGACCGTTACTCAATCTTTTATACCATTATCAAACACAATTTGTCTTAGTCTCATCTCTCCTTTCCCCTGCAGTCTTCGTCTTTTTTGTCTCTTTTGTCTTAAGACAGTAACCAAACACTACCTTAAAGATTTTCCTCCAATATCTTGTCTAGTGTTTGACTTTGTGGTTATCATGGCAATTACTATTGTTACCTTTGGTAGTTTTGGACTTCTCTTTTGAAAAATTGAAGTTCGAAGAAATAACATGTTTAATTTGTCATTTTTTCTTTATCTGAGTTGGAAAATTGTTTTAGTGAATTTGTTTCTGTTTTCAATAATGCTATTGGTAAATTCCCTAACAGCTACACTCCAGTTCTTTAGTAAGTTGCCTAACATTATATTCTTGCTTTTCCAATGTGGATTCCAAGTTTCTTTTGGTTACCCTGATTCAAGGGTAACAGGTTGTTAAAGAATTATACAGGTTGAGATCACATTTATGCATTCTATTGCTCTTTGCCATTGCATGCAAAAGTGTAGTCTCCATTTTGCTTTCATTTCCTGTATTCTTCTGGAAGGATTCATGTACATTCAGTTCACATATTTGTGAAATACTGTTTTTGTAGTTAAGTGCTTGTGGTGAAGCTAATTAGACTGCTTTCTATTAAGCATTTTCTTTTAGGTTATATGTAGTTACTAATTTTATAAAGGTACCATGGCATCCTTGCATTTTCTATGCAATGGCTCCTGGGAAGATGGTAGTGTTGCATTGCTGAAAGCTTATTAGGCTCTTTTAAATCAATGGATGCATCATTAATGAGACCCATGTCCCCATAGATAAGGTCCTTCAAGGATGCATGTCAATTAGTACGCATCTCTCCTCTTTTTGTGGTATAGCTTGTATAGTATTTGTGGCTTCTTTGGTACCCATTCACTTCAAGTAGGGTGAGGTTGGGCTTCTGCTGGAGTACTCAATAATTCCTCCAACCAAGTACGGTATGTAGGCATTCATACCTCTTCCTGGTAAAATATGAGATCAATTAATCCCTTAATTGGACCTATTTGTTTAGTTATGTTGTTTTATGCAGACTTTATATTTTCTCATTTTAGCTGTTTTATGTTTATATCTGCTCATGCGTCCTGTGGTTTGCAATGCATTTTTTAAAGTTCACATTGGTTATATGAAGCATCAATTTTCTGCAGAATCGAATGAGGAATCCAAACATGGGTGGAGGTTATCCTCAGCAAGGATATCAAGCACGACCACCTACAAGTTGGGGTCCATCGTCTGGTCCGCCAATGCAACAAGCTGGTTATGGCTACATGCAGGCTGGAGCATACCCTGGTGCATCAGCACAGTATAATACGTCTCAGCCAGCTTATCCAGGCTATCCTCCACAACAACCATCTGGTGGATACCCCCCTAACTGGGACCAGTCATCTGTCTCGGCAAATCAGCAAAATCAGGGTTATGATTACTATAGCCAACCACCTACATCCCAGCAGCAAACTTCTGGTGGTGCTGCAGCTCCAGCAGATGGCACTGGTTATAATTACAGCCAGGCACCAGCTTCTGGCTATAACCAACAAGGGCAGGGTTATAGCCAAGATGGCTATGGTGGGTATCAGCAGCCTGGGTATGGTCAGCCACCACCTTATGATCAACAGCAAGGTTATACTTCTGCTCCTAGCTACAGCAATGTGGCCAACCCAGCTCAAGAAGGACATGCTCCTTCATATGGAGCTCAAGGAGATTCAGCTCAAGGGTCATCTCAGCCATCTGCAATGGGGCAGCAAGGTTATTCTACTGGCCAGCAGCCTAGCCCGAACCCAGCAAGTTATCCACCTCAGGGAGCTGCTCAGCCTGGTTATGGGTTGCCCCCATCTTCCCAATCTGGCTATGGGAGTCAACCAGCTGCACAATATGGGAGCTATGGAGCACCTCAATCACAGAAACCTCCAGCCAATCCACCTGTTTATGGGCAGAGCCAACAGTCACCCACCACCCCTGGAAGCTATGGCCAGCCTACTGGACAGCCAGGATATCCACACTCCCAGCCACTTCCATCTGGCTATGCGCAACCAGATTCAGGTTCCCAGAGTGCTCCACCATCCAGTTATGGTGCCACAGGTGCTCAGCCAGGGTATGCTCCTCCCTATGGTGTCCCACCAGCTGGCCAACCAGGTTATGGACAGGGGCCTCCCCCCTACAGCGGCACCTCTTATGGTAGTGGTTACTCTCAGCCTGCTGCATATTCTGCTGACGGCAACGCAACTAACAATGGTCGTGGGACATATGAATCAGCACCAGCATCACAGACTGCCCAACAGAGTGGAGTTGCTAAAGCATCACCTCAAAGTTGAGTTATGTTGGAAGATCCCATATTGGGTGTTGGAGAAATGGGGTTCATGTGATAGTGCTTTAGGTGTAGACAGGTTTTTGTAGTGCTTTAAGATATGTTTTTCTTTATTCTCTCGCTGTGTACTCTAGCATGTGTCATGGATTGCTGACTCCAGTTATGCGAGCAAAGCTGACTGAAACTTGCCGGTAGTTATTTCCATAAAAGTTCGAAGCAACGTTTGTTTTGTTTGTTATGCTATGAGATTCCATGTTTATATTTCCATGGTGTACGGCATTTTTATGAACAATGGCGCCAAACAATTGCTTTGGTGTTTAAAATCCCGTGAGCTATCTATATAAGTGGTAGAAGGTAAAAAGTTTGCCCAAACTCGCCAGCAAGCAAGAAGAGAATTTAAGTTGCAGGGAGAAACTATAGCAGAAAGCTTGGAGCAAGAAAGAGACTAGGAAGTTTTACCCAAAACTGTGAGATTAGAATCATTGGAGGGTTTGATGGATGAATTTGAATTTGTATGGGAGCATTAAAGCGACCATGAACAGTTAGCTGTGCTTTGGTCCGGTCTAGAAAATTACACCGTCCGATCCCAAAATGAAAATGAAAAAAACGGAAGAGAAAATAACATGTGGCAAGAGTATAGTGGTCACCTTAGCACATTCACTGCAGTGTTTCGAGGCAGATCAAGAATAAAGAGTATCACAGAGTCCGGATCAAACCTCGAAAAACCCTACCCTATCTCTCTTGTCACGAGCAGTCGAGATTTTGAGGTGTATGATCTTAACTTGATTTATCTTTTTCTTGTTTAGGCTCTGAATTCTCATGTGCGTTTCAACATTAAGATCTGAGATTGATCCCCTCAATGTATCTTTTGTGTTGTGTTTATTAGTGGCTGCGGTAACATTTAGGGGAAGTGATGGCATCGAAGCTAGTTCAGTTGCAATCCAAGGCTGCTCAAGCTTCACTGTTTATGGCAAAGCATGGTGGTTCTTATTACAGGCAGTTGCTGGACCAGAATAAGCAATGCATCCAGGTCCCGCCCACCGTTGAGAAATGTGATCATCTGTCAAAGCAATTGTTATACACTCGCCTCGCCAGGTTCGAACCCTCTTCCATCTTGTCTAAACATCATGTGTTTGTACTGCAATTGCAAGGGAAATCACGCAACTTTAGTTTAGCAAGTGAGTATTTGCCAATTCACTGCATGTTTTATGGATTTAGGGTTTTGCTAAATTTTCTTGGAATTGTATGCTCTGTTTTTCCCCCTTTTTTTTCTTTTTTCCTTTTTTCTTTTTGCTTAAAGTCAAGAAATGGGTATCTCTAGTATGAAAGACCTCGCTAACGTCAAACTTGATTCTTCAATCGCGTTTGTCAACAAAAAATTGAACTATTTTATCATTTTCTAGTTAATTTCAGTGGTTAATGTTTGGATTGGATAACCCAGCTGATTTCTACCGGGGACTTCAAATTGATTTTGGCATGTTTGTATTGCATCTGGATTCTAAATTAAGCTGGCTATTCCAGACTAATGTAATAATGCATGGAGTTAATGTAATAGTGTTAGACCAATGTAATTATGTGAATGTGTCAGTTACCTCAGAAAGCTTACAAATTTGTCGCGGTCACTGTGAAAGGATTACATTGTTTAGTAATATTGTTCAAGTTTGGCACCTGTGTTCTCCCATTTTTGTTAACCTCTGATTCTTGACTAGTCTAGTAATTAGGATATCTCAGTTATTCTAGGCAGAACTTGACCTGGTTTCTCATTTCAAAATCAGTTATTTTGCCTGCTGCTATAAGAATGCATTTTGAGGGTATGTTACCTAAGAACTTTACAGGTTATTTCTAGAAAGATACGCCTTGACATTTTAGTCTTATGGATTTGAAAAAATCAAGTTAGGTTGTCCGTAGTCAAGTAGCTGGTAGCTGCTTGTTGGAGCTAAAAAAGCAGTAGCGTTCTTCTATGTCCTTCTGAGGCTTCAAGTGTGGAGATTTATCAAATATGTCCCGCTTAGTAAAGAACTGCCATTATACTGGTTGGTGGTGATGCTCTGGAAATGAATCTTTCAAGAGCTGGTGAAAGGTTGCAGTTGCTGCAGGCTGGTGTGATTCAAAGTAGAAAGTTCATTATTAGGAAAACCATAATGAATTGGAGAAGTTGAAAGTCTTCAAAATTCAACTCTTTTCAGCAAATGCTTGTTAAAAATATTTGCTTTGCACAGTTTTAAGTACCTTTTTGGTTCCCAATCTGTAGACAACTTTTTTTATGCACAATTGAGGTAGGTAGTTTTACTTTTGAAAGTACATATACTGTTCATTTGGACTTTAATTTCACATCATTCATCTTACTAATCCGTCCAATTGGGTGTGTGGAACAGTATTCCTGGGCGTTAGGAAGCATCTTGGAAGGAGCTTGATTCCGTCAAGCAGCTATGGAAGAACATGCATGAATTGAGGGTTGAGGATGCTGGCATTGCTGCTTGGTTTGGGCTGGTGAGATTGGTGGTCGAGGTTTCACATTCACTGGCTACTATTGGCAGCATATGTTTGAGAAAAGATTGGGGAGCGGCAAGGGTATGGTGCTGACTCAAGTCTATACATTAAGCTCCCTGGAGTAGGTGGCTATGCGTTTTGTGCGCTTGATTATTTGTGGTTAAACAATCTTGGAGAAACTGATTTGACAGCCTTATTTGTGGCTAAAATGGTGGCTTAAAGCGAAGCAGAAGATGCCATGCTTTTGAGTTTTGATATGTAGCTCCAGTTTTTCTTCGCTCCTCTTTCTTTCTCCTCACGTTGTTTCTTGAATAGAACAGCCATATTTTATTTCGCGACCCATGGACAATCTCTCTTTTTGTTAAGTTAGCAACCAAAAACTTGTATGCAAGGAAAAGAAAAAAAAAGACGACGTTGCATGTATCAATTCTAGCAAAAGGGAGAGAGGGACTTGCGTGTTATATATGACGAAAAAATAAAAAATCATGCGTAAAATTAATATTGAGATTTTAAAAAAATTATGATAATTTTATAAAAAATAAAACAAAATAAATTATGAAATTTTTAATTATGAATTAGTTTGATTAATATAAAGGATGAAATTAAACGAATAAATTTTCATAAAAAAATTAAACTTATTGTACACGTCAACGGAGCCATGAACTTTCTAAAATTTAGTAATATGTTTTTTTTAACTATTTTTTTAACCATATAATAAAAATAGATCATCACATAATAGAGTTCAATTGCATAAAAAAGTAACTTGTTAAATCTACAAACGGGTGTAATTAAGGTTATCTCGCCAAACTCACAAACTGAATTATTCAATCCATCAAGTTTAATAACTTAGTTTTAAAAAAAATATATTTTTATTTAACTATTTTTTAAAAAATTAGACCATACCACAATACTATAATATTTTTCTGATACCAATCCAATAGTAAGATATTTTTTGATACTGCAATAACCATATGAAGATAAATTAAAATAAGTTATTCACTCTAAATTCCCATATACATATTATATAAAAAACAAATTAAAAAAAATCAATAACTAAAAAAAGAAAGAGTCAATATACCATGTAATCTGCGGTGCTAATAGGCTTAGAAAATAATATTTTCCTCATATTTTTTAGTTTTATTTATAATATAATGAAAAATTCATTAACAAGAGAATGATGCCAAAATCAAGCCTATAAATATTTGCCACATAAAACTCAAATTAACAAAATATGTTCATACTAATGAACAATATTTTTTTCATTTTAGCCCTACAAAATACATATATTTTACCTACCAATTAAGGGGTAATTCAATCTTTTCATATATTAACCATTAACAAATTGATTAAGAATAAACTTAACTTTTAACTTCCATTATAAATAGGAAAATGATTTAATTAACTGTATATGTAAAAAGCATCAACTTACATCGAGAGGCCTTTTAGAAATTTTTAGTTTCTAGGCACAATTAAATTACTAATTGCTATAAAAAGCAATAAAAATAAAGCTTAATTTCAAGGAGCTTTTTTATCTTTTCATTTTATTTTTTGTTTTTGTTATCATACTCTTTCATATAGATAAAATATTAATGGAAAGGAAAAGTAGTTGATCAAAATATGAAAATGTCCTACCTTTTATATTTCATATCCAATTTGGTCCTTTTTTTATTACTATTTTTTTTTATCTTTTTTTTATTAACTTTTTTAAATTTCATCCCTAGTCATTGGCTTCATATGATTTTTATATCATAGTTGATTTTCATTCTTTTGATATTTTTAAATCCTTCCACTAATTATATTTTATTTCAATTTCATTCCTCATCATTTAATTTTAATTTTTTCATGTCAAATTTGGCCTATATTTTTTTTTTAATGATGTTTATTTAGTTCTGGATCTTTATTTGATTTTAAATTTCATCAATTGACATTTGTTTTATTGGGCCACGAGTTTTGAAGGTTCACACGAATTGATTTTAGTCCTTTTACAATTTTTTTTTAATTTCATCCTTTAATATTTGATTTTTGTGAAATTGTTCTTCTTGCTTTTTTTTTCTCTTTCCTTTCTTTAGGATTATCCAAATCTTATGCATATGGTCACAAGGTTAGTGAATTAACTCGGGTTGACTTAAATGTTTTTTTATTTCTTTTTTAATTGAGAATTTTGCTTTATTGTTTTTTTAGATTCATCTTCTATGCGGTTAATCTCGGCCTCATAAACACGATCACGAGTTTTAAAGGTTAAGACCGGTATGTTTTTTCTTTTTTTATATCTATTTTTTATAGTTGGTCTTTGTTCTTTTTTCTCACCTTTTTTTCTATGAGATTAATATCGGTATGTTTTTAACTTTTAACTTCCATTATGAATAGTTAAATGATTTAATTAGCTGTATATGTTAAAAAAAAAACCATCAACTTGCATTAAGGGGCCTCGTAGATATTTTTTATTTTCTAAGCACAATTAAATTATTAATTGCCATAAAAAGCAACAAAATTAAAGCTTCATTTCAAGGAGCTTTTTTGTCTTTTTATTTTTGTTATCATTAGTCTTTCATAAATATAAAATATTAATGGAAAGAAAATGTAGTTGATCAAAATATGGAAGTGTCCTACCTTTTATATTTCATATCCAATTTGATTCTTATTTTTTTTATTATTTTTTTATCTTCTTTTGATTGATTTTTTTTTAATTTCATCCCTAATCATTGGTTTCATATGATTTTATATCATATTTGATCCTCATTCTTTTGATATTTTTAAATCCTTCCACTAATTATATTTTATTTCAATTTCATCCCTCATCATTTGATTTTAATTTTTTTTCATGTTGAATTTGGCCTACATTTTTTTAATGATGTTTATTTAGTTTTGGATCTTTATTTTATTTTAAATTTCATCAATTGATATTTTTTTTTATTGGGCCACGGGTTTTGAAGGTTCACACGAATTGGCTTTAGTCCTTTTACAATTTTTTTTTTAATTTCATCCTTTAATATTTTATTTTTGTGAAATTGTTCTTCGTGATTTTTTTTCTCTTTCCTTTCTTTAGTATTATCCAAATCTTATGCATATGGTCACATGGTTGGTGGATTAACCCAGGTTGGCTTAAATGTTTTTTTTTATTTCTTTTTTAATTGAGAATTTTGCTTTGTTGTTTTTTTAGATTCATCTTCTATGCGGTCAATCTCGGCCTCATAAACACAATCATGAGTTTTAAAGGTTAAGACCGATATGTTTTTGTCTTTTTTTTATAGATGGTCTTTGTTCTTTTTTTCTTACCTTTTTTTTCTATGAGATTATCCAATTCTGATTTCCATGGTCGTGGGGTTAGAGGGTTAACCTTGGTTGACTCTGATCTATTTTTTGGTTTGTTTTTTTAGATTTTTTTAAGTTTCATACCTTGGCATTTTTTTTATTAAGAATTTTGCTTCGTTGTTTTTTTTTGTTTGCCTTCTATGCAGTAAGTCCGAGGCTTTTGATCACGATCACGATCACGAGTTTTGAAGATTAACACAATTGACTTTGGTCTTTTTTTAGGTTTTTTTTGCCAATTTATTTATTTATTTTCAATTTAATCCTTTAACATTTAGTTTTTTTGGGGAATTGGTATCCATTTTTTTTTCTTCACTTCTCTTTCTATAGGGCTATTCCAATCATGTGTCCATAGTTGCGAGATTAGCAGGTTAACACGTGTTGAACCAGATTTTTTTTTAATTTTTTTATTTCATTATTCAACATTAAGTTGTTTTATAGTTGAACTTCATAGTTTGATTCAATTCGCTTTTATTTGTGTTTTTTTTCTTTTGCTTTTTTTTTTAATATATGTTTGTTTTTCTAATTTCATTCTTTTAACATTTGATTTACGAGAGAAGAGGCTTCATGATTTGTTGTGTTTGCTTTCTATGTGGTTATTTGAGTCTGTTGACCCGTGTTGCGAGTTTGACAAGTTAACCTAGTTGACTCGAGTTTTTTTTAATTAACGTTTTTTCCAACTTCATCCTTCAACATTTAATTTATTATGAATTAGGCTTAATGAGTTATTTTGGTTTGCTTTCTATAAAGACTATTTCAGTCTCATGATCAGGTCATGAGTTTTGTGGGTTAACCTTAGTAGACTTGAGTCGTTTTATTATGTTTTTTTTTAGAATGGACTTTTTCCAATTCTACCCATAAACAATGGGTTGATTGAGAATTGAGCTTCATAATTTGTTTCAATTTATTTTTTATGAGGTTATTCTAGTCTTATGACCCGAGTCGCAGGTTTGACAAGTTAACTCAGATTGATTTAGGTCATTTTTTTTTGTTTCATTTTCTATGAGGTAATCTCAATCTCTTGACCTGAGTTATGGGTATGGCAGGTTAATCTGGGTTGACTCTGGTTTTTTGTCCTTTTTTCTCAATTGATTTCTTTTTAATTTTATCTTTTAACATTGGGTTGATTAGGAATTAGGTTTCATAATTTATTTTAATTTAAAATAATCGATCTAAGCCATAACATAACGCGGGTCAACAATCTAGCACACCACCAAAACTAAAACACATAGCCTAAATAATTTTCATGAACAACATTTTTGCTGTTTAAACTTCATAGATCTGGGTAAAAATAAAATATAATAAAAGATACAAGGTTTGTAATTTTTATTGCACTGAATTTTTAAGGGATCAATATGTCTTAAAAAATTAATTTTAAGCTTAAGTTCTTGTACAAAAGGACCGAAGGCAAGGTAATAACCTAATGATAAGTGGATGAGACTTGCGTCCATACTCAACATCCTTAGACTTAGAAGAATGTTAGGCCTAGATAACATGGATCTAGGTCATTTCTAGGCCCAACAACCTTTATATTGGCTACGAATCGAGTCCAAGAGGGCATAGGTTTGGCGAGCTACCAGATCTAATATTCTTAGGTTTATCTATTTGCTTAGCTCAAGCGGATATGGAAATGGTGAGTTGTCAAACCCAACATATTTGGGGCCAGTTACGTTTTGAGACTAAACAGACATAGATCTAGTGAGATATTAGGCTCAACGTTCTTAGGTTCAACTACTTGCTGAACCTAAGCGTCTAAGGCCATTTAGGCATGGGTTAGACAACCCTCTCGACCCATCGACCTTGGGCTTGGATACGTGTCAAGCCTAATTGATCATGAGTTTGTTTTGTTGTTATACTCATTGATTGTGGGCTTGATAATGTGTCAAACATGAAGGGCTAAAGGTCTAGAGATCATTATAGACTCTATATTGGGCTATAAAGCATCGTATGTTTATTCTTATGACTTTTAACATAAAATGTTATTATCAAGGATATTTGTCTCTCTACACCCATAGGTGTATAAAAATTTATTAATAGCCTACCATATTTTCATCTCATTAATATTGTATAAGAGATATTTATCCCTCATTAATGCTATTAGGAGAAAATGAATCTTCAGCCCCTCATTTCAAAAAAAAAAAAATGACAATGTTCAGGGGCTATAAATACCCCTTGAATCATCAAGGTAAAGGGTGCACAATTCCTATTCTCTAGACATTAATACATTTAAATCCCAAAGTATTTGTCATATCAAAACAAGAACAAACACTCTTATTCTTAGAATATAAAGCTCATTCTCTTATTTATAGTAATCCTTTACTTAAAAGTTATTAGCAGGAAATTGTTATTAGCAAAAGAAAACTACCAATTTATGAGTAAGTTAATAAAAGCATGATGTCATGTTAACTCTCTTTGAACTCGTCAATTTGTATTATACAATCACATCGCAATGCATAAGAATTAATTAATTTGATTTCCTAGGACCCATTCATAATCTCGCCCCAAAGTCTTCTTCCCCCCTTTAATTTATCTCAAATCTCACCATAATTTAGACTAACAACAATCATTACATATCCATTACACTAAAAAAAATACACCATGATCAAGCATTTCCCTAATTAATTCTCAAAAACCCTAAATCAATGTACACTAACAATTCAAATATAACTAAAGAGAATAATTACATTCATTATCGATTATCATCCTTATATTAATACATATCAATCACATACAATTAATAAGCATTTAAACCAAATAAATCAATCCCTTTTTTTTTCTCCTAATTTAGCTCGCCCTTAGGCCTTCAAAACACACAGTTTCCTTCTTTATTTCATCAAAAATTTACATTAATTACCTTTTATTTAACACTAATAATCCCATTCAAGGTGAATTTTGTATTTCCTACAATTTTAACCAAGAGCCCTAATTTGAAAGTTTAAGGATTTTGCTTAAAATTTGACTAAACCTCATTAAAAAATGAAATAATTGGTAGATGACACTTTACTCATTTATCTTATGCTCAATAAATACCTCTCAAGTGAATTTCTTTCACTCATTTTTTCTTTTCAAAATCCTTTGGTTTCTCTCTCTAACTTTTTTTTCACCATCACTATGGATTAATTTTAAGTGAATTTAAGAATACTTACACCATTTAATAGAAAAATAATATATATATATAATAAATGATGATTTTTTTAAAAAAATATTCCAAGTTTCAAATTTTATTTAATAATTGTATTAATAGAAACTAATGAGAGTATTTGATTAAGATGGACAAAAACAAATTAACAAAAAATGTTGGGAATTTTCAAGGTTTGCCAAGAAAAGAAAAGGAAAGAAAGAGAGAAGGAAAAGGCATCTAAAAAATGAAATATGGCAAGAGTTTAGTGGTGACCGTAAGATACCGTAAGTATCCTCACTGCAGAGTATTACCACCCGATTCAAGAAACTTACAATAGTGACGTCAAACCCGAGCTTAAAACCCTAGCGGCATACGCTCCCTCACTCTATCTCCCATCACGAACACAAGTGACAAAGGTTAGCTTTCTATAATCTGGCAATGCTTTTCTTTATTCATTTATTTTTAATCATTCTCTAACTTCATTTATCAAATCCAACATTTGATTTTATTCAAAATAATAATATATTACACAAGCGCTTGCCTTAAATCTTGTTTTAGCTCACTAATTCCTGGAAATTGGGTATTCTTTTGGTTTTATCGAGGTAAGATCTGAATTTAATTGCGACCCACATTTTACTATCGTGATTTTTTTGTTCTTCGGATGAGGTTAGGTAAGCAGGAATGGCATCAAAGCTAACTCAATTGCAATCCAAGGCTTGTCAAGCCTCAAAGTTCGTGTCTAAACACGGCAGTGCTTATTACAAGCAGTTGTTAGAACAGAACAAGCAATATATCCAGGACCCACCTTCTGTTGAGAAATGCAATCTTTTGTCCAAGCAATTGTTTTACACTCGCCTTGCCAGGTCGGTCTCTCTTACTCCAATTCCATGACTTTTTGGCCCACTACAAAAAAAATGGACATATACATGATATCAATTTATTGCATGCTTCATAGATTTTTAAGTTTGCCACTGTTATCTTGGATTTCTGTGATATGGTATTTGCATCATTTACTTGTTTCTCTAGTTGGGATTTCTCGTATTGAAGACCTTGTGAATGTCGTTAATTGTTAGGTTATCAAACTGTTGCAGATGCCTGCAAAATTCTGAATTGTGTGGAACCTCGTACTAGGTGGCTGTTTTGCTTAATTGTGAAATTTGGGATTGGATGATCTGTCTGATCTTAACCATCAACTTCGGATCTGTTTTGGGTTGTTTGCATTGCATGTGAGTCCAAAATTAAGCTGATGTATGGAATCTGCAAATATGACAATGTGGCATAGATTGTTTTAGCCTACGAAAAATTAGTCTCATGTATGGAATCGGCAAATATGACAACGTGGCATAGATTGTTTTAGCCTACAAAACAGTATTTGACTAGCTCAATCTGTAAACATATTCCATATATCATGTCATGTCATTTACTTGTGTGGGTGTCCATGTGAATTGGTTGGATTACATCGGTAAGCCAAGTAGTGGTTTTAGGCACGGAGAAAGGATTAGATCGAGCTTAAGCCTCATTTCTCATTCAGGGAATGTCTTTCATCCTGCTATGAGAATGCATCAATGAACTGCCTAAGAACTTTGTACATTAGTTCTGAGAAGAATGGCTTTCACAACTTACTTAATTGAACCTAAATAATAAAAATCAAGTTGGCCATTTCAAATGGCAGCTCATTGAAGGTAAGAAGGCATTGTTGATAATTTTATTCCCACTGATGCTTGAAATACGAAAATCTATGTGCATTAATCAAGAACTGTTGTTGAACTAGTAAACGTTGATGCATTGAAAATGAATCTTTCATGAGCCGATGGAAGGTCAGACCTTCTGTAGATACAGCTTAAACTATTTCCAATACTATAAAATGGAGAATCAGACACTTTCCATAACTTAAAACTGTTTCCAGCTCGCATATATATCCCTTGTTTTCTTCTAGGAAGGTTATGTAATATTGTGCTGTATATATTGTCAGCTAGCATATTTTTGAACCGGATCATGCATTATTTTTCTTGATGCATGCGTATATGTTGTTTTCTTTCTCCTGTGATATTCATGTTTTCTGAAGGTCATGAACCAATGTGTTTTCAAAAAAGGAGTATGGAAATCACATTGATAGTTTGCTATATCATTCAATTCTTCCTTGTCTAGAAGACTTAGATGACATCATTAATGTTTTGGATTCCTAACTGGTTGGATCTCATGGAAATTTTGACATATAATTTTGTTTTAGGAATGGGAAATATTGTAGAGATGCTAAGGATAGATTCCATAGAGGTGCCTGCAAGATGTATATGTGAAACCAGAGAAAATATTTAAAAACACCGAACCTGTGTTGACTGTACATATTCCATGAGTATTCAAATCAGTATTATGTTGTGAACCAAGGGAAAAGAACTCATTCCTTTCTTAAAAATTGTTTGCATGCATACTTTGAAGTAGCATCTTTTTAGCGAATCTATAGAACATTTCTTGTATGCAGAAGTGAGAGAGGCAATATTACCTAAACAGTTCATGCACTTTGTGCTTAGACATGTTTGTCATATTAATCCATTTATTTGGGTATGTGAAACAGTATTCCTGTGCGTTCTGAAGCATTTTGGAAGGAGCTTGATTATGTCAAACACCTTTGGAAGCACAGGCAGGAGTTGAAGGTTGAGGATGCTGGCATTGCTGCTCTGTTTGGGCTGGAGTGTTTTGCTTGGTTCTGTGCTGGTGAGATAGTTGGTCGAGGGTTTACATTCACTGGCTACTATGTCTAGGTCCTGAAACAAGAAGATAATGCTTTGGAGTTGAACTGATAAAGCTTGAGATTTCTGTTTTTCCCCTTCATCTTGTCGGCAATTGACTATTGCATATACACTAAATTTACTATCCTGCATAAAAATAGAAAAACTGGCCAGGAAAACTCATTTCTGTGATCTTCTGTATTTTAAATTTCTCTTTGCATTTGCCCATGTGCCAGGCAGCTGTCCCTTAGGCCCGATTTCTTTCGCTCAGAATAACGTCTCTGAAAATTCTTACAGGGAAAACTTTTTTTCTAGAGATGAGTTACTTTCTAGTTTTTAAATGCAATGATGAAAATTATCATGTACTGTTTCTTGTTTGTGATACAATGCCTTATGAGCAGTATTTGTTTGAGTAGTGGGGGGCATTAATACTGACTGAGGCCTGCGCATGACTTCCAGCCCAAGATTTAAAAATTTCAGAACCATGGCATTTTCAGGAAATTGATATGGTTTACTGGAGAAGGCTGTTGATTCACGTGCGTGGAAACTATAGCACCCTGGAATTGACATATATGTTTGCTGCTTTTATGGATTACTGATGCGCATATCTGTTAAACAATCCGTGGCCAAAAGAACTTGGAAAACTAGTTAAGCAACTTTTGTTTGTGGCAAAAATGGTTGCTGTAGCAATCGAATTGTTTTTCCAATACGAGCTTGAATGTGAAAATGATAGTATTTTGTGCTGCTGGCCAGTGTCAGCGTTTTGGGCACTTCTATTAAATGCACTGTTCCTCTTGGAGGAAACTAACTGTGCAGTCACTGGAGCAACAACAGAGCAAAATACCCCAAAGTTCAACAAAAGTGAACGATAAATAAAAGAAAGGAGATGATCCATAATGTAACTCATTTAGGAAGCACGCAACTCGAATGTACTCCACAGTTAATCTACTGATTACAGATTATCCTAATTGCAAAATTACAACTCAAAATCCCATGTCTGCCTTGTATAGAATCAAATATGGACGGGGTTAAGAAAGGGGATTCTGCAAAAATCTCTACAGCAGTTATAATTTGCTATTCAGCAGCCTGTATCAGACTTCTTTTAATTTAGAAGAGATGGTTCCTGAATGCCAGAGACAGTTTTGGGGACAAAAGCATGACAAATGCTAAGAATGGACCAAAGATCATTTTAGTAGCATAGCTCACAAAGTCATGGTCAGCTTCTTCAGAGGTGCTCCTTGTGGTTGAAATGGCTTTAGCTGAAGGTAGAGTTTCTACCACTGCATCTGCCAGATCTGTGATGGAGGATGAGGTGCAACCCAGAGCAGGTACACAGCCCCAGTTCACAATTCCAGATTCACGAGCCAACTCCTTGTATTCCATATCAATCTCTTCGAGTGTCTATATGTGTTCACTGAGTCAGCTGCGATTTCAATTGATATAACAACAGGTCAATCTTAAAGTTCTCATTTGAATTAAATTAGAGCAAGAGTGTGCTGTACTATCCAACTAAACAGATTTCAACTTGTCACACTGAAACGTAAAAAGAATACATCGTGCATGAGACTTTATTGAGAACAACTACCAATCTTATAAAACTCGAAAAAAAATACTTAAAACTCACACCAAGGGCGTTCGGTCTGGACACAATGTGTACCAATCCAGTGAGGAAAATTAGCTTGTGCTGTCAAATCCAAAATACCGTCCATACAGCAGGACCAGTAGTCCATATTTAATAGAATTTCATGACATACAGGAACAGTTCGGGTTCATAGATGCATGAAACATTCTAAAGATCAGCACCCCACATGTTGTAAGCCCTATAACACCATAAAGTATTTTGGTACGAGTCATTCTTCAAAGTAGCATCTGTAGCGCATTGATGGGAACTCATACTTGCCTGCTTGGAATCCAAAACACTAATGGATTGGTCAAATATCATTCTTTTTATATACAAACAAAGCAAAGTTATCTTCAGAGTTGAGACTTCATTTAATAATCACAAGTTTCTGGAATCCACTGATTGTAATGCAGTGTATTAACAGGCCAAACATCATGAAAGAAGTCACATCATGAGAACATTCATTGTTTAAGATACCAACCAAACAAATCGTTAAAGTTGGTGATGTAATATACTTGGATCAATGTGGAATGCATAAACCTACTGAAAGGTGCCTGAATGACAGCGCTTAATTCCATGAAAAAGGAAACTGCCAATTGCATACCTTACAGGTACAGCTAGAAGACTTTTAACACCTCTCTGGCCAAGCTCAACAAGAGCTTCATCAGTGTAGGGCTTCAGCCATTGTACAGGTCCAACTCGGCTCTGGTCAGGTAAAAATAAAATAAAATAAAAGAGGGATAATAGGTCATATTGCAAGATATAAGCAATAATAAACATAGTTAAAGGTACAACCTAATGATGGAAATAAGGAAAGAATGCTCAAGTAAAATAGACAGCAACCCAGTATAGCACTCATAAACAAGGAGCAATACTGAGTGGTAAACCTTTTGAACTTAGATAGTATAACCAACCTGATAAGCAAGAGTATGATCATTGTGAAATCCTCTAGCTTTTAACTCTTGCATTATTAAGTAGATGCACTCCTCCATCTGATCTTTGTAAGGATCTCCTGCATCCTGCACGTAACTCAATGGCCACTACATGGGCACTGAAGAATATCATGACCTAAGATTCCATACAAAAGAAGAAAGAGTCAGAAAACCAGTGCACGCCTACCTAAGAAAATAGACTGTTTTTGGGCGCCACAGAATTATGCATAAAAAAAATTCAATAATTGAACTCACTTCTTCAGGCTTAGCAAATTTTTGTAGCTCTTCACCAATCAAGTCAGCCGTAGACTTGATATAACCTTCTCATTGATACCAGGACTGTACAATGGCAACTGGCAACCATGATAGATATGCATCTTCTCTGAAAGTTCACTCACATCCAGAGAGGTTTTAGGTAATACTTTCTATGTGCTGCAAAAAGAAAACAAGAAATTGATACAAATATAACACCTGAATATATTCTGGAGAACATGGAAACTCGACCCAATTGTGGATATGGAGAACTGAGGATAAAGAGGCAGCACAACAAGCTTTGCTATGCTATCCCTCTTAATGCGTCAGATAAAATTAAAAATACAAGTTAGATAGGTCTGCAATCAAAAGCTTATGTAATTAGGAGATTCACAATTAGTTTGAAAGGATTTGATCATTTGTAGAAAGATTAAAGTCTCACCTGATGAATTGCTTCTTCAGTGAAAGGGTACCTGCCGGTAACGCATCCCGACATAAACATTGGCGGTCAAACCCTTGTTGGCTTGCAAAGCCATTTCGATCCCATCAGCCTGCAACAATTTTCTCGAAGTGTAAATGCATTTGTCTACAGGAAGAAGCAGTGGCACACATAAAACTGATAAAGGAAAGAAAGCAGCAGAATGACCAAAACATGCTTTTCTGAAAGAAAACTTGAATTCTAATTCTTAAAGAGGACATGCATTCTACCAGCTCGTCTGTAATTTTACGCAAACGGGAACCACCTCCAATAGAAGCATACCCTTCTTTACTTTTAGGAGCACGGAGCACAGAGATTAATTTTGCCAAAGGTCTCTGAAGAAACCGAAACAGACAAGGAAGTCTTATAATATCCTGCATTGTAACCTTATAATTGTCAGTTCCACTCCAAAACTGAAGGAAGAAAGCTGTCTAAGACGAAGAACTGTCCATTAGCTGCTCCTGCAAGAAAGAAGGTTCTCAAAGCCGCGTCGTTTTGGTGGGATCCCATTTTTGGTTCCTTAAATTACCCTTGTCAAAGAGATACTCCATATGCAAACCCTTTGTCTAAACTGGTAAATGCAAGTCCGGCTTTGTTTTAGGGTTTTTGCGAACCACTATATAAGCTTGTGCTAATCACCTAAACTACATCCCGCGTGCTCTACTTTCTGTGCCACGACACGACACGACACGACACGTCTCTGTTTCTTCTACTTTTGTTTTTTCAATATATGTAAAGCATAAATCTAATTTCTCTAATGTGTATGGATAGGCTCCATAACAGAGTCAACAGCAGGCGCCGATCCATGGCGATCTGACTGCCGCTTGGAGCCAAAATTCAGTTTTGCCCGGATGAAGATACCTTGGAACTCATTGTTGTTTCTTGATACAATAATCCGGTTACATCTCTTCTTTGTTTTTTTTAATTGAAAGGATTTTCTTCTTAAAAGAAAAAAAGAACAAAAATTGGAGGCACCCAGTCAGACACGGGTGATTATTGGTTTATTTGATGCCAAATCACCTTTTGCATGGTGCCTAAATTGAGCTGCTTTCACGATTGGGGTGGGTCATTGCTTGATCATGGCTTCCTTCAAGTTTTAAGCAGCTAAATCCCCTAATGGTCTTTCTTACAATGTTTGAAATTGGTCTTTTTGCAGTTTTTCAAATAAACATCTCTTCCTTGTTTTTTTCTCTTTTTTGTCGTTTTCAATTTGCTAAACATGTTCATCTTTAAACAGCACCCAAATGTCAAGTGGTGATTCCGGCTATTCATCAACGGTGAGATCGAGGCTGAGCTTTTGATTGGATGCCATTGCTGATCTGGTGCAGAACTGTATTTGGACTTCCAGTGAGCAAATCATACACTTTAGCTAAACGCTTAACTATATTTTGACTTCCATTTGGACCAATCCAGAGAATCTGTAATGTGCTTTGAACTTCTTCCCTGCATTTTGGGACCAGAGTCCGCATTGATGTAGTTGTTGGGTTCGTATGACTTGAAATTCTTGATTCTACAGGCTTTTCTTGGCCCTGAGATTAATGGTGCATTTTGCTTCAGGCTATAAAGTAGCATGAAGTGCCGGATTCGAAAGAAAGAAAACCAGCCGGAAATTTGAACATGCTATCTAGAAAAACCTAGGAAGTAGGAAGCCCGACTCCAGGAGTTAATCGGAGCACCAAATGAGGCTTGCTCTTACTGTTGAACACGGGACACTTTTTCAGTTGAAATACCATAAACGATATTCATGAGAATGGGAGTGGAGTATGCAAACGTGCAAAGACTTGCTATCCAATCCGGTTCTGGGAAGGATGGGATGAAGGAAAAGATAAATGGAAGCCTGAACTGTCAAGAGATGATGAGGAGAAACAAGGAGCAACGCTGAGCGTTTTGGGAGTTCCAAAATAATTACTAAGATCTCTACTTCGTCATTAATTTTCACTATCACCAATTGAAGTGTTGCTCAAACTGTTGAACATGGGATGAATTTCCAGCTGAGAAACCAAATGTTGTTCGTGGGAGTAAAGTATGCCAGCTTGCTGCGACAAACCAACACAAACCAATGATGGGAAGGAGAAGGTGAAGGAATGGATAAACAGAAGCATAGGGCACAAAACAGGCAAGAGAAGATAAGCTGGAAGGGGTCAACATGTGAGAGAACAAAATTTAAGAGTTAACGAGATTATATAGGCACAACATGCGGACATTTTTGGAGTTCCAACAGAGTTAACGAGATTTGTAGCTGGTTTTACATTTTCTTCCAGTTTCAATCTGCTGCTGCAGGTGAGAAGTTTAGAATCCAACTGCCAGTTATATGACTGTTGGAAATTCAACTTAATCAATTTCGATTCACTACCAGATGGACAAAAAGGCAAGCTGAGTCAATCAGAAAATGGAAATTCAAAAAAAATAAATATATATTGCATTTGATATGAAAGCATGCACAAGTATTTTTCTCATCTAGTGAATCTGATTCAACCGAGGACATTTAATAACCTCACAATTCCTTTAATTTGATTCATAGGAGCAGGAATTGTACTCAAAACAATCCTCGAAGATGATAAACAGAACCACCACTCATTCAAAGCTGCAATTATTCATTCATATCAGATACCACACATGGTGCCTGATGAATTTTCGATAGCCACTTCATCACAACAGGAATTGCTAATGGATCACATCAGAGGCATATCGAAGATATAACAAATCCACCCTGGTAAAAGAGTTCTAAAAATAAACTGGCAAAATCGATTCAATAATATCAAGTTCCATGCAACCAAAATTCCAGTGTACAGGAAAATTTTGCACATAAATTTTCTGCAAACTAAAGCGTCCAAACCACAATAAAGAATTACAAAACTACATTGATATCATATAACTCCATTCTAGCTAGGAAGCGGCTACGCCCATCAGTAAGAATCATCAAAAGCAGCAATCACAATCGAATGGGCAAAGAGGGGTACCTCCACCACTGCTATTGTTAAAACCCAATTCATCTTCTGTATATATGCTGAATCCATCTTCTGTTTTCTTTCGAGACTTAGAAGGCGGGTCAGTAAATCTTCTCTCTTCATCTTCTTTACTCTTCTTCTTCTTTTTCTTCATCGATTTCGGTTTCTCTTCTCCATTTACATTTGCCTTATCAGCCTTTATTTGTTCAGGTTTCTTCCTCTTCTTTCCAGAGAAGATATCATCAATCTCATTACCTGATTTCTCTGGTGTTGATGAGGGTTTTGCCTGCTGTACATCTGCATTTTCTTGTTCTTGTGTAGGTTTCTTGGAAGAACTCTTTTTGGGCATACTGAATCAAGCTAAAAGTTTGATACCCTGTTGTTTTACTAAAATCCATGAAAAAAACAAGAATGCCAAGTATCAATCACCCAATTCAAATGCCAACTAACAATTCTCGAATTCACTAATGGTTTTGAAGACCAACTGATGTAAGTCAACTGACCGGAGAATAGAAGAGTAACAAACAAATAACATCGACATACAACAGAACATCTAGCTCAAAATCAGCAAAACAAAAGGGCCACGGCCAGCAACCTGAATTCCCACATAAGATGCAGCAAATGGTTCAAACTCGAGAATATCTCGGAATGTCATTTTCTTCATTATTGTCATGGGCAGAGAAAAAAGATGAAAATTCTCAGTTGATATGCATTGTTTAGTAATCAAAGAAAGTGTATACATCTAAAAAAGTCGCCAAATTAATTGTTCTCAGGCTAAATCCTTTGCTACGTTTTCCAGGCAAACACAAGCAAGTCGGGGTTTTTTTTTAAAAAAAAATATTTTTAGTATGAAAATCAAAATCAAATAGAAGGTAGGAATTATGAAACAGATAAGAGAGCATAACTATAGCAGTAGGAAGAAAACAAAAAAAACAAAAAACCGGGAGAGAGAGAGAGAGAGAGAGAACTAACCTTAGCTTGCTTGCTACCTGTTGAGATTGGAGACGAAGCAAGGAAAGAAGAACTCTAAAACCCTTAACGTGATGGACGACGCGACTGCGGAGGATTCTGTGGTTTTGTAGGTAATGCTACTGTAGTCGCATCCCCAGGATATTACTGTGCGGTCTTTAGGGAGTTTAACGTGGAAGGTTGGATTCTGATCTCATCATCAATACCTGTTTTATTCAGGTGTGTGATTTGTAAAGCTTCAAATTTCTCTTTTCTTCAAGTTTTTTTAAGTGATAATAAATGAATTTTAAAATATTCTTCTTCTATTTTAATTTTTATTTTATTTTCGGCACTCCAATACGGAAGAAATATAAGAGTAATTTCAAATCTATGAAGAGATTTTCTACCGAGGATATTTGCATACTTTAAAACCTGATCTGGTCTGATAGGTCGATCTGAAATTTAATTGATTTGAAGTTGAAATTGAAACGGGTTGAAAAAAAAACAAGAAAAAAAAACCTGGTATGACTTGGCTCACTCAACAACCCAGTTGACCTGGCAAGACTCCATTAAAAACCCAGTTCTAAATTGTTGATTTTTATTTTTTACTAAAATGACATCGTTATGATTTTTTTAAAAAAAATTAACCCGATCGATCTGGTAACTCGATCAAAACCTGAAATCCGAGTCTTAAACCTAGCCAGATCTAAAAACTAGGTTTGCATGCTTAGCTTTGTTAAGTCACTCCAATCCCAGTTTCCAAATAAAATTTAAAAAAATGCAGCCTAAAATTCCCTCTCGACATCGTTACACACATGGTGAAACCTAAAAATTTATTGATTTCACTGCAAATACCCTCACAAAACATTGTTTATTAAAATAATGTTATTTTTTTAATTCCTTTTTAATTAGTCACGAAACTTTTTCTTTCATTTCTATCCTTACACATTCTGTTGAATTTGTTTTGATTACCTTGGGATTCTTAAGAGTGTCAACTGTCAAGAACAAGTCCTCATACGTGGTTGATGTTTAATTTTACAAAAATAAATTTGGTTTTATTAATTAAACAAAGTGTTTTTTTAACTATTCAAAACACGCCTTTTCTTTTTGCCTTAACATTTTATCAAATTTATTTTTTGGTCCCTTTAGTTTGAGAATAATTCATTTTGATATAAAACTCTCATTTCTTTACATATTAGTCCATGAATTTGAGAAATGAGGGACAAAGTCATCAAAAAACAGTGGTTGAGGAAGAGAACATTTGGTTGGCCACATTTTGACAAGAAAAATTTGATGGTGGTGGTTTTTATCCATAAACATATTTGAAAAATTAGAATGAGATCCATTTAGAATTTTTTTTATTCATTTGATTTTCTTTTATTTTTCAATTAATTTAGAATATGTTAGGGCTGGGAAGTAGTTTATGGAGGTTTTATAGTGTTTTTGAGGTGTTTTCAAATATTAACAACTTGAAAATTAAGCTTTTGGGGTTCAAAACTTGAACCCTAATCTTCCGGTCATTAGGATGGACTAGAAACGTAACAACGAACAATAGCTCACCTATCATTAGAGGCAACTTATTACCTGTGTGTGTGTGTGTTATATAGGCTTTTTAAATAAAACAGACGTATAATCTTAGCTTGATAGACATAAAGACATGGGCCTTCTTAGAGAGCTAGGCATGACTAGGCTATCCAGGGTCGCACGCTTATCCTGTTTTTTGTTGCTTTTTTATTTATAGCTCATCATTATTTAAAAAAAAATATTGGGTTGCTCTTTTAATAACATGTTGTTCTTCTAATAATGTATATTTTTGTTATTATATAATTAAATAATTTTTTTTGAAAAAAAGATGTTATTAAGTCAATCAAGTTCATGATCTAAGTCATAATTTTAGTGGATTAGCTCGAGTTAACCTAGATCAATTGAAGATATCATCGTCTCAAAATTTTAAAAAAATGTTTTTTTTAAATTAATTAATGTTAAATATTATAAATATATTAATTTATTAAATTCTTAAATTAATTAGAATATATTTTAGATATTATTTTATTAAATATCATTCATTTTTTACTTTACTTTTCAAATAATATTGTAGCATTTTTTTCATAATATTAATAAGTATTTTTTTAACGGCCCATTGTTATTTTTCTTTACAAAAAAATAATGCATCACAGTCTTAGCACGAGAATTTTAGTCTGCTAACATTAGGAAAGTAACATCAACCTGTATTATCATCTTCTTGGACTTTGAATCTTTTAGAAAGTATTACCTAAAACATAGTGAAGACACTCCATGAGAGTTCAACAATATATATAAAAAAGAAATAAACAATATGCATCTAAACCTTACAAAAGGTTGTATACGTGTTATTTCTGAATAAGGTGATTGAGTTTTGTTGCATATGAGGAACATATTTTCATCTCATAGGAAATCTAAGTTGCAGCCTAGAGAAGATGGTTATTCTAAATTCTTAAACAAATCAACGACAATGCATATAAAATAGATCTTTCAGATGAGTATAGTGTTAGTGCTTCTTTTAATGTTTATAATCTTTTTCTATTTAATATAAGTGATGTTTAGAGATCGAATCCTTTTGAGAAGAGGAGAAATGATGAGATTCAATAAGCATCACTAAAAAATCCATTAGAGGTGCTAATTGAGCCAATTATGAGGTCAAGGGACAAGAAATTTAAAGAGACATTCAATTGGTTATTCAAGATATTTAGACCAAAACAAGCTTCAAGACTTCAACAAGGGATGAACAAGCTTTAATTAATATGAATGAGATCCTTATTGAGCTTGAGCATCTGGTAGCCTTGGCAATGTAGGGAGAGATGACAAGAAGTTGTGTTTCCTTTTGTTTTGTGGATTTTCTCTTTGAAAATGTTTTCTTATTATTCAAGAATATCAGAGACAGTTTTAGACTTATTTCTTTTAATGTAAACTTTTATGCTAATAAGCATAACTTTTGATCCAACTCTTAGATCAAGTTGTAATTTTTCCAAAAGATTCTAAAAACCTTGTTTCCTATAAAGTAAAAATTTATTGGTGATAAGACATCAGAAAGACTTTACAATAAAGTACATAAGCTATTGTGCGAGAATTGCATTATTTTTCTAGTTGGTTTAAGATTATTTTTTCTATTCTATTCAGAACTCTTTTGTTATTTTTTTCAGCCTTGTTTATGATGTTTCATCTAGTATAAATAAGGTTATTTATCTTGTATTTAAGTTTTTTATTCAGACTTGGTTTATTCAGAAATAATATTTTGTGTGGCGAGGTTGCTCATCAAACTCTTGAAGACTTATCAAATATTAACAATCTTTGTGGTGTTCTTCCTTATAATCAATAAGTTAGGGTCTTTCATCCAATATTTTTGATTCCTTAGCTTAGGTAATTATTGAGTTGAGTTTTTTTATTAATCTAATTTTAGCTTTCTTATGTTGTTTCTATCTTGTTAATGGGTTTTAGGGTTCTTACCCTTTAGGTTTGCATCACGAACAATGGGTTTCAAAAATTAGATTGATCAGATGACCGAGTTTCAAAAATCCTGACCCATCACCTGACTCGTGATATCTATTTCTTAGGTTTGTTTAACCCATTATCATCTATATATATATTGCTTTAACGGATTAGACCAAGTCAAATAATGCAACGGGTTAGACCAAGTCAAATAATGCAAATATTATAAGTGAGCAATTGTTTTTTCAACACCTCTACTTTTAAGATTAACTTGACATATAGTTGTAACTAGATAAGTGGCCTACGATGACACACCATTTTTTTTAGCTTCAAGAAAAGAATATCCAGGTCGCATGAAATTTTCTAACAATGAGCAAGTCAATTTTGAAATCTCTTATCCGTCACTCATCTAACCCGAGTTTCAAATAAAACCATTTAGAAGGTGCCTTGAACCAACATAGTCAATCTAACAGGTTCGAAGACAACCAAAATGACCAGCATATGCGTGATTCAAAGGCAACCGTAATGGATCAGCTGAGTTTAACAACCGTGCTCTTTCTAAAATAATTTTTTGTTTAACTCAATAGAAAAAAAAAATACTCATTCGCAAAATTAAGTACCAACCAAGTTGAGCACAAATTAGTAAAGATCCAATTTTCAATGATGAAATTGGAAAGAGAAAAAAAAAACCATTGTTAAAAAAACTAGACCGACTCAATGGGCCAATCTAGAACTCAGGCCACCCGGGATATGGACTAATCCGAGTTGAAAAATAAATGGAGGAAGAGATTAACCCCAATTGATCCGATCAACAGAGTTGATCAGATCAATCAAGAGAAACCTGCTCAATAACCTGTTGACATTTTTTTAAAAAAAAAATTATCAAAATGACTTAGTTTCAATGTCTTTATAAATAATTTGTTGACCCTCCTGACTTAAGGCCTTGTATTATCCTAGTTCAACCCACTAGTTGGGTCTAATAAATTTTCAAAAAATCAAAAGAGACAAAAAAAAAAAAAAAGGGTAAGGCAAACGGGCTAAGAGTAAGCCCACACGCTTGCCCATAATTAATTTTCTTTTTAGTTAGGTTTAAAAAAATAATGTTACCTATTTTTCCAGAATTCAGACACCACAAATGGCTGGATTATAGGCAATAAATATCAAGGGCTCAAAAACCTATTTTAAGTGTTTTTTTATTGAGAAACACTTAAGAAACATCGTAGGGACCTCAATGAATTGATTTATGTTCTTAAAATAGATCAAAATAAACCATTAACCTCAAATCTCAATCAACACAATATTGAAAGATCCAATTAAAAAGAAAGAAAAATCAGTCACCAAAGGCAAAAAAAAAAACTAGAGCTGACATATTTTTCAAAAAAATAAAAAAGTCAGTTAACCATATAAAAGATTAATTAAAACAAATAATCATCCCGAAACCCCAACCAACACAACATCAAAAAATAGAACTGAAAAGAAAAAAATTCAAATAACAAAAAAAGGACCATAAAACCCTGATGGGAGATAAGACTTGCAGATATGAAAACCTTAAAAATATCCAACAATGATTTATCTTGTAATAATATGATTTCTCAGCTGAAACCTTCTATGAGCAAGAGAATGTTCAATTTTTCCACAAAAACTATTATCATTTTTATTATACGAAGAAGTAAAATATATAGTGAAATGCATGATCAAATGTAGATGGAGATACTTTTTTGAAACCTCGAGGTGCTAAGTTAATTTAAGGATTTGTCTGGGAAAAAATGAAATGACCATAGAGGTTTACCCCTTCCCTTTTTTTTTACCACGTTTACCAAGACCGGGTGTCGAAAAGCAAATTTAATTAGTGGCATCACAGTGTCCAGACTCCAGATTGTCCCCTGCCTAATAATCTGTGAATTAGCGAAGCTGCAGTTGTGGATTGTTTAAGCCCTTGCTTCTTCTAAATTGCATTACTTCTTCACCTTTCCACTAACTGATACAAATTCACGTTTAGATTGAAGAAAAAAAAAACCGAGTCTCGTATATAACTGGGAAAAGCGAATTTTGAAAAGCGAATTTTGAGCGAGCAGGCGAGATGTATCTGGCTTCAGCTTGTATGATCTTATAGTTTATTCTCTTACAGTTGAGATGTTGATCATCATTACAAAGCTTAGATGTAATCCTATCCTGACCAACCTCGCACTTCATCTGCTGATCACTTTTTTTGATCCCCAGACATGTAGCAGACCCTCCCAAACCCACCCGACTGTTTCTTGTCTGCATGCAAAATCCTCTTTACAGGCAAGTTCTTATTCTATGTTCTCACATGATTCTATTAAACCATGAGACACTGGAGTTCCTAAAATAAACATACCACAACAAACAGGCAATTCAAACAACTGTACTTTCTCATTATGGGAAGCCTGCATGGTAAACGCCAGAGGACCAAGCACCACACTAGCAGATGCCAGGTACAGTTTGAGTTTCAGAGTTTCAGAGCACGTTCCATTACAAGGAAAAGGGAAGGATAATACACAAAGGAATATGGAACATAAGGTTAGGTTTGACCCATGCCTTAAAAGCAAAGCAGAGCACCTTTCTTCATTCCACCTGTGAATAACCTCCACCACTTTCAGCCTTTGTCCTGAACAAACCCATCATTTCCATCAACAAATGATTACACATGTTATGAAGAATAAAACATTGTTTGAAGGGCATTTATGATCTAATTCCTATTTGCTTTCAAGTTGGGAGAACATAACCTTGACCAGTGAGTTGTCACTATGAGTAACAGAATCAAGCAGCATATTAGGAAGTACACTTAAATGTACAAGTTGCTACAATAATCAAGATGTCTATGGAAGCAAGACGAATATTAAAATAGAATTATGATCTAATTCTATTTGCTATCATGTTGGGAGAACACAAGCTAGACCAGTGACGTGTCACTATGAGTAACAGAATCAAGCAGCACATAAGGAAGTATATTTTGGACTTATAAGTTACTACAATAATCATGGTTTCTATGGAAGCAAGAGGAATATTAAACTTCTAGCGAGTAAGACCACCAATACTCATCACCTTAGATCAAACTCCCTGTGTCCACTGCTAATCGCTTACTAACAAGAATTTCCAAAAAAAAAAAAAAAACCGAATAGCACAAGCATAATGTGAGTCCATATATTAATGGCATGGCCTATGCAGGAAAACATTAGGCAGCATCCTAATTTGTCATAAGAACTAATGATTTTGCATAAAATGCATAACATGAAACACAGGGTGTCTCAAATGGACATGCCAACATCAAATCTTAAATCAAATCCTCATCAATAATCAAGCACATAATTATCTGAATAGTGCCCCTATATGCTTGGAATATTCCACAGAGGTATAAGCACTTACTTGTGGTCAGAAGGGTTGGGCATAAGTTCATAAACAATGGTGGCAACAACATCCCTCTTCAACTGTTCATTGTAGAAAAGAAAGTGTCATTTAGATACCAATCCTTAGTCCAAACAGACGCACAAAGCCGTAAAACTTGATCTTTTGCAGTGCATTTACCTGGGTGGCTTCACCTTTGAAGCCAATATAGTGTATCTGACTTGTATCGCCACCAAAATTATCAGGGAAATGCAATGTGATGCTTGCCACACTTTGAAATTTGGCGTATCTATTAATGTGAGCAAATATAAAATCAGCAAATACAAGATAACTGCTGGTGAACCAAACTTAATTGAAACAATGAAATATAATTTCTTTTGACTCTTCTTTGTTGTATTCATTCTCGTTCGGATGAGATTAAATTAAGGATTTCCAGAATTGAGATGGTAGGCAGTTACAAAATGGAACAAAGTATTTGAGTTCAATAAGCTAAGTAACAGTGCGGTAGGGAATGATTACCTTGTCTGAAACTCAAGTACTCCATTCAAATTTTCAACCAAATCCCACTCCTTAAAACAATAAAAACCACTACTGTCAGTAAGGTATATTATTGAGTTTAGTGATAGCTGAGCAACAACCAAGATGAAACCATACCTGAACAGCTTGCATACTTTGAGCATCTGAGAAGTCAATGCCATCTCGATTGATAAACCTAAATAATTTTAAAGAGCAAGCAAATCTAAGTTTTTTTTGTTACAAAAAGTGGTCACAGCAGAGAATATTGAAAGAGAATTTGTATTATTCAAAACGCTGCTTTAACATCAGTTCCTTATATATTTACTAAAAAAACTAGCCTAACTGATCTGGATGGGAAAGTTCCATAGCTTAACAATCATTGTACATCCAATGACTCAACAAGAAGAACATACATTGAGTGAATGAAAAAGGCAAGTATGCTAGCTAGGTTGGAATGGTAATGCCTCATTGATGCTGCACAATAAGGCTGGCTTGAACCTGTCTTTGTAGGGATGCATTAACACTCGAACATTATCACACCAAACAGGGAGAATGCAACAAAAAAAATCTAAATATACAAAATATGAAGTTCAAAGTTGCCTAAATATTACCATAATGATGAGAACATTGGGGTCTGAAACACACACACACACACACACACAAGGTAGAGTGAGGCCATTCAATAATTTAATTAAAACAGCTTTGAGTAAGTTCTATGGAGTTGCGTAAACTACGTCAAATCAGCAGCATCTACCATCTGTAGAAGCTTCAGAATTACTCCCGCTTGCAAAATTTCAAGAACTGCAATGAAGAAGTAACAACACAACATGGAAGTTGAACTTACGCTCTCATCTTAGAAGGACTTGTTCCATCAGCACCTCCAACAATTGAAATGCTCTTGATCTTAACATCCGATGTGAATCTACCACAATTAATCCAGCAGAAACATAAGAAATCCAGAAAGTTATCTCAGGTAGATAGAAGGAAAAAATATCCAAACCCCAAATCAAAGTGACGCAATTAAAAACAATCATCAACAACATTTTAAAAATTGAAGCCTCCAAGTCTCCAAACATTTTTATTCGTTATAAAACATAGGTCACCAAAGTGGAACGATTTTACCCGTATTGAAAGAGGTCAAGCAATTTTTTATATGAATAAAGTGCTATTTTGTTATAATAACTGGATTGGCAAACAAAGGTATGAAAACTGATTAAAGAAAATTCTTTGACAGGCGAGAATAACATACAAGCAATGTTAAATTTCTGTGAGCTTCGAGATTCCAGCCGGTACAAATAATTTGGTAAGCACCCATTTCATTATTATCCAGATAATGATTAGTAGCATCACTAAATAAGAGGCCACGCTACATGAAAAAAGAATTCGCAACTTACGGAATGTAAACAAGTAACTCAGGATCACCCTCGTTGCTTTCCAAATGCCCCTATCATTGAATATGTGTTAAATTAAATTAATAATCAGAAAAAAAAAACACCCAAGAAAAATACCGCAGAAGAATCGAGACGGTGCTCCCAAGCTTTAAAAACTGATTTAGCACTTCCTGGAACTGCCTCGTTTAAAGCTGATACCTTTGAAGGAAAACAAAACAAAAAGAAAAAACAATAAATTATTTTGTTGATTTCTACGCAGAAGAATTTGATGCAAGTGTGAAGTAGAAGAAATTTGACACCTTGGGGAGGTCTATGTGTTTGTAGAGCGACCAGTTAGAGGAGCAATCGTGATCTTCACAGCTATGATCGTGTAAACAAGCCATTTCCTCTTACAATTGCAAATCTTGAAGCCTGAGAATAAGATTGGCGGGGGGTCTTGCAGAAGTGCACCGATTTATCGGCTGGATGAATGATTTTGTCGGCCCACGTGTGATTCCAAACTCGCTTTTGTTTTGTCGTTCAAACTTCACTCTTGTTTTGTAGTTTTCTTACTCAATTTTTTATCGAGGCTTCTAAAGTTTCGTTCTTTTAGTGGGGTTTGTAAATTATTTACATATTCACAAATGGTCATTTGGACAGCCTCGATACTTGATATTAAACTTAGAAATCTTTAAATTACAAAATCTTGAAAATTCCCAAGTTTTTCTTGAAAATATGAATGAGAGAGTTTACTTTAAAAAAAATAAAGAATGTAATATTTTATTATTTATATTATGATAGAAAAGATAAAGATAATACAAACAAAAACGTGTTTAGTTAAAGAGATAAAGTCAGAAACAAAAAAATAAAAATAAATGAATCACTGAGATATATTTAAAATAAATTTTTATGCTTTCAAATTTAAAATAAATTTTTGTGCTTCCAAAATAGAAAGTATAAAGATGATATCTCTCTAGAGATAACACTTATTATGTTTTATTGTATCTCATTTTTTGCTTTATGATAAAAATAAATAAATAAATATAAAAATGATATTTCCAAACAAAATTTTGATTTTTTTAAGGCAAAAAAAAACTTGTTGGAGGAAAAACTAAGCTACCATGTCAAAAATTAAGTTCCTCATTAAAAATGACCAAAACCATCCTTTTTTCAATCAAAAACAATAACAATTTTGCCACTTCAAAACCGGTAAAACATGATTTACCAAGATCAAATATATCATTTTACCAAGATCAAATTTATTATTTTACGGCTAAAGCATTTTTAGAGTTAAGAAAGGGAATTTTTGGTGGTCTAAATTGGTTTTTCTACGGTCAAAATGATTTTTTATATTAATTTTATAATAATAATAATTTTATTAAAAAAATAATTACACTTCACATGGGTGAAGCAGTGATGTATTGGCTATTTATAGCGAATGTACAATTTAGAAAAGGATTTTTTAAAAAACTATTTTAGAACAAAAGAGTTCACCGAGAACAATTTTTGACACCCCCCTCTTTACTCCATCTTTTTTGTCTGTCTTTTGCCTTTTTTAAAAAAATAAAAAATAAAAATAAAAATGAGAGGGAGATCTGGTTGTTAAAATGAAAATAGAATGAGAGAACAAATCATGGTAGCCCAATCCATCCTTTAAAAACACCTTACCTGTTGATTTATAGACCTAATCTAGGCTCATCCACACCAAATCAAACTGCAAATAACCACAATCATTAGGTCTAACTTTAAAAAGATCTTGGTCATTGATCAAATCCGCTTGATTTAGGCTCACCAACATCGAATCATAGCCCAGATAGATCTCAGTCGTTGATCCAGCTTAAAACAACTCAGATCTAGATTGTTAGATTAAATCATAGAGAATACAAATTATCCAACTTAGGTGAGCTCACTGATCTTACCATAGACCACATCACACTGGAACCTAACCACATCTTATTTTCTCTCCTTGATTGCATTAATTCCAATAGTCGTATCTCCATATTTTTGCCACCAAACACTGGAACACCATAAAAAAGGAGCGCCTCCCCCGACTAAAACATGAAGCTTTAGTGGCCAACATCACCAAAATTAGTTGGAAAAGGGAAAATCGTGGCCACTCGAGACTTTATCGTCACCAATCTCCCCCTGGTCGGCTATGATATACACAACCACCATTAACTGATGAACGAGAATCGAGATCAAGATCTTTTTATAGAACCTATTGAATATCATTCCATCTTACACAAGGATTTAACAATTAATACTATTTGAAAACATGTAGAATATTTTTCCTAATTTTATCTAGGGTGGTGAATCCTCTCTTGATCACTCAAATACTTTCATATAATTTATGTTTATATCCAATGCTTGCTCATTTGTTATCATTATCAGGATAATGTGTAACATGATCAAAACTTATTACTCTCTATATAAGATAATTTAATGATCTCAAGTCTAAGGATCACTTACACAACCGTTATGTGAACCTTTCCATAAATGCATGTGATATCTCCAAATGGAATTCTCATGCGGGTCAGTTCAATGTACATGTCATCACATAAGCACCTACATATTATTTCTATGTATCCATCATATCTCAGCTTATGAGATCATATGCTTCTTTTCATAAAGGAAAGAACATAATATATACTAGTCTCAACAGTTATAATAAATGTCTATTATTAAGAGACCATTGATCATGAACATTTAAGAAAAATACTTTGATGCAATAAAAATCTCATAATTATAACATCTTTATAATTTTCTTTGCAAAATGTTTTTGTTCCATGAACTTTATCCTTATTGTAGATTCATTTATCAAACATTAAATTCATACATTAAATATAAATGAATATTAAAGATAAATAATACATTTATTTAATAAAATTAAATATGTTCTGCGTGAATAAAATAATGTCACGTATAACTAATTGATTGGCTACAAGACATATAAACTAACAGCTTGACCATGTGATCAAAAGGCTCGTATCATATAATTTAATTAATTGTTGCCATATGAGATTAGTTGTTGATTTATTGATTAATTGCATATACATCATCATGAATTATTTTGTGAGATGAAATCTCAAATTTTGTAATTCGATTTTGATTGTGATCTGATTTTTTCTGATATGAGAAGATTTGGTATATCGATTGCTTGATTATCTTTGCGTCCTAATCATCGACGTGTGATGAATTTCGAGTTAATTTCAAAACCTTGTGTTTAATCGGTTCACATATAAGTAATTCATTTTCAATTGATTTTTTAAAAAGATTTCATGTTCAATCAGTTAACCTATAAAAGATTCATTTTCAACTGATCTTTATCAAAAAAATCTCATGTTTAAGTGGTCCACCTATGAATGGTTTATTTTGACCATTTGATTTCAAAATGTGTTTCTTTTTTTATTGATTTGCCATGAGAGGTTTAGTTTTGACCTATCATCTTTAAAATGTTATATTTAATCGGTTCACCCATGAACGGTTTGTTTTGACAAGCTAATTTCAAAACTTGTGTTTCATGATTGGTTTACCCATGAGCGGTTCATTTTTTACAGATCCTTTTTAAAATATTATGTTTAATCGGTCCACTTATGAGAAGTTTGTTTTGGCTAGTTGATTTCAAAACTTGTGTTTTTTAATCAGTAAACCCAGGAGCGGTTTGTTTCTTTACCAATCCTATTCAAAATGTTATGTTTAATTAATCCATCCATGAGTGATTTGTTTTTTTTTTTTTTATCAATCCTTTTAAAACTTGGGTTTTCTAATCGATTCACCCTTAGCATCTTGCCATTAATTGACCACTTGAAAGCATATTTTCTCTTATTTAACGTGATTGTTTTTATGTGATGATGTGTTGCATGCTATATATAAATAATAAAAACCTAGAAATATGGTTGGTTGATGATGATGATTATATTTTGTGTGTAGTTTATGTTTGGTTCTACTAGGTTCGGCGTTTCACCTCTTGTGTTAAAAGGTGGTAAAAATCAAGAATTCCATCATATACATCAATAATTGAAATCTTATTTGCTTATGTGCTTATATGTTAATTTTATTACCCGCGCCATCGAGTCCTGAGGCCACCATATTCCCAAGAAAGGGATTCTTATATATTTTTTATTTTATTTTATATCACTCTTTTTTACATGCATTATAATCAGAAAATTTTCCTATGATTATTAATGTGTTCACTACAGCTGAACTTAAGCTAGATGTTGGAGGGATATTATTGATTGAGTTCATCTTCCCTCTATATAACCAACCTTTTACCCATACTCTAGTTAGATTAGTTATTAGGTTTGTAGGATCGTTAACGCTAGGTGGTGACTCTTTTATTTGAATGTGTGATGTCATATCATCATTTCTCTCATTTCATGAAGGGTTTCTTATCTAAAAAGCAACCACTAGAGACCCGCATGAGCGAGTGTAAATAGATCAGGGTTGGGAGGTCACGTCCACCAGTAACAAAATGATGGCTCCACCAGCAACCATAGTTTTGTTTGGTTTAAGTTGTGTATGAATGTCATAAGCATCATTTATGGTTTATGGTTTTGTGTTGATATGTTTGATTTTTTTAATTTTTTATTCCATTTGTTTTTCTGAATGATTAACTTTTGTGTTGTGTCTGCTAGTGTGTTGGCCTGTAAATTGTCTGTATATATATATATATACACACACCTGCAAATGAACTTTTTATATTATGATTTATTTCTGGAATTGATATGGAACCATCCCTCACACTCACAATACATGATATTTTTCACACATTGTCTCTATTTAGGGAGGAAGTAGTGGCTTCTCGATCAGCTTGTTCTTGCACTATAGCTCATGATAAGGTGAACCTCTAGAAGCTAGGAAGCATGAGATAGTTATACCAATGGACTTCATCCTTGTCTATGTTTATTTCTCTTTTCTAGACTTGATAGTTGATGACTACTCAAGTAGTGATATACCCGTTGAGACTTAAAGCTTACCTTGATCAATTAACCAATTTAGATCCAAACTTTAAGGGTTTTCACTATGTTAGGGCATAAAAAGCAGGCTAGATGTAATTGAAACTTTGACTACATTAATTTGTTATAATGTTTTAGGATGGATGATCAAAAAGCTCAATTCTAGAAGGCATCATAATACTGGGTTTTATCCAAGTCTCTCAAACAACAAAAAGGTAACTGCTTAAAAGAAAGGTTTCGAGGTAACCACCTAGATTTATATCATATTTAGCCGACAATTAACACCATTTAGGAGCTGTAAGAATGTTGGGAATAGCATGTAGTTGAATAAGCAACAACAATTCAAAGTCAAGTGAATATGGTTACTCTGTTCCAAATCCCCATTCAAAGGACCACCTTTAAAGCCTTAATTTAGTTGCTCGACCCATCTTATTGGTGTTTCTCCATTGGTTTTATTGATCTAACTCCTAACATAGAAGAATACTAATAAATCTTTCTAGTGTCAAGACCTCCTTACAAAGTGTACTCTCGATATCGGCACAATGAGGTGGCAAGCCGAGTTGAGAAGTTGTTCAATAGAAAGATGAATTCGGTTTAGGTGAAAGACAAGAAATGGAATGAGGGGTGGCATCGACATAAATGGTCTGAGTTGTTTGAGGAGAAGTTAGCTAGGTTTGATAATATCTCAAAACGAGTAAGTATCTCAGGGTTGAAAATCTTTAGGATAGTACTATTCCCCTCTAATATAGTTGTGATGAGTGTGGATATTGCCAATGCATTCATTGAGATGAAAGATCATGGGATAAGCCTTACTATCGCAATATTTGCTAAGATATTCTTGTTTCTAGATTATTATCAGAACACCGACAAAAAGGATTAAGATGTTGCGTGCAATATATATTTTTCTTGAATTTTTAACCACATTTAAGCTTATAAATCGGTGTTTAAGTTAGTATGGTGGAATGATTATAGAAATTTAACGGGAATAGTGTTTATCGAATGGAAAAAGTGGTCAATAGTGGATCTCTTAATTCTTATGCATGCAAGATGATGTTATTGTTTGGAAAGCATAATGGATGAGATTAGGCTTTTGGATGTTGTTTTGTGGTAGTCATCCTTGGATCCCATGAATTGGCATTACTGGTTATGTACCATCCATGGTAGCTAGACAGGTTGGAAACCTACGAGGTATCCCCCAGATAAGGATAGGTAGACAATTTAGTTGGGTTTATAGGCAGGTTTGTATGTGGGGTCCCACTAAAGATTAAGAATGACAAAATGATCTAAAATATGGCGAGCGATAATCTAGACTGAATGGGACTAGAAACCACTATATGGTATGACTGATGATAAGCCATCAAGTTATGGAATTGCAAACATGAGGAGCATTAAGTAAAAGCTAGGTCCTCTAGTATGTCTAGGAGTGCAATATACCAAAGTAATAGAGTAAAACGAACTCCTCCAACACTGTACAAGACATTTATAAAGATGTAAGAGGAAAAGGAATAAAACAATTAAGAGAGGCTTACAAAAAAAAATTAAACAAATTAAGTTTGTCAAGCAGGGCATGGAAAAACAAATGGTAGAAACTAAGAGGGACTTGGAGCTCGAGGTTCAAAAAACAAGGAATTTAAAAGTAATTGTGTCAGCTTGCCTAAGCCTCCATGAAAGTGAAGTTCATTGAGATTGACATCCTAAAATGGCAACTTAATGAGGTAGAGTGAACAAAGACTAAACATAACCAATAGTTAAGAACATGATATTGATAGTATTAGAAAAGATCTAGATGAAGTTGAAGGCTCGAAGAAGTTCTCCAAGCTAAAAAGAATAATCTAGAGGATACCAGTAACAAAACGACTAAGCTGATGTAAGCGACACTGAATAGGGTTTAACAGCTAGAACTAGAAGTATAAGAGGTGACTCAAAATCATCTGTATGAGTCCATACATTGGTATAACATGAATAACCACATGATGAAGATTGATAGACATCAGTTACAGAGGCTCAATGAGTTAGAGGATCAAATTGTTGTAGTGAGGCAAGAGGCTCGACATTAAAAGACACTAGTAGTTATATAAGAAGGTACAATGCACTCATGTTTGATCTATCTTGATATGGCCAAGTGTTGGGCTATTGAAAAGACAGACAAAGAAATTGAAGACTGTGACATTTTAAAAAAATGATGTTAGAGACTTTTTGTATGGAAAATTAAAAAAAGTCTTGTTTTCATCAATGTTGTTTTGGCAAAGAAAGGTTTAAGCTCCTTTTGTAATTAATGAAGTCTTCAACTTTTATAAGTATGATGACTTATGAACACTTGAAGATAATGCTTATAATGAATTATTTATGAATAAGCCTTTGAAAATGATAACTTTCTAATTAAATTGATTCGTAAAAATTATCATGACTTGCATGTATGATGATTATAATAATTAGTTCCTATAACTCATTGAGAAATATCTTAGTCAAATGCCATATACTAAAATTCCAATTCATATAAGATTACTTTATGGAATTAAATTAGTACTCTTATAAATTAAATCTATTTAAAGTTACTGAGGAAAGTATCTCATTACTAAACTAATCTCATGTAATTCTAATAGCAGTAAGTCAAGAACTGAACTTTCCATCACCATCTCTCAAGAAGGTCAAATCTATATCCAATCTCATACCTTTAGTTTATTATTACTTGAACCATTTATTTATGTTCCGTGTGCTTTTGCTTTATTTTTCTTCATGGAAATATAGGTTATTCTATTATGATCACACTTCATTCTTGAATCTACAACACCTAGTTAAAAAAAAACAGAGAATAAAGAGAGAGCCTTACTTGAGTAGAACTAGATGCTCTAAAAGTGAGATCACAAGGCTTTCTATTGTGCTTGAGTGAAGCCTACAAGCTTTATTTCTCTGATGGAGTTCTTTCCAACATGAGGGTGGATAGGTTGCTCTTGTTGTTATTCCTACATCCACTCCTCATGATATGACATGTGCCAACTTTCTTCTCACCATCTATTGAAATAATCAATGCTAGTATTGTTGTTAGTATTATTTGTTTTTGGAATGCATAAGGGCATGTTCGAGATGTTCTTTTTAAAGGCACCATATCCCATTATAGTGCTACCGTAACCACATAATGCACATGTGATTGATCTCACTGTCATAGAAATTCCTAATGGGAAGAAAGTGATAGAACCGGACTATAAAAAGCTAACTGACTATTAAAGAATGTCTTAGAGAGATCAAGGGAATATGCATGTCTGACCCTCTCTTGCCACTCGACAGATGCTTGGTCTCTAATACTGTTATCCTAAAAACATTTATGTACTGGAGTTTACCAAGTTCACGGGAATTCAATGTCCAATGACACACCTGAGAATCTACGTAAACAAGATGGTAGAGGTTGACAATGATGAAGTTTAAAACTTTTGATTCATTTCTTTGTAGATAGCCTCGATAAAACCGCTTTAAATTGGTTCATTGTTCTAGATGAGATAAAGATCAAGAAATTGAGAGATCTCATTGAAGTATTTGTGAGGTAATACAAGTTTAATATTGAAGTGGTCCCTAACACATCAAGCCCTCAGTCTATGAAGAACAATCATGTAACAACTCAATTTCCTGGGATTAAATGTACATTTGATATAGAGATTGCTATGATTTTGTTTTGATATTTTACTAAAAATCCAGCAACATTTTCCCATTTGGTAACATTGTCGAGTTATCGAAATCATTAATTTTCATATTAATCATCTTCTAGTACACAGTCCAATTATCTTGAACATTTTCTAATGATTACCACAATCTCAAATAATCTACATCTATTATTGAATTCTACTAATACTCATCACATAACACAAGATGGTCATATTATTTATTTATTTTTAGATTAAGGAAAATATAAAAATATTACATTTGAAATCTCTTTTTTCTTTTTTCTTTACTTTAATCACTTTAATTATATCGCTGGTTTTTGTGTTATATGTTCTTAGTGTGTTTATTTGTATTTTTTGATATTATTAGTGGAACACCTACATGTGATTAGAAAATTAAAATTATATCTTAATTATATTAATTATCTATAATAAATAGTATATCAGTCATTATTAATAAAATTGTATATATAAATCATTTTGTATCTCTTTTATGTTTATGAATATAATATTGGATAATTTGCTTATTATGTATCTAAAAAGAATATATCAATCACTTAAAATTACATCATATAACATTTAGTATTTCATATAGAAATACAATTTATAAATACTTTACTAATACACTAATTTTACATATTTTTAATAAATACACTATTATCATACATTCATAATTATAAATTAAACTTCAATTATAAAGTAAATTTATAAACTAATTTTTACAAGTTCTGAAATATAATATTATAATAATAATTATTATATGTATTAAAATAATTAAAAATAATAATAATTATTTTTATTTATAAAGTAAGATTTTGTTAGTAAGGGAAGGTGGAATAGTTAGGTTCGTTTTATAAGGTTTATAATAACTATTTATATAAAGAAGAAAAAAATTAATACCAGTCAAATATAGGTCAGATGATGAGATGGGTGAAGATGCAATTGCCTGTTTAAAAATGTGATACATGTTATTTTTTAAAATATTTTTCACTTGAAAATATATTAAAATAATATTTTTTTAATTTTTGACATCAGCATATCAAAATGATAAAAAAACATTAAAAAATATTAATTTAAAGCTAAACAAAATTCAATTTTTTTTTAAAAGCATAGTTTAACCACACAAACAAACATGCTCTTAAATGACAACGAATTTAATTTGTATCCAACCTATCTTAAATTTGGTCAAACTAGATAAAAACCAGACCCAACTAGGTTTGATGATGTCAAATACATGATATATTAAGTAAAATTGTTATCCTTAAATATATTGGATTTTTAAGCAGATGGGTTCTCCGAGGCAGGTGATACAATAAGATAGTATTTAGTATTGTGGTAGCAATTGTTTTTTAAAGTACTTTTTACTTGGAAATATATCAAAATATTTTTTAATTAATCCAAAATCATTAAGAAAAACTAATTTGAAGCATATGAAAAAAAAATCAATTTTTTTTTAAAATAAAAACAAACACACTCCAAGTTCAAAATTAACATGGAAGAGAGAGAATTAGGATCACTAGTTATTTGATAAAAAAAATCATTAACATTATTGATTGAAATATTATACAAGAAAAAAACTAAAAGAGGTAGCACATTTATTTTGCTAGCTAATTTAACACGGACATAGATGTATTAGTGATTACATTGTAAATCCGCAATGTAAATTTTTAACGTTCATGGGATGTAGAAAAATAAACTTTGATACTTGAAATTTTTAATTTTTCATATTTGGTCCTTGTAGTTTTAAATTCTTATATTTTAATCATAAGACTTTATCTTTCTTATGTTTTAGTCCCTAAATATTGAGAGAGGAGAGATAGATTTTGATCAGCCACCTTTTAACCATAAAAAAAAATGATCCTGCTATTAATGAGTTCAACTTTAATGGATGGTTCAATGTAGGTGATTCGAGCTTTCAATCATGCTGAAAAAATGGATTTGGGACTAGAAATATTTTTATTTAGTTTAATTTGAAGTTTTTAGATTGATTAGAAAATGATTTAGGATTTGGTAAAAATAGATTTGAGGTTCGTATAATAATTTTTAGGTATTTTAAATAAAAATAAGTTAAATTTTTTATTTTTAGAGTCTAAATACCTTAGAATTCTCTTTTCGACCATCATAAATGCCCAAAATTTATTGTGGTGAATAATACATTATTTATCCAAGTTGATTTAAGTTTAAAAGAAAGAAGTGCATGTTTTTTTTTTTTTTTTTTTTTTTTTTTTTTTTAAGATAAAGTATATCTAGGCTTTTTTTATGGGCTAAACACTCCAGCTTAAATGTGCTGGGGCTTTATCTTTTTAGCTTTTCATTTTTTTTTACTGTATTGTTTTTTTTTATATTTTAGAATAAAACTTTGTTTTAAAAAATATTAAAATGAACATTTTAAAATATCCAACTACGACATGATTTTAAAATTAGATTTGAGATTTTTATTGTCATTATTTTATAAATTATTGTATATGAATCTAATATGTAAAGTATTTTTTTAAATTGCACATAAATATTCAATAATAATAAAATATTTAATTTAATTTAATTTATTTTTTTATATAATTTTCTTAAATTAATTATATTTTTATACAACTGCATATAACATGACATGATAGTTTAGGATTGAGAAGACATGTTTTCTATCCAAAGCAAATATATATATATATATATATATATATATATATATATATATATATATATATATATATAAAATTCTTCTCTACAAATATTATTTTAATTTTTTTAAATTTTATTAAAAAACATGCTGCAAATAAAATATTTTTAAAAATTAAATAAAAATAAAATTTAAAAATAACCTCGACTAATAACAATTTTATTTTGTAAAAGAGGTTATGGGTCGAAAAACTGAATAACAATTTAAAGAACAGAACTAATAGAAAACCTCTCTGCGATTATTCTCAAGGTAAACTAGAGACTTTTTTTTTTCCCCCCCCTGTAATTACTCATAAAAGGTGCTTGAAGGGATACTATGTTTATGCCTTGTAGGAGGAAACCTAGATAACTTCTGTAATTACTCATAAAAGTTGATATCGTGTGAGTGACATTTTTGTTGTGGTGGCTTATTCGTGAAAATTTGTGGTGCAGAAAAATTAGCCAGCAAGTGGTTAACACCTCAAGTTATCGGGTGATGTTGTCTGGGCTTTGGAACTTTCAAAGAATTAAACAAAATCCAGATCACTCCTTCTCGCTTCCCTTCCATCCCATCCATGGCTTCCCTTCCCAGTCCATCTGCCACCACTGCTCTGCAACGCAAGGTAATATTTATTATTCACACTAATACTTTCTTAATACTTGTTACAATTTCTTATGAAAAATTGGTGATTTTTCTTGTTTTTTTTTTGGATTATGAGCTCTTTTCTTATTGTATCAAAAAAAAGAAAGAAAAAAAAACAGAATCTATAATGGGTTTTCATTTTCCTTCAAACAATCCGAATGATGTTTCTTAAAAAAGTACAATACATAAAAAAAACTCTAACCAGCTTCCATATGTGGGCTTCCAGAGTTTGACATTATTGAGGCAGACTTTAGCAGAAGTTATGCCGCAATTTACCCTGTACGCGATAATTAAAAAAAACCCTTCTTAAAGTATTAAAGTTTGATTTAGGTTTTGTTTTCCCGTTTTGTTAATATTAAATGGCATACAAATGCTGCTTGTTAACTTGAGGATGTAGGAGAAGCAAATTGTATAATAGTACAGTGGGTAAAGCATCTACAGAAAATTGTATTATAAGATAATGACAACATGAGTTGCTTGGTTGTTGCATTTATTTTTCCATTCAAGAAAATCTCGTTTGTTAATCTCTGGATTATAGTTATTAGTTTTATTGCCCTCTTCTGGTTCTGCATAAACAGAAGTGATTCGAATGAAGCCTAGAAGAAGAACAACAGTTTTCTAAAATACTTACCTTTAAACATCTATGAAATGCAGTACCAGGATATTCAAGGGGATTGACATGAGTCCTTGCAAGAAGTTGGTGAAACTTTCAGCTATATTTTCCCCTGATTTTTCTTATTCATAACTGAACAATACTTTTGCAGTAAAATCAAATATCATCTGCAAATTTTTTAGAAAAAAATGAAGAAAAGGATGGTGAGACAGTGTTGGTGCTGTTAAGTTCAAGTTTGCTACAAGTCTTATAGTGAGGCATCAAAACAGCAGTGCCTATGATGCTTCATCCTATCTATCTAGAATTAGAACTTCGTAACTCAACGTAAAGCCCCGATAATTTACAGTTGAACTGGCACTTTTCACTTCTAAGAATTAAAACTGTGTTATTTGATTCAATTTGCAAGGATATGATAAATTATTTTTAGGGTTCAAATTTGGATCAAAAGAAGAGAGAAAATACGATTTTAGGGACAGAGAAAGCTTGACAAGAAAGAGAGAGTGAGTGTCATATTCTTTTTCATATATTATATATAAGGCAAATTTTGTATTTTTATCTTGTTTGAATTTTTTTTTTTTATTATTACCCCTTTATAGTCTAGTTAACGAGTTTAATTTTTGTACCTCATTGTCTCAAATGCCTCAAAGTATCACTAGCATGACCTACCAGTGCAGTCACCAACGTATGTTTTGAATTAACTGCTGCGCTGCTTTATCACCTAGCTCTAACCATAGCACATTTCTCTCCATCACCGACTAATCAATAGTTGCCAATCACAGCACAATTTGCTCCATCACCTAAAATGATCTACTGCAATGTTTTTGACGCAGGACCAGGATTTTTTATTTGTTTCTTATTGCTTTTCTTTTTATGAATCAATAAGACATGCCTTAGGTATTAACACCAGAGAATCTTTGACGAATACCACATTAGGGTGACTGATTGAAGTTGACAGTGACTCTATGTCGCCGGCAATATTTTCAAAGAAAAGTAGAGGACATGAAAACCATACCTGGCCTTTCCGCAATCTGTCTGAAGGGCACTTAAGAGCTACTTCAACCTGGGAAATAACAATGGATTGCAAGATTGATCCAGACTAGAGTCGGCCAGTACACAATCTTCATGGGAAAAGGCCTCAAAGGACTTCTTGATGTTGATAGACTGCTCCGCTTTATTGCAGTGACCCCTAGCCTACAAAACCTTCATAAACTAGACTTTTGTGTTCAGTTTATGCATTTTGGTAGGTAGTGTCGGTTAAGGTTTTTGATGGCATAAATTGGTAGCGTGCATGTCTCATTCTATTGTTTCTTGTATTTTTGACATGGATATTGCCCATCAAACAGCTGTGGATTGTTGCAGCTGTGGATTGTTGCTCCCACTGGTTATTTTTATCTTTAATTCATCTTTGTTATTGCATTGCAGGTGAACTGTGCAACTGCTAAACCTATGTCTGTAAACTCACTATGCCATTTTTATCATACCAATGTTGGTAGTGGTAGGTCTCCCAGGTTTTGTTTCAAGACAAAAGCTAAGCTTTCTGCTGAAACAAATATAGTTGAGAAAGAATCAACCTGTGTCAATGAGAAGATCGGTAACTCTTCCTGTTTGATTTTGTGCTCCTTTATGTTACAGATATTTCTCCATTTTAGTTGCATTTGGATCGAAAGTCAGTATGCCATGTTGGTCTTGCTCAAGTAGATTTGGAGGGGCTAGTTTGGATGCAATGTGACTGTTCTCAATCTTTCTAGAAATTGACCTGTCTCATTTACTGGATCACACTCCTCTAACAGCCAACAACAAATTAGTTGATGATTAGAAAACGAACAACACCTTCTGTTATATTTCGTGCCTTTGGAAATGATTCTTCTTTGCATTAACACTGAATTAATTTAGGGAAAAATTGAAACATATTCCTTGATTTACCCTTCAGCTATGTTTTTCCTTGCATTTTAACAGTGTTAAGATTTTTCTTTTCTGCAAAAACAAATTGAAATAGAACTCAATGCAAGCTCTACATATACTGATAGATCAAAACATGGTTCATTTAGGAACTACGGCAGTGTACTAGGAAGATTAACATAGGGAAGAAAGAAGGTAGAGTTGTTTCAGAAAAAAAGTTTGACATATAGGTGAGGACTGTCTATATATGTACAACGAGGTATCCAATAGACTATGTGCCTGGGTTAGTAACGATCAGAAAATGATTTGGTAAATGTTTAAAGGATGGGATCAGTTTTCACAATTGGTTTAACATTTTCTCTATTTCATGGTGTCAAATGCATTTAATGATCTAAACCCTTGTTCTTTGATAGCTTTATTGGGAAAAGAACCCATGTTATGATTTGACGTACATTTTGTGTGGCTTCATAGAGGATTTGTAATGAAGTGTTAAAGAGATATGCATTTTGCCAAATCCTTTGCTTGTCAGCTACTAAAACGTATGCTTCTTCAAAGTTAGGACCAATTAAAATGTTCTATATGTTACAAGCTTCCATTAGATTACAATTCCATGTTTTGGTTTGGTTTTAAGAGAGAAAATTATCTAAAACCTGAATGACACTGCTCCTGCTGTAAAGTTTCATTTTTATCAATTTTTTGAGAAGCCTCTTGAAATAAGCTCTTGGTTATGAGAGTGTCAACCAAAGTGGGAATCGAGGGATTTGCTATTGTTTTCCTTGTATGGATGGGGGCAAAATTTAAGAGGGCAAAATTTAAGAAGGTACAAGGACGAAATTCTTTTTTTCTTTTATATAAATAGTTACATAGTTCAATAGTTCTCTTCCTAAATTGAATTTTAGGAATGGTATGACTACATCTGAAGGTGCAAATTTATTTCCACATCCCATACTCTTTGTGAGCGTATACATGTGTGTTTTTGTGTTAAACAATGGCTTTATGTATCACGTATTAAATACGAGTTCACGATTGAAAAGGCTAGCTGCTATTTTTGAGGTGCAAGTTGTATCTGTTAATTTGCTGGAATTCCTGCAGATTATGGAGTTGTTAGTGTTCACCATGTTGGAGTGCTGTGTGATAACCTTGAAAGGTCTCTTGAATTTTATCAGGGAATCTTAGGTTTGTCACTATCTCTTGGCCGGTGTTTATACATCATCCCCTTCTTTATCCCCCAAGGTAAACCGTGATGGAAAAACAGATATTAATGAACTTGCTTTCTGTTTAAAATTAGGGCTTGAAATAAATGAAGAAAGGCCACATGATAAACTTCCCTATAGGGGTGCCTGGTTGTGGGTGGGTTCTGAAATGATCCATTTAATGGAGCTTCCCAATCCTGACCCCTTGACAGGACGACCTGAACATGGTGGCCGGGATCGACATACTTGCATTGCCATTCAGGATGTGTCCAAGCTAAAAGTGATCCTTGATAAAGCTGGTACACCACTCCGTCCTCACTCTTCTATTATCACTCTTTTGCCTAATGCATGTGCTCGTATATTTTCATGTTTGTATATATTTGCATTTGCATGCCAAATGAAGTCGGATTTCTGAACATACATACCTAACCTGCTTGAGTCAGGATAGTCCTCCTAAAGAATGTTTTTGACAACTAGTTTTGTAACTGGTGAAGGAATGCAGTGCCTTATGGTGTTATGTTCTTCAGGTATTCCATATACACTTAGCCGGTCTGGGAGGCCTGCCATATTTACACGAGATCCAGATGCAAATGCTTTAGAATTCAGTCAAGTGGATGGCTGACATATTCCAGTCTCAACAGAGTAGAAACTTGTAATATCATTTAGGTGCGAAGTTAGTATCACAATACAGGTTGCAAATGTTGGAAGTGCAGAATATACCATTACATTCTCTATCTTTCTGCAGATTATGAAAACTGGGTTTAGAAACGACTCTTTCATAAGGAAAGCAACTATCTACTGATTATGCATGTATATTGTCCCGCTAACGTTCATGACTAAAAAATCTAGTGGCTGCTCATCTTAATTCCTTGGAATTCCAGTAAAGAAAACACATTAGCCCGAAAAAAATAGCAAATGTTTCTATATTTCCTTTCTTACTTCTATTCCATGCAAAAACCTAGTTTATAAACTCGAAGATTCTAACAAAACAAACAGACTCTTTACTCAAAACCTCTCCTGCTCCCTAGTTGAAAATAGAAAGAATTGTTATGCAAGCTAAGTTCCGCAGGTTTCAAGGTTTCTTAGCGGCATGATTGTATGAAAGAAAAAACCTAACATTTTATAATTATCAAAAACCCAAGAAAGAAAGACAATCATCATTAGATTCATGATTTCTGATCCAGCATGCCTTTGAACGCAACAATCTATGATCCAAGCAAAGTTCGTAACATGATATGTTACAACAAAACAGAATACAAAAACAAAAAAGCTTATCGCGAAAAGATAATACACCTGGCTTTGCAGTGCTTATAAATTTGGTTTGTCGATATGAAAATGAGTTTACTTAAAAGTTATGGGACAAAATTCAGTAACTGCCTTGATGCTGGTAAGACGTTACTGTTACTTTTGCCTACTGTTTTTTTTTTTTTTTTTTTTCCTGTTCTTATCTCTCTTGTTCCCTTTCCTTCTTCTCTCTATCTCCCTCTGCCTCTATTCGTGTTGCTTGTCAGTTTCACCCTCTCTGTCTATCTCACTGTGTCTTGGCAGGGATGGAAAAGTTTTTACAGGTGAACATTCAGGGTTGTTAGGGCGGTGATTTGGAGTATAGAGGGCTAAAAATTTGGGAATTAAAAAGTGTTGGCGTCCTTGAACACATATATGTAAATACAAATATTTTTATACGGATCTTGTTTAGGGTTTATATAAAGATTATTTGAAAATCAGATATTTTTGTTAATTTGAATAATTGCTTCGAAGCTAGATTGTAACAAATCACAAGCTGTTCAAGTGTCCAGTCTCTAATGATAATTAACATGAGTTATTAGTGAGAAATCTTCTAAACCCTTTTAGGAAAGAGGGATTGCTATACATTTGAGTGCTTTTTTTTTATAATGTTTTTCAGGTGTTCTATACTGTAGTATCCAGAAAATAAAAGGCATAACATTTTATTTACAGAGAAACGTGAAAACTCTATAAATATAAAATATCAATTTTTCCCTTGAAAAATATATATTTCAAGATAATTTTAGAAATTTATTCAATCAAGTTCTTCCTTGATTTTTCTGATTTGAAATTGTATTCCCTGTATAAATTACACTCTAATTCTCAATTTCTAAAACTTATTTACAATCAAGTCACAATTGATTAATCATCTCATTTTAATTTATTGACTAATTATTTTTATGAGTGTGACCCATTAGGTTCCCTAATAAGTTGGTTCAAATATAAATCATAATCCTAAATAAAATAGAATTAATTATACTCTAGTTCTCAATTTTTAAAACTTATTTACAATCAAGTCACACTTGATTAATCATCTCATTTTAATTTATAACTAATTATTTTTATGAGTGTAACCCATTAGGTTCTTTAATAAGTTGGCCCAAATATAAATCATAATCCTAAATAAAATAGGATTAAATAAATTAATTTATTATCAATTCAATAATTGATTGATTTATATTTAAAGATCAAGTATAATATCTAGCAACCTATTATAATCTTCTGAATATTAGAAAAGTCATAAATGGTTTGACCTAACCTTTCAGTGATCAGTTTCTCGATGTAATTATTATTCATTCATCAACAATGTTCCGATTTAGATATTACAGCATGAAGTGTCTACTATAACAAATCATGTTTGTTTTTAATACCATATTCATTAATTTTTTGAATAAGATTTGAAACTCTTTACAAATCTCATTTTACATTGCGTAAGGATTTACAATTAATATTATTTAAGAACAAGTGGAACATTTTTCTTAATTCACCAAGGGTGATGAATCCTCTTTTAATTACTCAAAAACCTTCATATAATTTATGTTATACCCAATATTTGTCCATTTGTTACTCTTAATTACGACAATGTATAATAGGATTAAAACATAAAACTCTCTATATAAGATAACTTAGTGATCTCAAGTTTAAGGATCACTTGCACAACTATTACGTGAACCTTTCTATATATATAAATTAGTTCTCATCTCCATATGAATTTCTCATACAAGTCAGTTCAGTGTATATGTCATGTAACAACCAGTGTACATGTCATGTAACAAGCACCTACATATTAGTTCTAGATATCCCTCGTTGATACTAGGATGATATACAAATCCAACAACAAAAGTCACTCACATAAAAGAAAGTGTTTTTTGCTCACCATTTTAAGGTTCTAAATCGAAGAGATACAGATGCAAACAACTCATCACTTTAAAGATACAGATCAAATCACTACTTTAGAAAAACAAAGTCAAGGAAATAAGTCCATCACTCACAAATGAGATACGAAACTTGATAGATACCAATAAGCCAAAAGACCTTAATTCAAAAATTTCCAAAAGGTCCAGCATATGGTCTGAATCATAATTATATACTTGGAATATCTCTCCAAGTATAGGAAACACTAAGATAACATAAATGAGACCTATAATTGAATTTAGTAGAATTCTAGACGATAAATAACAATAACTCGATTTTTACTCTAGAAAGTGCAAACAAACACTTAGAAAGAACTAAAATTAAAATTGACATAACTCTTTATAGAAAAATCCAATACATGCATGACTATATAATCTAGAAAAATAACATTCTGACTTGAAAACTACGTAAGAGAAGCTCATTTCCCATGTAATAAAGAGATGAAAATTTAGGCTCAAAGTTGACATTAAATTTATAGCAAAAACTTAAAAAACATCCTTCATTTTTAATACTAACCCAAATTCAAGTAACTCAATTTAATTTGAACTAATAGAGGGCACTTTTGTGTCATGTTCCCTCGATTGAAAAAGACTTGACCTCAAGTTAAATGTTGAGTCGTCACCATATAAAAGAGATAAATCAGCCATGTTAAAAGTGTCTGAAATGTCTAAGTTGATGGGTAACTCAGTTTTGTATGTATTTTCACCAATTAGCTTCAGAACCTTAAACAGACCATCAACCCTCGGTTTAAACTTGGAAAATTTACCTTGTAGGAACCTTTCCTAGCTAAGATGTATCCAAACCAGATTACCCTCTTTGAACTCTACATACTTACAGTGCTTATTAGCTTGAATTAGATAGATAATTCTGATTTTACCTTTCAATCTTGTCACAAATTTATTCATGCAACTTTTTAAGTTGTTTGGCCTTTTCTTCAGCATCACCACTTAAATTAAGATTTGTTGTAATAGGAATTAAGCCCAATGGACTCAATGGATTCTGACTATACACAACTTGAAAAGGACTACAACCCATACTTTGGTAAAATGGTTGTAAGAAAATTCAGCTTATGGCAACACTAGATCCTAATCTCGAATATTCTTCTTCACCAAACTTCTCAAAAGACTTCCCAAACTGTGATTGACAACTTTAGTTTGAACATTAGTTTGTGAATGATAAGTTATATTGAATTGAAGATAAGTTCCAAGCTTTCTCCAAAGTGTACGCTAAAAATGACTCATGAACTTGAAATCTCGATCATAAGTGATTGTCTTTGGGATGCCATGGAGTTTAACAATCTCCTTAAAGTATAGATCAACAATATTAATAGCATTAAGTGTCTTGCCACAAGGAAAAAATACACCATTTTAGAGAAACGATCAACCATCACCATAATCGAATCCTTATTCCTCGAACTTCTCGGTAAACCAAGCACAAAATCCATGCTGACTCCTTCCTAATGTGTTTTTGCTACTGGAAGTGGAGTGTATAAACCCAAATTCTTACTATGTGATTTGGCAATATGGCATGTTCTACAACATTGTATAAACCTTGTGACATTTGTCTCCATCTTCGACTAAAAAAAATGATCCTGAATAATAACAAGTGTTTTGTCTCTTCCAAAATGCTCACAAAGCCCACTGCTATTAGCGTTGAAGGTAATGACTTCCTTTAAAGAACCTTGAAGAATACACAATCGGTTCCTTTAGAGAGATAACCTTTCAGCATAATAAAATGCTTGGAAACACCATTTTCACAATCAACCCATATCTTATTGAAGTCACCATCATGCTTGTAAAGATCTTTCAACACTTCAAAACCTGTCACTTCCACTTGCAAATTAGTCAATAATAAATGTCTTCAACTCAAAGCATTATCAATAACATTATAAATTCCAGATTTGTGTTTCATAAATTGAAAGTTTATAGAAATTCAACCCATAGAACATGTCACCGACTAAGCTTTTGCTGACTATTAAGAAACTTCAAAGCCTCATGATCATAATATAGCATCAAAGGTTTTGGACACAAATATTGACACTAATGGTTCAAAGAACGAACAATAACAGAGAACTACTTGTCATAAAGTGAACATTTCTTACTTGAATCACTTAGTTTCTTACTATAAAAAGCAATAGGTTTACTATCTTAACTAAGAACAACACCAATGCCAACATTGGAAGCATCACATTCAACTTCAAAAACCTTTTAAAAATCTAATAGAGAAAGAATAGGCGCATTGGTCACCTTATGCTTCATAACTTCAAAACTCTTCTCAGCCTTATTAGTCCACTTGAAACTACCTTCTCCAGTACAAATTTTATTTAATACAGTTTTTCTTTGAAAAACAATTTTCAAAACTTAATAAGAAAATTAACCATATTAAAATTTTTAATAACATCTTAAATTATTTTAAGATCTATTACATAAAAAATTTCGACTTAAAAACTCTCTTCATTTAGAAAAATCATTTGCGTAAATATTATTTTAATTAAATCCTATTCCTATTAGGATATTACAAAACTAAAAAAAAAAAAATTAAACATTTTAATTCAATACTAATCCTATTAGGATAATCAATTTAATTTAGGTTTCAAGTTTATAATATAAAATCAACATTTTATATAAGGAGAGACTTAGTCATAATTCTATCCAATATACTATATTGTCATAAGTTATAAGGTGTCTAGGTAGAATTGTAATTCTACCCCTAAAACCCTAAAAGTAATATCGTAAAATATGCAGGGGAAAATCATAATTTTTCTCCTTATGACTGCCCACAACCAGCAGCAGTGCTAGTATCGGCTATCATTGCTCCTCCTAGAGTGAGGCGCAACCCTCGCGCTGCCTCCCTTGTAATGTGAGGCTATTACCTCATGTTGTGCCACAAGCAATAGCCCTTGGTCGTTGCCTTACCTACTAATGGTGACGTAGCCATCGTTGGTGCTTTTTCCAATCAACATATATTTTTTTTTAATTCAATGGTGGATTTCAACCAAACATGAAAAATCCAGCCAGATTTGACAAGAACAATAACCAAATGACTTTTGGGAAAAAAAAATTTCATAAAAAATTTAATTCAAAACTAACACTAATAACAATTAAAAAATACAATCAACAACTTTAACTGTTTAACGAAGGCTCTGCTACGACTGTTAGGTTTTCCAAAACACATATACTCAGCGAAAACTATACATTTAAAATTTTTTGGGAGCCCCAAGATCCTGTTAGACATATCTAGGGTTGTTTAGGGTTTATACAAAGATTACCTAAAGATCAGATGTTCTTTTTGGTTTTGAATAATTATTTTAAGGCTAGATTATTCTAAACCACAAGTCGTCCAATTGTCTGGCTTCTAACAATAATCAACATGAACCACTAGTGAGAAATCTCCTAAATCTTTTTGGGAGTGAGGGATTGTTATGATTTTGAGTGCAAGCTCTTTTATTTTGCGTTTCTTAGGTGTTCTATATTAGGGGCGATCATTTTCGGTTAGGTCTGATTTTTACCTATAAAAACAACCAAATTGAAATTTTGTAAAATACAAAAAATAGAACCAAAACCAGTTTGATTTGGTTCAGTTCGGTTCAGTTATTTATATCAAAAACTAAAACCCAACCTATCAGTTTCGATTCTGTTCAGTTTGGTTTGGTTTGATTATTTTATATTAAAAACCAAAAACTATATTGTTTTTTGGGCATTTTTGGACTTTCTGATGGGTTTCGGTTTTGGTTCGGTTCAGTTTTTCAGTTTGGTTCGGTTTATTTTTAACTAAACCGATTTAGTTCAGTTGAAGTTTTTTGGTTTCAGGTTTATGAAACTGAAACCGAACCAAACCAAATATTTTTTTAAATATTCTAATTGGTTTAAAGGTTTTTTTTCATGGTTCGGTTTTTTCGGTTATTGTTTTTCAATTTAATCATTTTGTTGATTTTTTTTGCTCACCCCTATTTTATATTGTATTGTGTACTACTTTGAAAACAAAAGGCATATGATTTTATTTACAAGGAAACTTGAAAATCCTATAAATGATAAAATATCAATTTTTTCCTTAAATAACATCACATATATTATTTCAAGACTATTTTAGAAATTTATTCAATCAAATCTCTACTTGATTTTTTCAGGTTTAGAATTGTAACTCCTTATGTAAATTACAATCTAGTTCTCAATTTCACATACTATTTTACAATCAAGTCACACTTTATTAATTATCTCATTTTAATTTCTGACCAATGGTTTTTATGTGTGTGAGCCATTATGTTTTCTAATAAGTTGGCTCAAATATAAATTATAATCCAAAATAAAATAGTTTAAATAAATTAATTTATTATCAATTTAATAATTGTTTAATTTATATTTGAAGATGAAGTACAATGTCTAACAACTTGTCATGATATCTCAAATATCAAGAAAGTCATAATTGATTTAACTTAATCTTTCAATGATCAGTTTTTCAGTATAATTATTAACCATTCATCAACAATGTTCTAATTTAGGCATTGTAGCACGAAGTATGTCTACTACGTTAAATTAGTGTCATTGATTATTTGAATAAGATTTGAAACTCTTTACAAATCTCATTCCTCTTGGCACAAGGATTTACAATCAATACTATTTAAGAACATATGAAATATTTTTTTCTAATTCGCCGAAGGTGGTGAATGCTCTCTTGATGACTTAAATACCTTCATATAATTTATGTTATATTGAATATCTGCCTACTTTTTACCCTTGATTTAGACAACGTATAGCACAATCAAAACAGAACACTTTCTATATAAGATAACTTAATGATCTCAAGTCTAAGGATCACTTACATAATTTTCATGTCCTTTCCATAGACATATATGAGCTCTCCATATGAAGTTCTTATACAGGTCAATTTAGTGTATATGTCATCTTACAAGCACCTACATATTCGTTCTAGGTATTTCTCATACCTCAACTTATGAGAACAATTGTTTCCTTTCATAAAGGAAATAACATAATATGTATTAGTTTCAACAACTCTAATTAATATTCAGTCTTAATAGAACATTGACCAAGAACATTTTAGGAACAATGCTTTGATGCAATATAAATCTCATAATCATAACAAATTTATAGTTTTCTTTGTAAAGCATTTTTTCAAAGGACTTTATCTTTACTCAATATTTATTAATTAAATATTAGATTAATTAATCAAATATTTGATGAATATTAAGATAAATAAGCATTTATTGATAAATTAAATATATTTACATGAACAAAGTCAATGACACGTGTAACCAACTAATTGGTTATAAGATATATATACTAACAATTCCTTATATTAATTATATTCTAATATCTAATTTTTAAAAATTATTTATAATCAAGTCACACTTGATTAATAAACTTATTTTAATTTCTAATTAATAGTTTGTATATGTGTTACCTATTAGGTTCTTTAATAAGTTGACTCAAATATAAACCATAATCCTAAATAAAATAGGATTAAATAAATTAAATAAATAAATTTATTATCAATTCAACAATTGATTGATTTATATTTGAAGATCAAGTACAACGTCTAACAACTTGTCATGATCTCCCAAATATTAAGAAAGTCATTGATGCATCCATATTATTCAATAGTTTTACCCACATTTAACTAGTGTTATATATATAAAATACCTTGATATTCCTTATTTTATGTTTTGAAGGCACTTTTGGATGAAAGATGCAAAAGGAGTAAATTAAAGGTAATTGGCAGATTTGACATTCAATCGATGTTTTGTGCAGAGCGTGAGTTCTAGAGGTTAAAATTAAGTGATTCCAGTGGCACTAAAAAGTAAACATCCATACCTTTTTGGAAATTTAATGCAAGAAAAATAAAAAGAGAAAGATCATGGAAATCACATCCTTCAAAGTCAAATCTCGCATTCTGCCAATGTTGACCTTTGTCCATTCAAAATTCAATATCTGGAGCTACAGAAGTGCAATTGATGCAAACTCAATTGTTTTGGATTTCTAAATTAAAGACCTATCAATGCTCCAACTTTCAGCCAAAAAAGATTTCATATGAGGGAGATATTAATTTTCAAAGATGCTAGCTGAATTCTGCCAGCAAACAGGTTTAGTAAAGGAACATGTCCAAATTACGTTTCGAAGCATCTAAATCGGCGTCCAAGTTTTTATTTCAGCAATTTAGCTCCTCTAAGTCAAAGCTTGAAGATTTAATGCAAGGCTATTTCTCTTTTTTAGAAAAATAGTTATTGAAGTACTTAAATGTAAACTGTCAACTTAAGGGAGGACTATTTTGTAAAATAGGGACTAGGGTTTCTTAGCATATAAAAAGAAAGAGAGAAGGGAAAGAGGGCAAAAAGGGGGCAGCAGCCAGAAGTGAAGAAACACAAACTCTCCTCTCTACAAACCAGAAATAATGCTTTCTTCTATCTTTAAGAGTTGTTGTTCCATAGATATGCAAGGCTAAGCTCATTTTCTTGGTTGCAAGGACACAACAAACCTTCGGATTTCAAGAACTGTGAGATTTATTCTTCGTTTTATTTTCAATTTATATTATGAATGAGTATGATTGTTTTCCTATGCATATTTTCTATGATTGTTGCTGATAATTGCTAGAGCGGGCTCTAAGTTATTATTGTGAACAATCTATTGCTAAGTTTGATATTAAAACCGGAGTTGTGAAGCTTGATAATTGTGGTGGAACTGCGTTATTAAACTTAGGGAGAACACTCAAACAAAGGAAACAGAAGCTGCGGACAGCTTGGTTGTCAAGAGATCAATCAATTTATCTAGTTCTTAGGGCTGCCATTGAACTAAATCATTAATGCGGACATTGTGATTGTTTGTTAGTTAGGGTTAGTTATACGACGGATCCGTTAATTAACCAACTTTAAGAAAAGATAAAAATTCAGAATATAAATTGAAGTTTCATTTCAAGGATCGGTTCTAATTTCTGTTGGTGGATGTGTGCTTACAACCGAGGTTTGTTTTCTTGATAAATTTTGGTTTCAATTGATTTTGTTTGCTAGTTTAATTTCTTCCATAGTTTAGATCATCACAAATCAAAACCCCCCAATTGCATAACGTATCACATAAAAATCTGAACTAAATCTTCCTTGTGGGATCAACCCCTTCTTTGCTCTATACTATCTTGTGTGTTGTGTTTTAAGCTAGGGTAATTAATTTGTTCAACCGCGACATCGCAACAAATTTTGGTGCCGTTACCGGGGATGTAATTTTAGTTAATTGTAGTGCTTGTACTATTGTTTTTATTTTCTGTGATTATTATTTATTTTTATTTTTTTGAAAAAAGAGAGAAACATAATTTTTACTTGCGGCGGTACTGTTCACTTACGACAGCGGTACTGTTCAAAACAGATTTTTTGGTGGAATTAGATATCGGCCTTTTGTTTCCTAAAAGGAAATGATGTTCTAAACAGGACTAGTGGCAACCTACCCTAGCGAGGCCAAATTCCGCTGTTTTCTAGTGTTTTTAGGCAGTTTTAGTTTTCTAACATAGGATTTTCGTACAATTTGCATTGTTTTTTTTTATCTCTTGTGTGGTTGGTTTCTTTTGAGTTTTCTTGATGATTTATACCAGTAATCCGTTCTACTAATCAAAGTCAAGTGCAATTGGATCTCGAAATAGAAAAAACTTTACACAGGTTATGAAAGGAAGCTCGCCTCAATACCATGGCTATTGCACGACAACAAACACTCAAGGAGCTTGCTGCTCCTAACGTGGAAAATCAGCCACTGTGCATAAACATCGACGATAATATAAACTTTGAGCTCAAATCTGGTTTTATACATTTGCTACCAACATTTAATGGTCTTGCAGGAGAAGATCCTCATACTCATCTCAAGGAGTTCCATATGGTTTGTGTTGGCATGAAACCGAACGGAGTTAATGAAGAACATGTTAAGTTAAAAGCTTTCCCTTTCTCTTTAAAAGTGGCAGCTAAGGCATGGCTTTTCTCCATTCTCCCAGGTTCAATTGGAACTTGGAATGGCATGAAGAAGATCTTCCTTGAAAAGTATTTTTCCGCATCTCGAGTTGCCAACATAAGGAAAGAAATATGTGGGATTCGACAATCTCATAGAGAGACACTCTCCGAATATTGGGAAAGATTTGAGCAACTCTGCATTCAATGTCCTCATCATCAAATACCCGATCAACTACTCATTCAATATTTCTATGAAGGATTGATGCCTACTGACCGTAGTATCATTGATGCTGCAAGTGGAGGGGTATTGGTAGATAAGACACCCGAGGCTATACGCCAATTGATCTCAAACATGGCAGCCAACTCAAAATAGTTTGGCACCCGTGGAGACTTCTCAAACAAACGAGTAAATGAGGTAAATATTTCTAACCTTGAAAATAAAGTTAATGATCTTACTTCTCTTGTGCGTTCTTTGGCTTGTGGAAATATACAGCAGGTGAAAGTTTGTAGCATATGTTCCTTACAAGGACATCCTCATATATGTGTCCAACAATGCAAGAAGATTACATTGAGCATGCTAATGCAGTTGATGGAGCATTCAACGGATAACCCCAGCATAAATATGATCTTTTTTCCAACATGTACAATCCTGGATGGAGAGATCATCCCAACTTACACTATAGGAACCCACCTTAACAAGGCAATCAAGGCCGATAGTTCCATCCCCATGGATTTCAATCCCAACAGAATTATCAAGCAAGACAACCCCCTCCATTTACAAACTCTATTGTTATGGGGTCATCATCCAATGATGATCTTCATGAGATGATGAAAACTTTGGCTTCTAACACTGTGACCTTGCAACAAAATGTTATGTCTTTTCAACAGGAAACAAGGTCAAGTATTCACAACTTGGAGAAGCAAATGGGGCAATTAGCTTCAAGTGTGGGGAAATTGGAAGCACAAATGAATGGAAAATTGCCCTCCCAAGCATTGAATCCAAAAGAGAATGTTAGTGCGATCATGCTGCGAAGTGGGAAAGAACTTGAAGAGAAAAGGTCGAAATAAATTGAGATGGAGGAAGAAGAAGAGATAGAAACTGAATTGAGTACAAAGAAGGAACATCCTCCTCTTTCACAAACTGAAACAAAGACCAACACTCCAAAGATAACTCCCCACTCAATGAATTCTAGTTTTAAAACAATTCCACCCTTTTCCGTGAGTTCTTCTAGGTCAAAGAAAGAAGACAAAGAAAAGGAGATTTTAGAGGTTTTCAAGAAAGTGGAACTCAACATTCCTTTGCTTGATGCTATCAAGCAAATTCCCAAGTATGCCAAATTCTTGAAGGAGTTGTGTACTACCAAGAGAGCTTTCAAACTGAAAGGTCATAAAATGATAAGTATGGGTGAAGTTGTATCTGCTGTTGTTCAAAAGAATTTGCCTTTGAAGCAAAAAGACCCAGGTGCGTTTACTATCCCATGTGTTATTGGTAATGCTAGTTTCAAAAGGGCCTTATGTGATTTAGGTGCATCCATTAGTGTTATGCCTAAACATGTTTATGATTCTCTTAGTCTTGAGCCTTTGAATAAAACTAGTATTGTAATACAACTTACGGATCGTAGTTTTGTTTACCCACTTGGTGTGATAGAAGATGTCCTAGTCAAGATTGATAGTTTGGTCATTCCATGCGACTTTTATATTCTTGATATGGAACATGATTCTTGTGATTCATCAAACAACACTCCTATATTGTTTGGGAGACCATTCTTGAAAACTGCCAATACAAAGATTGATTGTGGTAAGGATACTTTGTCTATGAAAGTAGGAGATGAAAAGATTGAATTTAATTTTCATGATGCAATGAAATATCCTTATAGCAATGTTTATTCTCTCACATGCTATGACTAAGTTGATAAGTGTGTGCAGCAAGTTTTTGATTTTGATTGTGAGGATGGATTAAGCATAGCTTTGAGTTATGGCTATGATTTTACCGAGATAGAAGAGATGGAGAGGGACATAGGTGTTCCCCTAAAGGGTGTACGAATCAATATTAGCTTTGCAAGCTTTGCAAACCGTTCCCTATGGTAATGTCTTGTTGATTTAGTACTTTCACATAAAAAGCTTTTGCTATCTATTTTACAGGCCCCCGAGCTAGAATTGAAACCTTTACCCGATAATTTGAAGTATGTATTCATTGGCGACAACAATACACTTCCTGTTATCATCGTAAAAGGTTTGACAAGTGCACAAGAGGAAAAACTTGTGAAGTTGTTGTGTGATCACAAGATGGCCATTGGATGGACTTTAGCCGACATCAAGGGCATTAATCCCTCAATGTGTATGCATCATATACTATTGGAGGACAATGCAAAACTAATAAGGGAAATGCAAAAGAGGTTGAACCCGCCTATGATGGAGGTAGTGAAAGTTGAAAATTTGAAACTGTTAGATGCAGGTGTCATTTACCCCATCACAGACAGTAAATGGGTGGCACCAATCTATGTGGTGCCCAAGAAGATCGGAATCATGTTGGTGAAAAACAAAAATGATGAACTCATTCCTACTAGCATCTCGAGTGGATGGAGAATGTGTGTTGATTACAGAAAGCTAAATCTTGCTACATGCAAATATCATTTCCCATTACCATTCATGAACCAAATGCTTGAACGCCTGGCAGGTAAGTCTTTTTATTGCTTTCTTGATGGATTTAGTGGATACAATCAGAGTGTTATTAATCCTAAAGATCAAGAAAAGACTACATTTACATGTCCATTTGGTACATATGCATATAGGAGAATGCCCTTTGGTCTTTGTAATGCACCTGCAACTTTTCAAAGATGCATGATGAGTATTTTTTTTTTTTTACTATGTTGAAAGAATAATTGAGGTTTTCATGGATGATTTCACGGTATATGATGATTTTTTTGATAAGTGTTTAGAAAATTTATCTTTGATCTTGAAAAGGTGCATTGAAACTAACCTTGTCTTGAACTATGAAAAATATTATTTTATAGTAAAACAAGGAATAGTTCTTGGGCATGTTGTGTCTTCATGTGGATTAGAGATTGATAAAGCTAAAATAGATGTTATTTCATCATTGCCTTACCCCTCATGCGTAAGGGAAGTTCGTTCTTTTCTAGGTTATGCAGGTTTCTATTGACGCTTTATCAAAAATTTCTCGAAGATTACAACACCCTTGTGCAAACTATTAGCCAAAGAAGTGGATTTTATGTTTGATCAAGCATGTAAAGATGCCCATGATGAGCTTAAAAGGCGTGTCATATCTACCCCTATAATCCAACCACCAAACTGGGATGAGCCTTTTAGGATAATGTGTGATGCGAGTGACTATGCAGTAGGCGCTGTGCTTGGGCAAAGAATAGGGAAGAATTTGCATGTTATTGCCTATGCTTCCCGCATGTTGGACAGAGCGCAATGCAATTACCATACAACTGAAAAGGAACTTTTTGAAGTGGTGTTTGCTCTTGAAAAATTCAGGTCATATCTACTTGGTACAAAAGTCATTGTTTTTACTAACCATGTAGCTTTAAGGTATCTTTTGAAGAAAAAGAGTCTAAACCAAGATTGATTAGGTGAATCTTGTTTTTGCAAGAATTTGATCTTGAGATCAAAGACAAAAAAAGGTGCCGAAAACCATGTGGCTGATCACTTTAGCCGACTAAGGACCGAGGATATACAAACCGAAACAATAAGAGAAACATTCCCCGATGAACAGTTGTATGTGCTACATTCCTCTACAAGACCATGGTATGCTGATTTGGTGAACTATTTAGTCACCAAAGAATTCTCTCCAAGTTTGTCTACATCCCAAAAGGACAAGTTACGAGCTGATGCTAAATATTATTTTTGGGATACTCCTTACTTGTGGAAATTTTGTGTGGATCAAGTAGTAAGGAGATGTGTACCAGAGGATGAATTTCATTCCATTCTCACTTTTTGTCATTCTCATTCTTGTGGTTGGCATTTTGGAGCAAAAAGAATAGCCCATAAGATACTTGAAAGTGGTTTCTATTGGCCTTTTATTTTTAAAGATACATATCACTTCTACAAATCATGTGAGAAATGCCAAAGAACAGGTAATATCAATCATAAAAATCAAATGCCTTTAACGAATATTCTTGTTAGTGAAATTTTTTATGATTGAGGTATTGATTTTATGGGTCCATTTCCTTCTTCTTTTGGCAATCTTTATATCCTTCTTGCTGTTGATTATGTGTCCAAATGGATTGAGGTGAAAGCCACACGAACTAACGATGCTATGGTTGTTTTAGATTTTGTCAGGACTCACATATTTGACAGGTTTGGAATCCATAAAGCTATTATTAGTGATCGTGGCACTCATTTTTGTAATCGTTCAATGGAAGCATTATTACGCAAATATCATGTGACTCATCGTACTTCCACAGCATACCATCCTCAAACGAATGGCCAAGCTGAAATTTCAAATCGAGAAATCAAGTCTATTTTGGAGAAGACAGTGCAACCTAACCGGAGAGATTGGAGTTTACGACTTGGTGATGCACCTTAGGCTTATCAGACTGCTTACAAATCACCTATAGGAATGTCACCTTATAGGATGATTTATGGAAAAGCATGTCATTTACCGGTGGAGCTTGAACACAAAGCTTTTTGGGCCATTAAAAAATGTAACATGGATTATGATGCTGCTAGGATTGCAAGAAAGTTTCAATTGCAAGAGTTGGAAATATTCGAAATGATACTTACGAGAATGCAAGGATTTACAAAGAAAAGACTAAGAGTCTCCATGACCGAATGATTATAAGAAAAGAGTTTAATGTTGGAGACAAAGTCCTTTTTTATCATTTGCGTTTGAAACTTTTTTCTGGAAAGTTACGCTCTCGTTGGATTGGACCATTTGTTGTTTCTAATGTTTTTCCTTATGGTGCAGTTGAAATTACAAGTTTAGAAACCAACAAAGTACTCAATGTCAATGGGCATCACTTGAAACCTTTCTATGAAGGTTGGATAGCAAAACTCACCGCTTCTGTGGAGTTAGCTGAACCAATCTATGAAGAATGAGCATGCAACATGTCGAGCCAATGACATAAAACAAGCGCTTACTGGGAGGCAACCCAGCACAAAAAAAAAACAGATTTGCTTTCTTTTTCCCTTATCTTTTATTTTTCGTATTTTACTTTATTTTTGTCATTCTCCTATATTCCTTTTCTTTTATTTCAACATTGAGGAAAATGTTGTGTTTTAAATGTGGGGGTATTGGGAGAATGTTGGTTTTCTAATTTTGGTTTTCTTTGTTATTTTTCAAAAAAAAATTATGTTTGATCTTTTGAACTCCCATTGGTTTTTTAGAATATGAGTATTATGTATGAGAATTAGTTGAGATAGATGAAGATATAAATCAAATGAATGAGTGTGCATGCAAGTTTTAATGTTTAATTGGTTTAGGGATTGACTTTGAGAATATGTCATGTTGACTTTATAGTGTTATACCAATGCAAGCTTTTGAGCCTTCAACATTATATTCTTTTATTGTGCATTCTTTCAATGATATATATCTCTAGAATTTGCTTCATATCTTGTTGAGATTACATTCGCATTACATTTATACATGAAGATGATAAAGGCATTAGAAATTTTAACCACTTGAGCCAAAAAGCCAACCAAAAGCAAATTATCCTTAGTAAACCCCCCCTTTAAGCTTGTTTATCCTTGCTTTGCTTTATCCATGTATAAGCCTTAAAGATATATGTTTTTCTTTTCTCCTGGCCAAGGATTAGTAGAGCATATACTTGTGATATCTCATGGAATTATGGTTGGAAATTATGTGAAAAGAAAGAAGTGATGCTTGATGAAAAGATGGGCAAAGTTGCCAAAGGTAAAAAAGAAAAAAAAAAGTGTTCCTTTATGTTCTTAAGATTTTACGTTGAAAAGCTTGAAATCAAAAGAAGTTAAGCATTGGTGATTAAAGATGGAAAATTTATGTGCTTTGATGGAATATCTTGTTTGAAATATTATTTTTCAGAATGCTCTACTTTCTTTGGTTGGAACCTTTTCTTTTACTCTCTTTTACCTCACCTTAACCTTAACCCCATTACAACCAGAAAATAAGACCTTTTGATTCATGCATTATTTGTAATATGTTAGTAATGGAGATGAGATTGAAGAGCAAGCTTATGGTAGAACATATTCATTGATTGAATTTGAGAGATTTAAACACATAATCCTTAACACGTAAGTGTTGGAGTGTATATCAATGAGAGGACCTATCACTTTGGTATGTCATAGATTTCATTTAAATCTCGACGATTAATTGAGTTTTGAAGTTTGCATGTAAATGAATTCATGAAAATTTATACTTTTTATCCTTCTTGATTGTATTCTAGTTTATAATGCATATATTCTTGAACATTGATGGGGGATTAAGAGATTGATCATAGTTATTCTCAATTTGATTTTATTTATCCTTTCTCGAGGACGAGCAAGAGCTAAGTATGGAGGTATTTGATGCAACCATATTATTCGATAGTTTCACCCATATTTAACAAATGTTTAGCCTATGTAATATATATAAAATGCCTTGATATTCCTTATTTTATGTTTTGAAGGCACTTTTGGATGAAAGATGCAAAAAGGAGTAAATTGAAGGTAATTGGCAGATTTGACATTCAGTCGATGTTTTGTGCAGAACGTGAGTTTTAGAGGTCGAAATGAAGTGATTCTAGTGGCACTAAAAAGAAAACATCCATACCTTTCTGGAAATTTAATGCAAGAAAAATAAAACGAGAAAGATCATGGAAATCACATCCTTCAAAGTCAAATCTTGCATTCTGCCAATGTTGACCTTTGTCCATTCAAAATTCAATATCTGGAGCTACAGAAGTGCAATTGATGCAAACGCAATTGTTTTGGATTCCTAAATTAAAGACCTATCAACGCTCCAACTTTCAGCCAAAAAAGATTTCATATGAGGGAGATATTAATTTTCAAAGATGACAGCTGAATTCTGCCAGCAAACAGGTTTCGTGAAGGAACATGTCCAAAGTACATTTCGAAGCATCTAAACCGGTGTCCAAGTTTTTATTTCAGCAATTTAGCTCCTCTAAGTCAAAGCTTGAAGATTTAATGCAAGGCCATTTCTCTTTTAAGGAAAATAGTTATTGAAATACTTAAATGTAAACTGTCAACTTAAGGGAGGACTATTTTGTAAAATAGGGACTAGGGTTTCTTAGCATATAAAAAGAAAGAGAGAAGGGAAAGAGGGCAGAAAGGAGGCAGCGGCCAGAAGTGAAGAAACACAAACTCTCCTCTCTACAAACTAGAAATAATGCTTTCTTCTATCTTTAAGAGTAGTTGTTCCATAGATATGTAAGGCTAAGCTCATTTTCTTGGTTGCAAGGACATAACAAACCTTTGGATTTCAAGAACCGTGAGATTTATTCTTCTTTTTATTTTCAGTTTATATTATGAATGAGTATGATTGTTTTCCTATGCATATTTTCTATGATTGTTGCTGATAATTGCAAGAGCGAGCTCTAAGTTATTATTGTGAACAATCTATTTCTAAGTTTGATATCAAAACCGGAGTTGTGAAGCTTGATAATTGTGACAGAACTACGTTATTAAACTTAGGGAGAACACTCAAACAAAGGAAACAGAAGCTGCGGACAGCTTGGTTGTCAAGAGATCAATCAATTTATATAGTTCTTAGGGCTGCCATTGAACTAAATCATTAATGCGGACATTGTGATTGTTTGTTGGTTAGGGTTAGTTATATGGTGGATCTGTTAATTAACAAATGTTAAGAAAAGATAAAAATTCAGAATATAAATTGAAGTTTCGTTTCAAGGATCGGTTCTAATTTCTGTTGGTGGATGTGTGCTTGCGACCAAGGTTTGTTTTCTTGATAAATTTTGGTTTCAATTGATTTTGTTTGCTAGTTTAATTTCTTCCATAGTTTAGATCATCACAAATCAAAACCCCCCAATTGCATAACGTATCGCATAAAAATCTGAACTAAATCTTCCTTGTGGGATCAACCCCTTGCTTGCTTTATACTAAGAGTGTGTTGTGTTTTAAGCTAGGGTAATTAATTTGTGCGACCGCGACATCACAACAGTCATAAGTGGTTTAACTGAACTTTTTAGTGATGAGTTTCTTAGTGTAATTATTATACATTCATCAACAATATTTCAATTTAGACATTATAGCATAAAACACATCTACTTTGTTAAATCATGTTTGTTCTAAACACCATAATCATTGATTCATTGAATAAGATTTTAAAATCATTTTAAATATCATTTCACCTTACACAAGGATTTACAATAAATAATACTATTTTAGAACAAACAAAATATTTTTCCTAATTTTCCTAGGATGATGAATCTTCTCTTGATTATTCAAATAATTTCATATAATTTATGTTATGCCTAATATATGCCCATTTTTAATCCTTGATTAGGACAACATATAGCATGATAAAAGCATAATACTCCTTATATAAGATAACTTAGTGATTTGAAGTCTAAGGATCACTTACACAACCTAAATGTAAGTTTTTCCATTGACACAAGTGATCTCTCCATATGAAATTCTTATGCGGATCAATTTAGTGTACATGTCATCACATAAGCACCTACATATTATTTCTATGTATCCCTCATACCTGAGCTTATGAGAATAACTCTTTTCTTTCATAAAGAAAAGAGCATAATATGTAGCATTGTCGATATCTTTAATTAATATTCAATCTTAATAGAGTATTGACTAGGAACATTTATGAACAATGTTTTGATATAATAAGAATATCATAATTATAAAAACTTTATAATTTCTTTTACAAAGTATTTTTGTTCCAAAGACTTTATCTTTACTCCAAATTAAATGATCAAATATTTTCTGAATATTAAAGATAAATAAGTCTTTATTAAAAATTAAATATATTTACATAAACAAAGTTAATGTCATATTTAATCAACCAATTAGCTACAAGGAATATACACAAACAATCTCTCACTTACACTAACGTTAATCACTCATGTATTAAATACAATATCGTTTGTCACACGTGTGTGAAAGGCGAGTGGGGGTTGAAGGAGTTGCCACCTAGTTATTTGATGTAAAGTCGCTAAGAAACTCAGGGGTACTGGCTTTATCAGAGATTCAAGGGTAAGGAACTGGTTGTGGGTAGGGAAGGTATCAGCATCCCTAGCACACCCTACATGAAATAAGCTGTTTTGTGTGGTTTGATGTGGTTTAGAGGTTTATAATTGAGATTTACTCGTATAAATAAATCTAGTGTTAAGAATTTATTATGGACTCGTGTACCCAAATAAATTCTTAGGAAAAAGGTTCTTCATAATTTGTGTATTACGGTGAAAAATACTCCTAATTAAAATTAATGAATATTTAGAATAACTTTAAGAAATTTTCGGGTCAACTCTTGATATTTCAAATACCAGCCTCACTTGTAGGTCCAATGTTCTATACTATGATTTTTAACCATTAATTCTCAATTGTATGTTCTAGTTAAGGTTTTAGTATTTATATCTTATTTTTTAAAATGTTGGACAATTTTTCTCTTCTGGTTTTTTCTTCTCTTTCTTCTTGGCTTTTTCTTTTCTTGCTTCTTAACTTATTACTTCATCTTCAAATCTTTTTTTTCTCTCACATCAACTTTGGTATCAGAGCTAGGTTTTTAATTGTTTTTATAATTAATCGATCTTTTAGGGATTGTGAAAATCCTTAAAATTCAACAAAATTCTTAAACCCTAGAAATTGTATAGAATCATCATTAACAATTGAAAAAAAAATTAATCCTTTTGTTTTACAACCTAACTCTAAAAAAAACCCTCATACAACCACATTAGTGCCACGTCACCACACACTGCTAAATCAGCCATTATGTCAACATTAGTTAGTAGTGACACGTTTGTGCCATATCATCACAACTACCATGTCAACGCTGCATTAGCCATTAATGACATGTCAACTTTCTCACCATGTCAACAACAATAACTTCCAATATCTTCCCACCAAGAAATCTAGTCAGTAAATCACTTTACCTTTTGATACATTGAATTTTATTGTTCTAGTATTACATTTGTTTTTCAAATTATCATTAATAGTACTTTCTATGCCTAAAAAAAAACATTTTCCTACATTACACCCTTATATCCTTTCTCACTTTATATATTGTCATTCAAATTTTGTCATTAGTCTATTTTAATTAATTACCGACTTGCCAAAACTAGTGGAAGTTGTGAACTTTTATTTGGTTAATCATTTACAATTAAGGGTCTAGCAATACATGCTTAAGATTTTATTGGTGTATTCTGTTCTTGACTAATATCCATATTAATAAAAGGAATTAGTTTTATTTGGTTTTTTTTTTTTTTGTGATTTCACTTATAGGAATCATATGTGATCTCAATTCCATTTCTAAATTAATGTTGTATGCATTTATGAATAGTCATCTAGTATCCAACTTTAAGTTTATAGCTACCATGGATTTGACCTTGAGTGATATCTTTAAATCAATTATGAACAAAACGTCGTAAAGATTGGGACAACTCGGTTGGGTGTAGTTAGATATGCCTTGACACAACCTAAATGAACCGAAGATTAGAGAAGGACTATTATTTTTCACACCTATATCAAGTGTGGGGATAAGGGTTGCAAGATGATCATAGATAATGAAAGTTGTATCAATGCAATATCTTCAAATATTATAGCTCACTTAGGCGTAAAACATGTTCTTCATCCTAAGCCATATAATGTGTCATAGATTAATAATAACTCCATAATAGTCAATGAGAGATGTTTTTTTCCTATCAAATTCCTAAACTATCACAATGACATTTGGTGTGATGTGATTCTAATGAATATAGGACATGTCATTTTAGATAGACCATGAATATATGATTTAGACATCATGGTCGATCAAATTCATGTTCTTTCAATATTAAAGGTAAAAAGATCTAACTCATTGGATTACAATAAGAACAAGAAAAAGGAGAATGTGAACAAATAAGGACTTAATTCAATGAGTCTAGATGAGTTTTGAGAATAAGGTTAAAAAACAACCTATTATGCTTGGTTTAGATGTGAAAGAAGTTTCAAGAAACTCTCTAGTAGTTCTACCTAAAAAGGTAAATATAGCTAACATAATAGGTTCAAAAGATTTTGAAAATGGGGTTCATGAAGAGTCAGTGGTGTCCCTTTTAGTTGCAAAAGTTTATAGAGACTCTCTAGTAGAGTTGCTTGAAGAGGTAAATGCAATATTAGAAGAGTTTCAAGATAGTTATCATTTTAAGTTCCCTAATTCCTCGACCTCTATGCTTAACACCCAACTTGTCATAGATTTTAAGAAACCTTTTGAGCTTCCTAATTCTTCAATCTCTATGCTTAACATCCAACATGCCATAGATTTTGAACAACCTCCTAAGCTCTCTAACATTTTGTCCCCTATGCTTGAAATCCAGCATGTCATAGTCTTGAGCAGTCTGCTGAGCTCCTTGAATCCTTACCCCTTCATGATAAGGAGGATAGGGATAACCCCAATTCACTAGGTTGTGTCTAATTCATATCCATTCAAGATTCAAAAGGTGTGTATTCCATTCCATACTCCCATTTTGAACAACCTTAGCTCTCTAACGTTTTATCCCTTATACTTGAAATCCAGCATGTCATATGTCTTGAGCAGTCTGCTGAGCTCCCTGAATCCTTACCCCTTCAGGATAGGGATAACCCCAATTCACTAGGTTGTGTCCAATTTATATCCATTCAAGATTCAAAAAGTGTGTATTCCATTCCATACTTCCCATCATATAAGGTTTATGGTCACAAACCTAGGATGATAGTAGATTTTCTTTTTTCGTCTCCTTACTCTAAAATGTTTTATTTAGCTTAGTATTTTGCATTTAGAGTTTATAATTTGCATGTCGAGATCATAAAACATATTTAAGTAAGTAATGAACAATACAAATTTCGAGCTAATTTACATAAGTATCATGATGTATTTAATGTTGAAGATTATTTTATGATACATATTAGACTTGAACGATGTCCTTTAAAAACCAATCATAAATTGCAAGTAAGTAGTGCTAGATCATTCAAAGTATTGCTAATGATTTAATCAAATAAATGTCATTAAACTACTACTAAACTTTGATATTAGCTTTAATTTTGGACATGAAAAACCTCATTATATTTAAAGCACAATAATCTATCCCTAATGATCTTTTAGAAACCTCTTCCTCATTATCCTCATATTTTGCACAAAAAAACATATTAATGCTACTTTAGATGCACAAGTTGCTTTTAACAAAGACGGTGAACTTCAACGAATCCCAATATATGAGCTAGATGACCAGATTCATACTATACTTGGAATATCAAAGAGACATCACAGCAACTTGATCTTGATCTTTGAAAGCATTATTAGAGTCGCCTTGAACTACACTCAACAGGGTCGAGTTTATCTAACCCTAAGAGAGTTGGTGGGAACACTTGACTCGAGATATTGTTTACGCACTCGTATGATCATAAACGATGAAGGGTAGCCCAAACTATTAAGAAATTGAGCTTTAACTTATGTTTTGGTTTAATTTATTTGAACTTTTAGTAAAGATTTATTAATTAGGCTTTATATGTTAGGCTTAATTTAACTATTGTTGGTTATTTTATTTAATGGACTATAAGCTTAATTGCTTATTCTAGTTAGACCTTTAGTATTTATATCATACTATTTTTTAAATGTTAGACAGTTTTTGATGAATTAAATAAAAAATGTAAAATTATAGGCTTTTCTAAACCTCATTCTTTTATTCTCTGTTTTTTTGTTCCTTTTCTTTTTGGCTTCTTTTCTCTCTTCTTAGCTTATTACTTTATCTTCAAATCTCTTTTGTCCTAAATCACCAAGTCACATCCATTGTCCAGCAGCAAAATAACCTCCAATACAACCCATAAATCAATAAAATAGCCATCCAAATCACCCTGAAACAACCCTTCTAAAACAACAAACACAACCACTGACAACCTCTTCATTTCAACCCAACCACGACCACCACTAAACCAGCAACATCATCCAATACCCACCACCACTGAAACAACAAAAGAAAAACACCAATAATAAGGACAACCAACAGCAAAACAAAATGCAACAACAACAATTAATAGCAACCAGCAACGACAAGCAAAAAATAACAGCAGTAACATTTAATAGAAACTAACGATAGAAAAGTCAAACAATAGCAGCACTAGTGACAGTAATATAAAAGTCAGCTAGAGCAATATCACAACAACGCCACCACATCAACCACAACAACAAAAATAGCAGTAACAAACATCCTAAATTTCATTATCCAAGTGGTCTCATACTCACCTTAAGCATCTTGATTAGTAAATCAATCAACACTTTGATTTATGCTAGAAATTAAGAGAAAAAAACTCATCTTGCTTCACTCGTTATATTTTTTTCCCATCACCCAACTTTGTCATCCATATTTAACAATTAGACCTTTTTATTAATTGTGAAACTTGTCTATGCTTATGAAAAGTTGTAACTTTTTGTTTGATTAACCATTTACACTTAAAAGGTATAATATTGCATACTTACAATTTTCTTCGTGTATTATAGTCTTAATCAATCTCCTCTAAGAAAATGAGGATCTACTTTATTTTTATATGGGGTTTTATTTGCAAGATTTGTTGGAGTCTTAATTATATCTTTAAGCTATTAATGCATGCATTTGCATAACAGTTGTCTAATGTCCAACCGTGAGTTTACATCTACCATGGACCCGACCCTAAGTGATGCACTTAGAATCATTTAAGAGCAACTACAACTCATGCAAGCCAAGATGACCAACATTTATAAAGTTAGTCAATATAGATTTCCCAAACAAGATAACCAAATGATAGTGAAAATTCCAACAATAAATATTGTATGCATATTCACCATAGACACCATCAATATAACCACAATCAAAGTCACTCGAACCAAAATAACCTTAATGAGTGAGTTATAGAGTGCATCAAAGTAGAGGCCCTTAATTTTGATGTTCGTCTTGACCCTTAGACTTTTACTAGGTGGATTCGTGACAAAACACTTTTTAAATTGATACAATTTGTTTGAAAATAAATATATTAGATTTTCTAAAATAAAGTTTAGTGGTGTTGCTCAACTTTACTATGAGAGTGTTAAGGATTATATGGAGAAAATGGGTGAACCTCTTGTCGCTAATTAGGTTGAGATAAAACAAAAATTACAGGAAAATTATCTACCCCGATCTTATAAAGGTAATCTTTTATACCAATAAAATAATTTTAGGTAAGACAACAAGTATGTTAGTGAATATGTAGCACAATTTAATGAGTACAAGATGAGATTTGTTGCCAGAGAGAATGAGGTCTCGACTTTGAGTAAGTTTTGTTGGGTCTTCAATTATAATCTTAGAAAAAAGATTGTGCTCCAAGGTATTCTACTATTAACCAAAGTTATACCTTAGTGCAAGATTATAAGACAGTTACAAAGATCTTATGGATGACCATGAAGACCCCCATGACACCCTTAAAAGGTTTTAGTTTAGGAACAATGGTTTCTTATTAGGTACTCCACCCTTTATAACCAACCCTAGTGATGCCTCGCCTTATAAGAAAGACAAGGGCAAGAAAGTGCTCATTGAAGTGTCTAAAATGAGTTCAGGGTTCAATGTTTAAGATATGAAGGTTTTTGGTCAAGTTGTAGTCAATTATACCAATACAACCCTAGTCATCTAGGAGCAAGAGGATATTAAAGAAAGACTTTGGTGATCAAGTGTATAAACTCGATATTGAGGATTTTCATGATCTAAACAAGTATGAGTATGGTCTTAATTTACCAGGTCATGTCCAATCCATATTCATTCTAGTTGAGTAACACATCATAGAGTTTGGTATAGCTAGGGTAGGTGTGGTCAAATGTACCCAGACACAACCCAATAAAATCGAAGATCGGAAGACTATTATTTTTCACACCAACATTAAGTGTGAGGATAAGAGATGTAAGATCATCATGCTTAAAACTCAAGTTTATTCCTCACCACATGTCATAAAATGTTTCATGGGTTGATAACACCTTCATATCAATTAAAGAGAGATGTTTGTTTCTTATCAAATTCTTAGACCACAATGAAATCTTGAATCTTTTTTCCAATATGGTTCATTTCATTTCTTGTACCAAGAACAAAGATACCTATAGAGTTCCTAAATTCTATTTTAATGAGATCATCAAGTTGTATGGCCTTTCCAAAATCAGTTTTATAAAAAGATGTTCAATTATAAGTTATTTTTTCCCTTTGAAATATGGTTGGTACCAAGTTGAAATTCTTCAGTGTTTATCACCCCTGTACAAATAGCCAAACTAAGATAATCAATCAAAACTTAGGCAACCCTTAAAGATGTATGGCGAATGACCATAATAAAAACTAGGATTTGGTTCTCCTTACGATCTAGTTTCCATACAATCTCAACAAGTTTGTAGGCATGAATCCATTTAAAGTTGTTCATGGTTACAAACTTAGAAAGCTTATAAATCTTCATGTGTCTCTTTAAGCTACGGTATTCAAGTCAGCTAAGTCTTTTGCACATTAAGCTTGACATGTTGAGATAATAAAATGAATTAAAACAAATAATGGGCAATACAAACTTCAAGCTTACTTGCATAAATATTACAATGCATTTAATATTGGAGATTATGTCATGATATGAATTAGACCTAACAGTATTCTCATGGAACCAATAAAAAATTGCATAGTGTTGGACCATTCAAAGTTACAGAGGGTGGAATCAAATGTTTATGTCAAACCTACTACATAACTTTGATATTAGCTCTATTTTTAACATAAAAGATTTGGTTGTATATAAAAGACTAACTAATCCTAGATGATCTTTTAGAGACCCCTGTCCCATTATCATTTTCATCAACATTAAAGGGATATATTAATGCTATTTTGGATAAAGAAGTTTTTACTAAGGATGGTGAAATTCAATGATATAATTCATTGTTAGGGCGGCATGATTTGAACTATACTTTAATTATTAAAGATACATTACAACAAATTTATTCTAATCCATACTAGTATTATCCGAGCTGCTAGGAGCTACATTTGACAAGGTCAAGTTTTTTCAATCCTGAAAGAGATGGTGTAGACACTAGACTTAAGCCACAAATCACATTTGCATAGTTGGAGATGACATAGAATAGGCCAACTCATCACTCTTTGATTAGCTACATCCAAGTCTATTTTATTGGACTTTTATTTCATTTATCATTGAGCTTGGACCCGTTTGTTTCATGGAAAGTAGTTTCATGAAAACCACTTTTCAATTTTTTTCATGTTTGTTTATCATTAGAAGAGTTGGTCAATTGTTTTCTCAATTTCATTCTCCTTCAACTTTTTCATATCAGTTTTTGCCTATATTTTTTAATAAACTTGAAAAAAAATAAAACATTAATAAATTATTTTTCAATTTATTTTCCATGACATAGTCAAACATTGAAAAGTGTTTTCCAACTTATTTTTTATGATAGAGTCAAACATTGAAAAATAATCCACTTTTCATGGAAACTACATTTTAGAAAGAAAAAAAAAACTATTTTCCAACAAACAAACAAACAACCTTAATTTGATCATAATTTAGATATCATCTTATTTTAATGGTCTTGACCCAATTGTTGTTGGTAGTGTTTTGGATAGGATTTGCCATTTAGATATATTTTTTCTAGTGGACATTTATGATTGATAAAGAAATTGCAGATATACCTTCTCTTCTCTTTTCTCTACTTCTTCTCTTTTTCAATTCACTATTGTCCTACATCAGAGTAAGAATATCCCTTGGAAGTTGCATGATCGTAGTGTTGTCCTTGTACGACTGCGATGGCTTCCTGCATAAAAAGATGGTAAGACCAACTGAATGGATCTCTACCATTTATCTGTGGAAACCAAGACTAAATAAGCTTGAAGCAACTCTGGTTAGGCATATAACAAAAGGAAGAGAAGGGCCGTGGTCATTTCAAATAGACAACCTTGGAGAAATGGTGTACAACTGAAGCCACACATTGAGACGGGCATTGATGGTGAAGAAATGCTATTAACACTTGAGTAACTAATTTGAGTTTCAGTTAAGCTTTGTGTGTCTGGGTGTACATGAGCAAGGACAAATATTGTAGCAAACCACATCATCATAAAGCCTAAGCTTGTTTGAAAAGTCCTCTATCATCTTAAACCTGTACGTTTATCCATGCATCAATGAAGACTAATATTATAGACTTGAATTCTGAGGGGCATTTTTCCATTTAGAACTTCCAGTTCGGATTTTCTTGCACAGTAACAAATGCTGAGATGAGAAACAAACATCATGACGACATCCCTTAACAGTAATTTATTCTACTATCAGTTACTTGATCTGGCTTTAAAAGACAGCCAGTCATTTCCTAAATCTGTTAATTAGTTAAGCAAAAAAGCACACAGGAATGGATAATAGGTTTACCTTGGTCATGTAAACTGGAGGGTGAATTCGTTGGGCTGTGAAAGATGGCACCCTAGCCTTGCATTCCAGGTACGAATATAACTGCAAAGAAAATTCTAGCCAGACCACTAATCGTTGCAGGATTCCAAGCAAATGGTCATCCATTCTAAAATTACTAATTGGGATCATTTCTTGGTGCAACGGTAAAAGCATTGACCTGCTGGGTTTCAGCACAATTTTATATCTCTATAAACAGATAAAATCTGCAAAAAAAGAATTCTAATGAAAGAACAAAAGCAAAGATGGGGCAAGGAAAATTCTTACCATGAGGTGCTCTTATAGATTACATTCAACAGGAACCTGTTTATGAATCAAAAGCCAAATATATCAAAGAGGTGACAAAAAATTTATTGTAATTGGACCGACCTTTTCTTTGCGAGTCTTCTCAGGGACTACCCCTCAAAGAAGTTACTGCATCTAATAAAGTCAGTTTTATCATAACTTTGACTGTAACGATATCTGTAAGAATCAGAAACAAAGGACAGGAAAAGATAAATGTGAGAGTCTGCAAGATATAAATCACTGAACAAAAAACTGATTTTATTAGAAATATAAAATGTATGTACAGGAGGCATTGTTCTCTGATTTGTAAAAGCTACAGCCAGAATACAGTGTTTTGCTAACATGTAAATGCTAGGACAAACTAACTTGTACCTTGAACAAAAGTTCTTTACAGTTGAAGTTACCAACTTAATACAGGAACAAAATCGAAAGCATCCCAAAGGTTCACTTGAAAATCTTGTGAAGTATACAAAAGAATCTATATAACCTAATTGTGGACCAGTGGCTGAATGACCATCCATATAACTGGTCATCTTTAGACAACAGTGATTATGTTTTTGTTTGTCAATAGTATAATAAACAAGACTATACAGAGAAAGACTTCAAACCATCATATTTAGATCTGCAAGATCATCCATTGGAATTTCAAGGCCCATGAAGTCAATGTCACCATGCTCTTGTAATCCATCATCATCAATGTTCAGCCATGAACCCAGATCCTGTCCTTGGTTGTCATCTATTCCTGGAAGCTGCAGGTTGGACAAATCAATAGCATCATCCAACGCATCCAAAACAAACCCATCATTTTCCTTTGCTTTGCTATTAGTATTGTTTTCACTTGACTTTGCCTCAGAAGGCAAAGTTGTTTTTGGTTGCTCTGATATCTTGCCAGCAAGGCCATTCACAGAAACAGATAGTTGAGTTGTTTTCTGCTTGGGCTTCTTTTTAGTTTTTCGTTCCCCCTTTGCATTAGAAAATGTTGGTCGACCAATTTTATTAGTTCCATTTCTAGATAAAATCTCTCTGATGTGCCCCTTTCCTTCCCTGTCTCTCTCACTCCTCTTCCCTTTTGTAATGCTCAATAGAGAACCTCCTATTACAGATGGAGCACTTGATGGACTACCAACAGTACAACCAACATCATCAAGCAACAACTCCCTCTTCTTCACCCTGTTTGACCACGTATCTTCCTTACCAGTAATTTGTTCGGATAAACGATTAAAAGGTGGAAGCAGATCGGAAGGATTTGAAATGTAGCTATCCTCATTCCCCAGAGGTAAAGTTTGAGGACTTGGCTGTGAACCCATGGAAGCTGCAGAAAAGACAGCATTAACAATCCAAATTTGTGCCATGTAACTGGAAAACACGAATACAAAAGGTAAAACAACACATTACAGACCACGAGAACCCAGAAAAATGAGATTTAAAAGTTAAAACACGCATCCAGACATGTATGAATTCCAAAAGCAAATTCTGAAGCAAAAAAAATTACCTGAAACTCTAGCTTCCAAAGAGCGGGTTGAGGTATTGTCATTCAACTTTGCAGATTCATCATTGGTAGGAGAATCTACTGATTGTGCATCACTTAGGTGGGCAGTCGCAGACAGGAACATATCCCTAAATAAGGGCTCACTGAAGCAGCTGTTTCCTGTAACTTCAAACTTATGACATTGTTCTAATGTCCGTTTAACAAATGCCAAGGCAGCTTGCTTGGCCATTTTGTTACTGGAACCCTTCCCACCACCAGCATTAGGACCCCAACAAGTCTATCAATTAATGCTGTGTTAGCTAACCTGTTAAGGAAGTTTTAAAATAAAAACAACCTAGGAAGTTTCTAAATAATAACAACCTACCGACCACCACATGATAAAAAGAAAATGAAACAAAGCACCAAAAATGAAAAGAACCAGTTAAATGGAACAGTGGGTTTGCTGTTACCTAAGGAACTACACAAAACCCATTAAGAAAAGCCTACAAAGTAACAGAGCAGATGGATTCCAGGATGAAAATTGCATGCACACACAAGGATGCAACTCACCCCTCAGTGAAGCACATAAGAGAAGGGGGGTGAGGGGAGCTGAAGTAGCAAACTAGCAAACCAGAAATGTATTTGTTTTCAACCAAGGATTTTATAATTAAAATCATGTCCTGGAAACTACATACTTCAGTTGTTTTCTTCTGGCCAAGTACCCTGATGACACCAGTAGTGACATTAATACCTTTAGACTTCAAAACAATGCTGACATGCTGCATTTCTCCTAATTCTATCCTCCTGCTTGGATCAAGAGAAAATATGGCAGAAGGCCATTCATTAAATGCTTTGAGCACACCCACATTGTCTCTCTATTAAACAACCTTCCACTGGATTTTCATCAAATCTTCCTGGAACAGGCATGCCAAATTGAGACAATTTGAACAGGAATTTCTCTAATTCTATCCTCCTACTTGGATCACGAGACAATTTAGCAGAAAGAATTCATTTGATGCTTCGAGAATCCCCATACTGTCTCTCTACTAAACAACCATTCACTGGATTTCATCATTTTTTTCTGGTACGGGCATGCTATATGAGTTGAGTCGGGTAACTAGACACTAACAGTAAGATTACACTTATTTACACAGTGACAGTGTGAGGATGAACAAGTGTGAAACCACACCGATTATGATTATGATATAAACAAAAAAAACAGTTGCTGAAGAAGTAGCATGCTTAGATTATGCTGGTTGCATATATGATTCTAGGAACTTTTTGACTATTCACAAGGATTTTGCCTTGGGCAAAACAAGGTTTCAAGACAACTACTTAATAAACCTTCTGTACCAATTTGTTTTCTTTTCTTAGGCAGCCTTTGCAGGTTTTTCAACTAACATGCAGTGTTCTCCCTCTTGCCCGGGTTGCCTTTTCAGATTCAGTCTAATGGATTATTGTTTCTTCACAAAAAAAAAAAAAATATATATATATATATATATATATATATATATATATATATTCTTAACCATCCAGTTTGGTGGGTGATGAAAATTGAAAAAGCATCCATGTCCATGAAATTCAATTCTTCCCCACATTACATGGATGCGGATGGTGATCAAAGGGATCAACCCATGTTTTTATGGGAAATAAAGACCTTTGGCTTAAAACAGAGAGCCCATGTCATGCACAAAGGGGAAAAAAGGTAAATTTTCAGCCAAGGACCAAGACCCCAGATCTATGGACATTGTTATTTATGAGTAGAAATCACTCATTGTACTCTTTACTAATAACTTTATAAGCTAATCAACTAAATCATTACACTTTGGGTGTGAAGGTTGCTACAGGTCCTACAAGTGGGACAATTAATTGCAACAAATTTCCAAAGAAGGTACCCAAAAATCATATATAAATAATGCAATATAAGACAAACAAGATCACCAGAAAACACTTGTATGCCTCTCGTTTCCTTTATCTATTACTTCTACGAATCTATAATAACTCATTCTAACCCGTGTAAGCCATAGCTTATTTGCAGTGCAGCCCTGCAAAACATTCCATTCATAGTTTTAAAAGGTCAGTTCAGATATATTTGGCATCATTGCCCTTTCTTTGCTTGCATTGCCCTTTCTTTGCTTGCAGTCTCATTATACTGATATATTCATACCAAAAACTTGAAAATACACGTGAAAGCATGAAGTATAGGAAAGAAAAATAAACAGTAAGAAAATTACCATGTGCTTCTCATAAGCCATTGCAACGAGTTTGTCATGAGCACGTTGTTCAAATTCCCTATACAATCATGCAGTATCATGAGTACATAGTGAGAGTTTAAGTGAAAAGACAAGCAAATGGATCTGTCTCAAGAATGAATTCTTTACTTTTCTTGGAGTTCTTTAATTTCTGAGGCATGTTTCAACAGTTTGTCTAACAAACATTTCTTCTTCGAAACCTATCATAATAACAGACAAAAAATGACCTTGTTAATAGAATGAACTCATCGCAGAATGGAAAGCTCAACAGTAAATATCAATGCAAACAAAAGATTCATATTTCAACTTCCTACTTGAAATGAAGAGTAAACAAATTTAACAGTACAGAACATTGAACAACAGTCATCCAAAATCAGAAAGGAAGGAAACAGTGGAAATAAAAGAGAAACATAATCTTGCTTCATTTAATATTAGAGATGTACCAAAAGATATATACAGCGAGTGAGTGAGAAACAGAGAGAGAGAGAGAAAGGATAATTGATTGAAGTCATTTGCTATGAAGGGTTTTTACAGTATAATCAGAAGTACCTGCCCATGGTGATTCTCCTCTAATTTGCTGATATACCCACAGATTCCTTCATCATCCATCTGCATGTCAGGCTGAATTATGAGGATTATGTAATAAATGGTATACGTTAACGGATCTTAGCGCTGTTGCAATAACATTACATAAGACATTCAAAGGCAGCCCCAGGAGCCATACTGCCAAAACCTGCCATGCTCCTGCCTCCCCACAACTGAGAGAAGGGGAACTTCAAAAGGGGGACAGAAGGAAGAAGGGGAAAAGGAAAGAAGCTCCAGAAAGCAACACTTCAGATTAATCCTGACTTAATAATCAAACATTTGAAGCCATTTGCTGCTAAAATTAGAACCAACACATTACCCAGCCTCATGGTCCAAACACAGATCAAATGCAGGAAAAAATGATGAAACAGTGAAGGATAACCTAAATATGGAAGCAAACTTACCAATGGTTCTGGAAAAATTCCCAGACTATGAACCTCCAGACTAAGTTTTTCTTCTATCTTCATATTATCATATTGAAATTTGGAACAGACCATCTCAGGTACCAATGCATGATCTGAAAGTACACCATTTACAGTATGTCTGAAGTTTGAATCGATACTCATTTTAGGGATGCCTGATATATCAACACCTGTCTCAACATGGTCAGGATTCCCAGTCACCTTGTAACCATTAAATGCAGCATGTCCAGAAAAATGAAAATTATCTAGGTGATTCACACAATTTGATCCCAGTTCATCATCCAGCTCGAAACCAACTCCATGCGCATCAAATTCCAGGTCTCCATTTCCATGGGTACAATCTTCCTCTGAAATTATGGCTGCCAAGAGTATCTGAGAAAGGGGAATTTCTCTCTCTTCATGCACTAACTGATCTGGAAGAAGTTCTGAAGTCCTAGTTTCAGCAGCATGCCCAACTTCCCTCTCATTATCAAATAACCCATACCCATTAGGGACAGTACTGCAGTTGTTTGGATCAGAATGGACTTGTGTTGCTGATAGTGCAGCATATACAATACTTCCCTGGAAAATGAATCATAGGGTTAAGGAAATTAATATAAGTCACAGTTTTGACAAGATTTTATTTGACAAAAACGATGCCATCACAGGTGGAAAATAATATAGGAAATTTTTTCACCATAATATTTCTTAATCAGTAATAACAGCTTTTAGAATTAGAGATTTTGAAAGGTATGAGATGAGTGCTTGTGACATTGTATATAGAGCACCTCCATAGAGATATTACAGATAAGTGGAACCTTAAATTTAAGTTATTGGCTAGTAGGATCCCCAGCCAGCACTGCAACTATTTGTTAATTAAAACATTAAGTAAAGAAAAAATCAACTACATTGACAAGCTTTTGCATAAAGAAAAAAAATATATAGCTTTGGATGTGCAACAACAATAACATGTCAGAAATGACATACATTCGGTGAATATAAAAGAAAAGGAATACTTGTTTTTCATGAAAGAAATATACTACAATTCATGATGTAGAAAAGGATTTCAAATACATGTGTTTGTGTTGTGTGGAAAAATACGTTAGATTCTAGCAAATTTCACACTGAGTGAATGCATCAATACACTACCTACACAACATTGATTCCATACTCAAAATCAAGAAACCCAAAATCTGAGTTCATTGCCATATTTAATATATACCAGTCTTCCAAATCATTGGCTAGGAGATACAGGCAAATCTATTTACTGCTAATCTTAACCAAGATGGAGACCTTCACAAAAGAATACAGAAGTGTACTAAGGAGAGATTTACTCCTAGTCTCAATCAAGACAAAGGAGACCTTCATGAAAGAATATAGAAGTGTACCAAAGAGAGATTCAAGTGTCAAGACTCCATACATGGTCTACTGTAGGTGGGAGGTATTTGTGAATGGTTGATAGTTCAAATTCAAAGGTATATGCCATTTGTCATTGGGTTGAAACAGGAGCTTATATCAATATGCATAATTTTATTATGGGGGTTGTCATCTCCCTTAATGAAAAACTCTTCTTTTTCTACCTACATGCTGTTGGTGACAAACTTATTGAATGAATGTTGCTGATAGCAAGAATATAATTCCACATAACAGGGCAACCTTAAAATGATAACAAAATAGAAAGAGAAGCAATAAAAGTACTCAATCTTAGCAACAATAGTTTGAACTTTTTTGCAACATGACCAGAGTGTGTTGACTGTCATAAGAAGTTCAACATATAGCCATGCGTAATACTGCTAAATTATTTAGCGCACAAACAACAAAATTTTAATAAATATAGAAGTCTATTAAGAATGTCATTAATTAAGGGCTTGTAAATTCCCTACAACAATTTTGGGTATACAAGGAAGAGACTGTACTTAAAGGTCAGCCTTCCCTCTCTCTCACACACACATCCTTAAATTCAATGCAGGTCAAACAGGACTCATCCTTAGCTGTGTGCTTAAGCTTTCGCATTAATTAATCCATAATGACCATAGTTGCATATATAAAATGCTGCTAAAAGGAGGTAGAGCAAGTGTAATACATCCTACATAAACTAAAACTAAAAACAAAGGGCTTTACCTGTTGTTTCAAGTGAGCAATGTCTACATTAGATATAAAACCAAAGAATGGCTCCATTTGCCTCCAAAATGAACTGGAAAACATTTGGTCTGCAGTGACAATCAAATCAATTAACAAACAACGACAGAATTCAAGCAATTAAACAGAATACAAATTTTCAGTTACAAGTACCAGGATTAATAACAGCACTTGCAGCAGCCAACAGCTCTTCATGCCCATCATCTGAACCAACTAAAAAATTAAGACCAAAAGTAAATAGACAGAAAAGAAAAGACGGAAAGAAAACATTTAGGGAATCAGAAATTCTCAGAGACTTCAAAGTAAACTACCAAGAAAATCTACTATTGCATTGACTGTTGTATGCTTTTGGCGTGTATAAGCCTTACGATCAGAGAGTTTTCTTGTTGGGGGACGGCCTGTCTTGCTGCATAAAAATATTTCATGAAAATATGAGTTTCCAATCTGAGTGCAGCAATGCTAGACAAAATAAAGACATTTGAAGGATAACTAGAAAAATTGATGGAGAATGTTTGACCTTTCATTTTTATCTAAACCAAGTCTGGCACTTCTAAGCTGCTTTGCTGTTCCAACATTGCCAAGCTTCTCAACTGCTGTTGGCATAACATACCTTGTTGAAGTAAAACCCCTCCCAATCCTCCCTTGCCTGCGAATGCCATCTCCAAGATCTTCACCTGAAACTGGCTTGTTCTTTCTTGATGGAAGGCCCAAAGGTGATATCTTTTGTACATTCTGTCCAGCTTTCTCATCCATCTCATCAGACTTTCTGCTCTTATCTTTAGATTTAACCTCTGTAGCCCCTGATTCTTCACTTTCTGATAACACGGCTGACAATAAGGTGTCACCTTTTAATTTCAAGCGCCTGGCAAATCCCGCCCCAATTTCATTACCTGAAACATCAGATACACTATCCAAAGTGGGACTCTCATCATTGTTAACAATGGGAACCAATTTTTTTCTTCTTGCAGTTCGAGAGATCTTCTGTGGCCTGTGACTGGCCCAGTGGGCAACAGGCGGAGATGAAGACTGAGCAGATACAGTGCGTTTGCGGTTGTTAGCTCCAACAGCAGGGGGCTTGTTTGTACAATGAGAGAGCTCCCAATCATTGGGAGCAGTTGCTCTATGGAAAACTGGGGATAACTTCGATGTAATGGCTGAACCCGATCGGGGAGCCCGAATACACAGATTCATTTTTGCACCGGAAATGGGACTAACAGAATTAAAATCATCCCTTACACTTTCCCTGAGCGTTGTAGAGGAACAAAGAAAAGTGAATCCATGCACATTCTGATCAAACATATTAACAGTGCAAAAGAAGGGCTTGATAAAGCAAAAGAAAGTGCCCTGTAAATATTCAAGGAAAAAACAATTCAAAGAACAAGAAATCTTCTATTTATCTGAAGAGAAAACTCCAGAATGATATTGAAAGAAACAAAGCTAAATAAAAGTCCATAATACTAATATGCAATAGAATATGAATAACAACAAATGTATGTGAATGAATGTGTTAAGGATGCAATGCATACTTATTAACAGCTCTGACATTCACCCTTTCCTTGTCTGAACCAGGAGGGTGTTCTCTCCTATCAATTTGAAGAGAACCATCGTCCAGGTCAGTCCTAGGGGTTATTGATCGCACACTCAAGCCTGTCGATTGTGAGATACCATCTGTTTTTCCAACTCCAACGGCACTATTAGAAACTCCAGGCCTATAGTGAAATACAAGTTAATCTTGCTTCACAAACTGAAGATTACCGAATGTCAAGCAATTACCAAAATATATAACCAAACATATCTTCCTCTAAAGTTCAATTAAGCAGATTAAAGAAAACAAAAAGAAATCTAAGAATAATTTACCATAACTGCAGCTACTTTTAATTATTGTTTCAATGAAAGCCAGGACCATCACGTGAAGCCAAAACCTTGGAAAAAATCCTTTCACTGTTCCCAAAACTAGTGATGGGTTTCAATCTAATCAAAGAGTTGCAGGAACTTCACAGATCTTTACAGCTAATCAAGCACAGCATATGCTAACCAGATTATCGCAATAGCAATACTTAAAGACAACAACTGAAACAAAAGGCAAATTGTATTATTGCGAAAACATCTTGACAAAATATGAAATTTTATCTCCTTCATAAATAGGCATTCAAGACAGTATCTGTGTGTCTTAGGCAGCAGGTGTAACCATATGTGCTTTGACTTCTATTGCTGTTAACTGAGTTGTTTTTCTTCCACTATTTCCTTGAAACTAGCCCAAATAAGAAAAATACAGCACAGGAAAAAATCACATATAGAAAAGATAATCACTGAATTCAAAAAAGATAGCTACATTTTTATCATATAGGTGTGCCATTTTTCTCCCCAGTGTTTTCGCTTTTTTATTAATACAACTTTGGTACTTACAGAAATTGATAGCTTTCCAAATTTCATCTCAAATTAACAAGCATTTGCTTATGATGAATTTCCACCAAAAATATAAATGAAGTTGGCTCCCCCAAAAATTCTAGACTGTAGACTCACAACCATAAATGGAAAGAGGATGATAACGAAAAGGAAAGAAACAAGAGCAGCGTAAAATAAATATGGTATTAAAATATCATGTCACAAACAATAGCAAACTGCATGATTGTTGTTACCAATCCTCCTATTGGAGCAAAATAGCCATAAGGCTTGAAAACAATAATCATGCAATAACAGAGGGTAGAATCAGGAACTCTTAACACTCATGGCAAAATGATAACTTCGCAAAATGGAAAACAAGCACTATTGTAGTAATCACATGCAGGTATAGAATTATAGATCAATTTCAGAACGCATACCTGAACACATGGGAATCAATGTTCAATCTTGAACGAGCATCAGTAACAGGTATTTGCGGCGCTCCCTGTTTTGGTTCCCGATAGCCATCTGTGGGTTTAGTTGACAACACACTAGAAGAAACATCTGGCTTTATCCCAGAACGTTTCTTCTTCATTTTTTTCTTTTCCCAACCATCAACACCAATTGATAAAGTTTGATCACCTTGAACTGCACCATTATTTGCAAACCTTAGCACTTCCCTATCTTTGTCAACAGTAACAGATGACCTGACCAGAGAATTACCCTGCATATTCATCTTTATCAATCAGAGCTTGTAAGTACTCTTTCACTTAAAGAAACTAAGACATGAATGTCCATAACATTTGGAAAACCTGGCAGGCACCACTAACACTATGATTAGGCACTGGAAACCAAGGTGCCACAAAAAATAAGTCTTATAATTAATAGAGCTGTAAATAATAGCTGGTAACTGAACCGCCTGGTACCATCCCTTCCTCCTTCGAAGGGGATGAAGAAGGGGTTCAAATCCAGTGAGATTCTGAATGAAAAGGAATAAAAAAAAAAGAAAAAAAAAGGTAAATTAGCTAAAGACAGGAATCTTCCATGTAATATTAAGGGAGATATCAATTTAGGGTCAAATATACCACTACTGGCTTACAAATGCAACCCAGAAAAGGAAATAATGCCTAAACAATAGCCAAAATCACAAGTCATGTGGACTTTACAGATTAATTTAAAAAATCATAATTGGTAATAAAAGAAAATTATAAACCATCATATATGAGTAGTGCAAGAACAAGTAGTAGGAAAATATAAGTCACATACCCGCACATCCACCAAAGAAGTTCGTGTGCGCTTGTTTGGAACAGCATTTTTGGTCTGTTCTTCTGGCTTTTGCTGTTCAAGTTCAAAACCACTGGTGGCTGAATGATTTTGAATTCCCATTTTACACAGACCTGGAGCAAGGACTGACCGATCAATTGATACTGAAGCATTAGGTCGATCATTAGAATAACCTTCTGATCTAGACCTCTTCTTTGATGGTATGGATGGGAAAAACTTGTTGAATGCAGACAAGGCTTCATTAAAAATCTTCACACGTTCCCTATTATTTAATAAGACTCAATTAAACTAGTAAAAAGTATTGTGTAAGATACAAAATATTCAAAGAACTACCTGCCCTTGACTGAGCTTTCACGCAGACCAGTCTTGACTCGCTTGATTTGCTCAGGTGAGGGAGACGATACCACCTTGCCTTTCAAAGAACCAGTAGAGTCATCTGCTGAAATTCCAAGAGCAGCATTCACATGTCGTTTAAAGTCCCCTTGACGACTAGATTTGTGATCTGAGGCCACCACCTTTGGATCAAAACGCAAGCAATGTAAGAAGTTCACCACATCTCCCTGTACTACAACAGCACTGCTTCGGGTCATGTTCGGGAGAGAAGATAGGATTGGATTCCCCATGCTCTCACGAAAGCTACTCGATCTGTCCATCTGAGCAGCTAAGTGGGATCCACGCTGACCACTAGTGTATATTTGCCTATCTGGGCTATCAGAAGACAGATCAAACTTACTAGACGTTGCCATTGCATCAGATTCCTCACAAACTCTGTGTTATAAACCCAATAAATACAATAATGCATGACAAAGTAGGAGTATTGTAGCACATAAAGGCAAATTGGAGAGTTCAAACGATAGTAAAGGATGATGCACCTGCAAAGGACACAAATCAAAGGATAAGAACTGAAATTCAAGTTCATCTATAAAATGACTTTCAATGACAACTTGTACTAAAATTCCCAACATGACCAGAAATAGTTTAAAATTGCAGAAAATTAGGTGAACAAGACCAAGCTGAGATAATCAGGAGCATTGCACCATGCTGAGACTCATAATTCCACTACATTACAAGTTCCTCGATTTAGTAGATTTTTAATTTCTCCAAGGTTTACAGGCATATATAGATGCCAGTATTATGAGATTGTTACTTCTTAAAGATCAAATCTTTAAAAGTTAAAGCCATACATAAGTGATTTACTTGCCATATAGATGATTTATAAAATCATTGCATTAAATGTTATTAGTGCTTTTTAGTATAATTTTCTGTTTGTATAGTCTAACTCTTTTTTTTGTAATTGCATAAAAATAATGATACAATTAGAAATTGGGATAATGGTAATTTGCCCGTATATAAGAGGGTGAGGTGAGTCTACAATTGATCCCTACATCCCTAATTATGTCAAACTTTTTCATCCAAACTGACAGATTTTGGACATGAGACTCGTGTATGAAATCTAAATAAAATGTTAGTGACAAAATTACCACGGCTCATATGATATGTATGAGCTCTTAACAGGACCACTAAAAGAAAATATTTCATTTTGATTAATTAAACTAAAAGAAATGGGAACAAAAACAGGGTTGCCTTCATCCTGAAAGTTGCAGCCTCTTACTGAAAAATTATACTTTTTTTCTCCACCAGTTCACCATTAAGATACCATCAATACAAAGTGTAAATTCCTCTAATCAAAAAAGGCATTTCCTTTAAAATTGAGGATAAAAAAAAATCGGAAGTAGCTATGACTTTATGAGACCAAAAGTAGAAGGGACATGAGAGACAGGTTTGTGTGGAGCAATAAACCAAACCTGTCCTTCCTATTGTATTTTGGATTCTGACTTGATAGGAAGAGCAATATTCAGTATAGAACTACAATAATTGCATCAAAGTAGAAGATGATTACTTCTAAATTACTTGACATATTAATAATAAAACAAAAAAAAAAACCCTCAAACTCCTGGCATTAAATCAACAACACAGAAACGCAAACACTAATGTATTTGCGGAGATAGTGAAAATGAATTGTAACCATAAAGCATACCTCCAAATTCTTAATGCTGGATGCAGCGGAAGTATAATTGAACTAGTTGTGCTTTACAATAAGATATCATAATCTGCACAATTTTTAGGTCATGCCCAGTGAAAACTATGTTCACCTCATCAGATCTCCTCCTTGTCTTATATGATCACTAAACTCAACGGGATGAATTGAATTTTAATATAAATCCAGTTTAGCCGGATCTATTGACTGCCACCGATGAGGAAGAATCACGACAGAACATTATTCATCTGTCTCTCAACTCTGAGGCTGTCTCTGTTGCTTTCCTCACTCTTCAGCAAACGCTGCTGCTCGCTATATATTTATTTATATATATGATACACTACGTAGCTAATTGGTGGGCATTTGCAAGGCTATGAATTATTATTATTATTTTATTATTATTATTATTATGACAGGCATGCACCTGAGAATCGACACCCATCTGCTTATACTGATGATGGATGGATGGATGGACAGCTCTCAAGTGGTAATACTCAGAGAGTAGTAACAAAGATTGTAGATTTTGGGAAATTCCTTGTGTTTGATCAGGATATTTTGGATAATTGGGGAAATCAGAGTGGAAGTAGTAGGATTTTAGGGTTAGGGTTAGGAAATTTGAATTCGGGAAGGTTGATTTTCTTAATTTCCTCTCTTTCTTCTCTTTCACAAATTATTTTTGTTCCATTTATCAAAATTTTAATGATTTTCTGTCATGTCAGAAGCACATGATTGTATTAGCTATATTTGGGAAAGAGAAACCCTATTTTTTTTATCATTTATTAAAAAGTTATTTAGAAATTAAATTATAGTTATTAATCTTGGTGGGAGACTTTACTAGGTTAAGGAAGTAGGTATCGGGTCACATAAGTTAATCCAAATTAATTTTAAAATATTTAAAAAAATATTTAAAATTTTAATATCTCATATAAAAAAAATAATTCATATAAATATAAGATATATATATAATTAGAAAAGTTAATAAACAATCTATATAGATATAGACTATATATATTTAGTTATTTTATATAAAGTTAAGAAACATTTCATATGTATTTATGCATATATAGTTTATCTTACATTCAAAAGTTAAAAAATATTTAATGCTAGTGTAAGCTATGTATATAATTATCTCATATTCAAAACTTAAGTAACAATCTATGTTAGTTTTGACTTTTAAAAAAATATACGAGATTAAATATTCATAAATTAATTTTATATTTTTTGGGTTTATTAAAAAATGTAGAAAAAAAAAAACAAATTCGAGTCTCACTTGGGTTGTGTTAGGTCACTTAGGTTTCGGGTTGACCAAGCGGGTCACCTAAGTTTCACCTGGTCAATTGCAAGTCTGGATTTTGTCTATTTAAAACTCAACCAAGACCCCAGGTTGTTTGGGTCTCAAGTCAATATGTTGAGTTGAGTTGAGTTTTATAACAATGAATTAAACTACGTGTGTTACCATGGATAGAAAAAATCCCACTAACTAAAAGGAATTTTTTAACACTTAAGAAAATATTAAGGTATTGAATGACTGGTTATTTACTTTAACTAAAATTAGCCTCGGTGGTTGTGCTTCACCACGGGGCCGGATTATTTTTTTATACAAAAAATAATGTTTAAATATTGAAACGGAGTTTAAAAAATGATTAAAAAAAGCACCATTTATGACAACATGTCCTCATAATTCTGCTATGTAGAAGCATAAACATTATTTTGCATATTCTTATTAATATAAAAAATATTCATAAAAACACTCTCTCTTGCATAAAAACTCATGTGGTTCTTTATTTTTTTTCCCTTAATAATCTTTTTTTTAATGGCCCTTTTTTCCTTTTTTTTAGCCAACTCACCATTTTCTTTCAACTCGGCCACATTTATCTTGTAAGTTAACCTCACTAGCATATTCTAAAAAGTCATATTTCTGATTGGATGATATGAACCTCGAGGATATATTGATCTAGAAACCCACAAGCAAGATTGATACAATCCTGGAAAGTTAAAAGTCAGATTTGATAGAAGAGTGTAACACAACAATTACCTTGAACTAAGGCACAACACTATTGGAATATGAACCTTCACTCAACGATTAGCGAATTGTGAATGAGAAGTATAAGAAAGATGTCACAAATACAATTATTTTTCAATAAGTCAAATTCAATTCTTTTAAGAATTAAGAACGTGAGAATAACTCACAGCACACAATTAAAGCCGCAAAAAATATCAATAATCATCAAACTAAAATAAGTTCTTACAATAGAGTATTTATACTCCCTAAATAACTCTAATGGACTCAAAGGTTGTGGGCTAATTTGGACCCACTTATAATTAGACCTAAGATAAATAAAATAAACCCAAAACCTAATAAAAATAATAAGTCTAATTTGTAAAGCCAAAGTTTTCGCACATATAGGAAAAAAAATAACCCTAAGATAGTGTAATTCCCTAACTTAAATAGGTGTATGGCCAAAGTTAATGTCCTAGTCTTTCTAAGATCAAATTATCAACCCTTAGAAATCTCAAATAAGCTAGGAGAATCATCTCTGAATATTGACACCATTGACTTGCCTTATAGAACAAGGAATCTTTGTTATACATGAAAAAAATACTAAAGACAAATATATTTCTTTGTTGCCGCCTCTAGTTTCCCTTTGTAGATTGGAGAATCTTGATTAATCTTTGCTATACAAGGAAAGCTTTTGATGTCACTCATAATGAATCCTTGTAAAAGATGGAAACTCCCAAATTAGATTCCCAAAATATCCTTATATGATTAGGATTAATTGCCACCATATTTATTTCCTTGTTGCACATAGAAAAAATTATCCAAATAAGGCTTCCATCATGCCACCAACCCGAAGCCTATCTTGTGGAAGAATTAGACATTTCTTGCACTTGGATTAGGTTTATTATAAGTTGTCTTATATGTGTTGTAACCTTTTAAAATCAGTCTTGGCCCAAATATGTTAAACAGGCCTATTTAATACCTTATTTAACTTCTTGATCATTAACCTAATTGGCACCTCTAATGAATTCTTTGTATTTGTGGGTTGGTTCGTATTACTAGAATTTCTTCACTCCCATGTATATGAACATGCACATGAACTCTTTGACCATAGATTAAACTTTCATATCAAGGTCTAGGATGTTCTCTCTCATATCCATATGAAAGTAATAAAGACATTAAAGGTCAATACTTCTCATCCATATTACTGATGTGGCATCTCAAATGAAAAATGTTCTTTCTTTACTGCTCTAAATCGTCCTCTTTGACTTGTAAACTTAATGCACACCTAACCACAAGTTACTCATCCTTAACTTTATATTGTACTTGTTCACCACTAGCATCATTAAGATCAGAATCAATGATGTTATGTTTCTTAAGATATGAATCTGGATTTTTATTCGTTGAAGCATCCATCTTAAATGAATCAACTTTAAAGTCTTTTAAAGGTTTAATATCATCTAAATGTTTTGTGTATTTTTGGACTTGTACTGCATCTCTCCAGTTAACAAGTAGATTATTTGTCATTCACCCTTACTCTCTTTTACTAATCTTATTAATTTTTTTTAATCGTCAACCTCTAAAGCTTAGAGCCTTAGTTTCTTTTACCTCCTTGCATTAGAAACCCTTTTAGGATTACTTCTCTTGCAAATTAGTAAACAATACGTATTATTATATCACCAAACAATACATTCATATGCACAAATTGTTGTTGCATCGCCTGTAACAAAAAAGAAAAGTGTTATTCTCCTCCTTAGATGATGACATGTTTTTGGAAGATATCTTTTAGATCTGTAGTTTTAAAGTCCAATATCTGTACTGCCAACAAGTTGGAACATTCTTTGGCTTGTAAATCTAATATAATGTAATTTATTTTTAAAAGCTTTCAAATTTGGTGCATGCATTCTAGCTGAAGATATCACCTTCCTTGTTATATTAAGACTCTATTTTATTATTAATAATTTCATTAAATATTCAAATTTTATAGTCATTATTGGAAGATGATATTGAGAGTATTTTTAAGAGATTTTATAGGCTTCTAAAAAGAAAATGAACAAGTAAAAGAGAGAGAAAAAAAAGAGGGATTAGATCAGACCTCTCTCTTCTTTCTTATCTCATCTTTATTCCCTCTTCTCTATTTTCTTTTTCTCCTTCGAGTTTTCATTATAGTACTGTGTAACTAAATTTTAATTTGGTCAAAAGAAACAAAAGCCTCAGAATCAATAAGACTATGAGATGTAATTTGTTTTCATTATTCAATTTATGATTTTAGTATTGAATGTTCTCCAATGTCTATTTTCATGATTGTCTTGTTTAATTACTAGGAGGTCGACTAGTTTATTATTTGTTCCAATCTATGCTAGGTTAGATATCAGATCCATAATTGTTTAGTCTGTGTAATCTGTGAAGCAACTAAGGTTAATGATTTGTTACATCAGAAATTAGTAAATCTTAGAAAGAATATTTGTCTAACTTAAATGTAATCGCTTGTGCTTATATTGTTTAGCTTCATCAATCTCTCTAATTCTTAAGACTACTACTAAATTAAATTTTTAGCATTTTTCTTGAGTTATTTAGTAGTTAGAGTTAATTAGATTACTTGTTTTCTAATTAACTGCAACTAAGAAGAGATAGAAAAATAGTTCCAATTGTGAATATTAAAAGTATGAATTGATATTTATTTGTATTGATGATCAATTTTAAAAGACCTAATAGTGGATGTTGACTTAGACCAAGGTTTGTTCTTTTCATTGATTTTGATATTTTAAATTAAGTTGTTTCTTGGTTGTTTTTCTTGAAATTATACTCAAAACAAATGATCACGTAGCACAAAATTAGACTAGATACTCTCTATGGGAATGATCTGTACTCGTATTTCTACATATATTCTTAAGAGTCTAGGTTTTATTTTTGGTTGCCTGCAACAACACACCAAAAATTAAGTAGGGACTTGATTAAATGAATTCTAAAATTATTCTAAAATAATATATATGATATTATTCAAGGCAAAAAATTAATATTTCATCATTTATAGGATTTTTAGGTTTCCTTATAAACAGAATTCTATGCCTCTTATTTTATGTACAACATGTAGTACACATTACATTACAGAACACTTAAAAAATACAAAAGAAAAGAGTTAGCATTCAAAGACAATAGCAATCTCTCTCTTCTAAAAGGATTTAAGAGATTTCTCATTAATGGTTTGTGTAAATTACTATTAGAGGACGAATACTTAGATGACTTGTGCTCTGTAACAACCTAACCTTGAAGCAATTGTTCAAAGTTAAAAAAGAATATCCGATCTTCAGGTAATTTTCATATAAACCCTAAATAACTCTTGTTATGTCTAACAAGATCTTAGGACTCCTGAAAATTTTTAAATTTATCATTTTTGCTGCGTATATATGTTTTCAAAAACCCAACACCTTTAAAGTTATTTAGGAAGCATAAAAACTCCATTTTAAGAACTTATTTTTAGTTGGATGATTATTGATATTTTTTCATATCTTTGCTTGTATGTTGTGAGGTATTCTCATGTTTTTTCTAGTTCTTAAAAGAACTAAATTTGATTTATCAAAGAATAACTATCTTTGTAGCATTTTCCTTGTACTTCTCGTTCCCGATTCTTTAATTGTTGGGTAGAAGTTCAAATTCCAATAGCATTTATGCCTTAATTCAAGGTAATTGTTATATCATACTCTTTTATCAAATCTGATTTTTGACTTTTCAGGAGTCAATCATGCTTGTGGGTTTCTGGATCAATAGATCCACAAAGATCACATCTTTGTTAGGTTATGGAAAACAAAAAATTACAAAAGAAACATTTCAAAAAAAGTTATTGTTGTTGCATGGGCATGCAAAAACATACCTTGAGACTTCAAAATGTGTTTAAGGTTGGCTGGTTGGTTGTGGAAAGTGAAAATTACAAAAAAAAAACAGATACAACAAAAGTTATGGTTTTCATATGGGCATGCAAAATCATACCTTGAGGTCCTATAATATGCTTGAGGTTGGCTGGTCAGTCGTGGAAAGTGCAAAATTTTGAAAAAACTTATTTCAACGAAAGTTATGGTTTTTAGCATGGACATGGAAATTCATACCTTGAGGTCCCAAAAAGTGTCTGAGGTTGGCCAATGGGTCATATAAAACATAAAATTATATATATAAAAAACCATTTAAAAAACATTATGGTTTTACATGGGCATGCAAAAACATGTCTTAAGACCTTGAAAAAAACTTGAGGTCGGGCGATCAGTTGTGGAAAGTGCAAAATTATATATAAAAAAGAGTCCATTTCAAAAATAGTTATGGTTTTTGTAGAGGCATTAAACAACATGTGTTGAGGATCTGAAATGTGCTTAAGGTTGGCCACTAGGTCATGGAAAGCATAAAATTACAATAAAAAACTCATTTTAACAAAAGTTATGGTTTTGGCACAGACATGCAAAATCATAAATTGAAGCCTAAAATATGGTTAAGGTTGACGGGTGGGCTATGGAAAATACAAAATTATGAAAAAAAAAAAGTTATAGTTTTTTTTTATGGGCATGCAAAAAAATTCTTGCGGCCCAAAAGAAGTGATGAGAATCAATGAACATCACCAAAGGATCCATACCAATTGAGCCTATTACAAGGTCATGATGTTTAGGTTAAGAAATTTCAAATTTATCAAATTGGATCTTCATGTACTGTTTGGTCTATATCTATAGCTACAAATAGAATTCTTATACTATTCTAGTTGGGATGGAGACTAGATATTTCTAGATTTCCATACAAATATGATATGTTTGGTAACTCATTATGACAAGAGAAAAAAAAAATGTTTGAAGTCAAGCTTGAAATCTGTCAACAAACAAGAAAAGTTGGAAAATGATTGTTTTCCATATGATTTGTGGATGCTTACAAGGTAAGGATCTAATTAAACGTGGAATCCTTATTTTGTAAGGATTCCTTACTTTCTAAGAACATCAATTATGCAACAATCTTTATTTTTCAAGGATTTCTTATGCAACGAGGCAATAATCTCCTCTTAAACTCTTTTTTCATCTTCTCCACAGACTTCATGTTGTTCCTGCCTTTACAAGATTTGTTTCTTAAGATTCTCCCACCATAAAAAAAGAAAAGAGAGAGAGTATATTTTCTAACTTTAAGAGCTATGAACTTCATTTTTCTATCATCAGGATACCTTTTGAAATAAAATAAAGAACTCTTAATAGTTTAGAGCTAATCAATGAAATCATTAGGTTGAATTTTTCTCTTAAATTAAGGAATATCAATTCTCACATGATAATCTTGATAAGGCATTTTATTCCTTTTACTTTGATGCTAAGAAGAAGAACTGTTACCAGCATCATGGTGTGATCTATGATAAAAATGATTAACATCCTTTTAATTATTGCTAGAGGAACTAATTTTAGTTTTATTCTCACTATCATCAACGTCTTGATTCTCATATCGTTCAAGAAATTTTTTAAGTTGATGGATTTGCCTTCTCATTTCATCCATTGTAAGAGCATTGCGCTTATCTCAAATTCTTTCACACGATATCCACGAATAACCATGATTGTAAATCCTAAGCTCTGATACAACTAAATACTGGGATAACATAAATATCGTAAAATAACATGATACCCACACAAATTAATGTTTTTACTCACCGTTCTAAGGTATAAAACCAAAGAGATATAGACGTGAATAACTTATTACTCTAAAGATACAAATTAAATCACCACTTTGAAAATACATAGTTAAGAGATAAGTCCACCACTTACAAAAGAAATAAAAAATTTGAAAGGTTTTCATAAGGCTAAATCAAAGACTTTCAAATTAAATTTTTGTCAAAAGATCTCAATACATAATCTGAATCATCATTATATATACTTGGAATAGCCCTCCAAGTTTGGGGAAACACTAAAATGATACAATTGAGAACCAAATAAATGACTTTGATAGAAACTAGACAAACATTAAATAGTACATATTTTTTACTTGGAAAAAATAGACATTTAAAAAGCTTATAAACTAAAATAAACATAATTTTTTTTGTAGAAAATTTCAATATATGAATGGTTGGATAATATAAAAAAATCACATTCTAAACTTGAAAACCAGTAAAATTTATTTTCTCATGCAATAAAAAGATGAAAGTTTAGGCTTAAAGTTTGGCGATAACTGACAGAAACATCAACAAGAACTTCATCTATTTGCTTTGTTAACCCAACATGACACTCCTGTGTCAAAGGACGTGCATTTTCTGTGTGTAGGTCACTTACTGTCCTGGGCATGCAAGTATTGATGCACAATCTATAGTTGGAAGGGGAGGAATAGCGAAAGGTACTGATTTCTTCAGTTATGTGCTTGGTTGTCTCTTTCTTGATGAAACCACACATGAATGCCCATTGTAATTTAGGTTGAGGATTTTCTTTGGTATAAAATTGTCTCTTTCTTTTTGGTTTCTTTTTTTCTCTGTTGGCGAAAATTAATTTAAACCCAGCATCATCTCCAAATTGACATTCCTAGGTAAAAAAAGTTTTTCATTCCACAAGAGAACTCGTCTGTGGATGCCAGTGCAATCGAGTAAATTGGCAGTTGTGAATTGCTAGAAAGACTGTTGAATTTGGTGTGATTTGCTGATAACCAGAAAACACAGACACCGGCTCAGGTAAGCTTGTGTTACGTTCTGCGACCTTGTTGATAAACGTACCGCTACATCATTTCCAGAAAAGCGCTTTCATGGAGCCGCCCCATATGTATCGATCCAGTTCCTTTAGTATTCTGTTGTTTGATCAAACCCTTCCCGTCAATGTTGGCGATGAACTCTATTTCTAATGGTAGTTTTTTCTTTTCACAAAAACAAAGAGAAACAGCCTTCTGACGGGGAGAGTTGCATCTAATACTTTCCAGCAAAACCAGAAAAGCAAAATAATGAACGGTTATGTACAACATTAACTTCACAATGAACTGTTCCGCACATTCAGCCATCTACTACCGTTGTGGTAGCACTTTCATGCTTGTCATGGAAGGCGTTTTGCGTCCGGCATGAAAACTTCCACAAGAAAATGGTAGTAGAGTTGTGAGAAAATTCTGGGCCAGCTAAGTTCAACGCTTCTCACTTGTTTCAGTTGATACATGTGATTGATTTCTGGATGTCGAAAAATTCTTTTGCAATTCAAGATTTGACATCCGCTCACCTTCCAATGCTCGCTCAAGCTGTAAAATGTCGGTCAAATGATGAGGTTATGCTAACGATATTATTGCTTCATGCAAAGGGTACATAGGAAGGGTAAAATAAAAAAACAAGTACCTTAGCTGCCCTGGCACTCCATTCCCCTAAAATAGCCCTCAGCCTTTCATTCTCTTCCACGTACTATTCCAGCATTTCATCAATCAAAGCACAAAAGTGGCAATCCCAAAACACAGATACAAATCAGAATGCATCTTTTATTAAAGAACTGCGGGCAACAGTTAACGCAGTACCATGGAATTTTGCGACCTCAAACAATGACCATATGCATATATGAATTAATTACTATGAGAATATCAGCCTTAACATTGCTGGGCTGGAAACTTCAACAAAGTAGTAAATTACAGTATATTTATGTAGCTTTGCTTTTTGCTGGAGTGAGCTAATGAGTGCTCACGAGAGAGAACTTTTGGTAGTACTGGGACATGCATTCTGACATGTATTTCATGGAAATGACACGAGAGAATGTGTGCATGCATTTGGACATGACTTTTCAAGGAAACAAGAAGACAATAAGTTCACCCAATAGCGATATTTTCCTTCACAAAAGAAAATGAAACAGGACAAAAGCACAAAAGCTGAGTTTGCATCTCTCAATTTCTCAAGGAATAGTGCCCAATATTCCCTAATTATTATAACATGCCTGGCCGATTAGTAGACTTCATCTTTTCATTTAAAAACATGCAGTTAGCTTTCTTTAACAGTACATTGTTAGCAGCCACATCTTTATTAGGATAATGTTGTCCTTTTAGTGAAGCATTGGGTTTTTAGCAATAGAGTTAATACATACAGCCAGGATTCTGTAGAGCAAGCACAACACTCCAAAATTCTAGGGTTGAATCTATGGATGGTACCTGATTGTTTGTGGTGCGCACCTGCTGGAGTTCAGAGTCCCTCTCAGCTATCAAAGATCGAGCAAGCCTTAGCTCAGATTGTAATTGATTCATCTGTACATTGAGAAGATAAGGTGGATGAGGTCAAATGGTTGTTGAACCAGTGCCTCATTTAATTTTAATAGCAATGGAAGGCATAGTATATCAGCAGTCCATCGATGGGTTGAACTTTCCACAACTGACTGATTATGCTCCAAGAGCATTATGAGCTACAGCACCATAACTGATTATGCTACATCTTGCTAAAAAAGATAATCAAATATCCTTCTGACATTAAATACATTTTCTGTAATAAAAAGAAGAAAATGCCCTGATCGTTTAACAAATATCCATAGAAATCTTCATCTTTTGACAAAAAAAGATAATTAAAACTTTCTGCTTTAGTTTCCTAACCCATTGGTTCCTACTGCATCAATTTTGCATGTGAAATAATTTCCTCACTTAAAATTGAAATGTCAAAATTCTCCTGATGCTTATGTGGCCTAAAATAACAATCAAGTGACTTCATTTAGGAGCTAAAGTCATATGACGCTAACAATGAGCTTTTGATATATTGCCAATCCACCCATTACAGCACAAATAAGGAGTAGGTAGAAGTAGCAATGACAGCATGGAAGACGGGGAAAATTAAATATCCCATACAGATAATTCTACACAGTATTGTGTATGTTGGAGATGTTCTCTTAATCCGTAAGGTGATATTGTAAGCTTTAATTGAATTCTCTTTTTGCTTATTTAAGAAATTGAATGCTAAAGGACAGAATTTTATCATGTATACCTCAGCAGAAAGCGTCCGTAATTCCTGTTCACGAGCTGCTAACAGATGGGCAAGATCAACCTGGAAAAGTGGACAACAGCAATCATTATCATTATTTTCAGAAAACCATTCCATTCCATTCCATACTGAAGTGCAGTTAAATGTAGTTGTGATATATAGAGGTCATTTAGTCATTTAAATCTCATTAAGCCATGTTATAAATTTCAAGGTGTGAAAGAAGTCATCTGTTCTTGAGGGCTACAATAACTGCAATTACATTATGGACCTCTACATTCCTTTACATTGTGATTTTATGAAATCCACAGTAAAGAAGTTAAATAATTAGCAGTATGACTATCACCTGAGGTGTACTCCCATCATCAGAGCGTTCATATTTGCTTAAGCACTCTTGCAACCTAAGAACCTGCTTGAAGTATTAATGAGAATTTAGCAAAAAAACAAGAAAATCAGTTAAATTGGTGCCAATAAATTAACTAACTACACCAATTAGAGAAGATCATTGCCCATAACTTTCAGTAACCAAACAAAGTGTATTTGTTAAAACCAACAACATTAAGAGAGCAGTGACAATAAAACTGATGCTATAATAGGTTTCACTGACATGCTCAAGAGTGCAGCTATGTAAAACCAGTGCAATCATAGATTTTAACAATCTAAAACCTCCTAATAAAGGCTCTTTTATATGAACTTACAAAATATATAACCTTTAACAGATCAGATCAGGGAACAAAGTACCCATGTTGCCAACACTGACAAATTTTGGACTGACACTTAATTGAGTTTAGCATACCTCCTCGCTCAAGAAATGAAGGTTCTCACGCTGATATTGCAGCAAAGCCATTTGCTGATCAGAAAGTCGACTGCCATCATGATACCTGATTCACCAAATGGTACTTAGTGGAGTGTCATCTATTTTTTCACATACAACAAATAAAATAGTGATATCTTCAACTTTGAGTTTCTATATGAACTAATCCATGGGAATTGGGATTTCTATCTATATGCCACCAACTGCAACAATGACAAAATCAGAATATTGAAAAAATGGATAGCTCCAGATGCAACAAATAATCTTACAAGAACACCATCATGCTTTGTAAGTTAAAAAAAAGTACACATAGTCTATTTCACTCTGAAGCTTGAGAAATGGGCAAGGGTTTCTGGAATAACAGAATAAGAATATGACTACCTCAAACCTTCTAAAGGACTTGAATGTTGAAGTGGAGAATATAATGACTTCAAAATGTCAGGTTCAGAGTTTAGTGAATTGTACTGGTGTAAGTAACCTGCAAGTGCACGCAGAAAAGCAATGAGGGAAAGAACTGCGATGAATGTTATATAATCTCCAATGGAACATTGATTTATGAGTTTAAATTCAGTAAACAGGTATGAACAGTAGAGATCTTGAATTGGCAAAGATAAAATGATCTCAAGGCTATCTAAAATTTGCATTCCAGAAGAAAATCCCATTTCAAATGCTCAGTACTGTCATGTGATAGCTTTTACAGAGTATCTTGTTCATAGGAAAGCTTAAGAAGTTCAAAATGGATGCTTCTTGTAATCGTGCATGCTCCATGGATCTAAGGAATTTCCAAAAGCATTTTTTTATTCAAACTGAAGTTTCAATAGTTACGAGAATAGCTACACAATGTCAAAATCCCGGGTGAAGGAAGCGTATAGATAAAGAATTTGCAAATATTCCACACTAGATCTGGATGAGGAAAGAGTTGTCTAACAAGCACCCTATAAGGTTTGATTATTGACAAAAGCTTTTTTCACGGTACCAATGCTACATAAAGAATGTTAAACTCAAAACACTACAAGGATTGTATAGGCTCACCAATATAGACGCTCATAAATGATGCAGCACATATTGCTTCAGCCAACATGTTAATCCTGCAGATTTAATGACAAGGAAAATGAATTTTCACAGCACAGTTAGAAAAAAGCAATACAGAGCAAGAAATTTTCCATTTTATCTAATGAGAGAACAGATCAGATACAATGTTACTTGTGAATAATACGATCACAGCTCAATATCATTAACAATAATAGGACATATCTTGAAAATGAAGCAATTGAGATGCACGTCAGCAAAGCAAATAATGTCCAGACCTCAGTAATGTAGAGACTGAAAGGACACTGATGTGGGGTTTCCATACCATGACAAGCAGCATAGTAGCAGTTCCTAGAATATGAATAAACAATCATTACAATGATAACAATAAAAATTATGAGATGAAATAATAGATTTACATTAATTAACTTGTAGATGATACAAATAGCAAAATCTCTGATTTAACTATAGCTGAAATATGTCAAAATATTCCAGAGTAATGGACAAACTTAATGATAGAATGATTGTGGTACCAACCCTCACAAATTATATCCAAATTTTACCATGAGACCTAATTTTTCAACTCATTGAGTTGAGAAATCCAGGACATAGAGGAGAAATATGGTGGAGTTGTACAGACGAACAAAAAACCATGGTCATATAGATAGACATACGAGAAGATAAGGACAGAACTTAAAATCATTTCCTTACCATACGCAGTAATGGCAAATGGTAAGCGAACAATATGCTTCAACTTCTGGCTAAAACTGTAATAACCCTACAAAACAAATAAGAGACTGTGATGGTTTGTAGAGCAGGTAAACGTTGTTCACAAGAGCCCACGATTTAAGAATCCAACAGCTCTACAGAGAAACAGAAATGTCAAAAAAGCGAAATCAAACATTTGCTGCGGGTTTCCCAGTAGTATCTTAAAGAGCAACATTTAGGCTGGGAGAAAATTACATGGAACAGGCGTCAAAATAACATTTGTTTGACGAATATAAACTGCGCTTTCATTCCATAAAGAAATCCCAATAAGAGCAGCAAAAAGGCTATCGAGTGGACCAATAAACATCTAAAAATGAACTTATTACATTGAATTAGAGTAGGAAGGTAGTGGAGATTACCTGCAACCGTATTTTCTGAACTTGAGAAACAAAATATTGCTGAAAGATGCCTGAAGGAAGAAATGAAATGAATCTACTCTCTCTTAAGCATATCGTATTTCCCAAAATTTAAGGGATAGATAGATATACCTGTGAGTATAAGAAGAACAACATCACAACTGCAAAGCAAAGACGGAACCAAATGCTTTATAGGGCGAAAGATATATGGAGCTCCGGCTGCCAAAACAGCATAACCTGCCTAAAATTAATTAATACCATTAATAATATAACAATAATTGAAGAGGAAATAGAAAGGATACAGTACTTGCCAGTAGAGCACAGTAAACGATAGCACCAAAAATACTCCTGGATTTCCGGTGACCGAATAGAGGAGCCTCCTGCACTATATCTAAGAAACTGCAATTGCAACCAGCACAGAATGCTTATTATAATCAATTGGAAATATTGTTATTTTAATAAATGCTTGATAAACTTACAGAGCGTTTTCTTCACGAGACGTTGATGAGGAATTGCCATGTCTCTCTGTCGACATCTTGTTCTTCTCTTTTCTTTTTTCTTTTTGTTGGATCAATCAAGCTTTTTCTGTGAATTTTTGTTTCTTTTTCCTTGTTTGATATTAATTGAAATCATTTTCAACGCTGGATATGGGCCGTTAATGGGCTTTACATTGTCCCATTGCCCACTGGGCCGAACCTTTAATATTTATCTATCTTTATATAAAATAGATAAAATTTTAATGCCAGGTCATCTTTGAGGATTCATGTTTCAACTTTTCTCTCCCGCCTGTATTAAATTTATTATTTATAATAATATTCTGTATTAAAAAATCAATTACATAATGGTTATGCAAGTAAAGCAAAATTGTCATCAATTAGGACTTTCTATCTGCCTTTTATCATGAATTTTCAAAGCGTACGGATTATCTTTACCGGGTTCTCACCTAACATGTCTTATAGAAATATGAGATGACATGAGTACGTGCTATCACGGGTTTATAAAATAAATATATTTAATAGTATTATAATTGTGAATTAGTGTTAAATAAGTAATAGAAATTAAAGTTAAAATAGAATAAATATTTCATAACAGGAAAAAAAATTGTGTTAATGATCAAAAACTAAGAGACTAAACAAAATGATTTGTAGCAATCTACGATATTTTGTGACGAAAGATACAGTGTTTTCGCCACATGATTTAGCTTTTCTGTGAATAAAAAACAAAAAAATTACAAAGCTAAATTCTCTACCAACTTAATATTAAAAAAAAAAACCAACAAAGATAATTTTGGAAGGAAAAAAACCCATGAGGAAAAACATTGTAGCAATTAACAATGTTTTGTGAGGAAAACTACAGTGTTTTCCCCAATAAAATAAAATAAAAAACTATTTTGAGAAATACTATAGCAATCCACAGTGTTTTGTAAGAAAAACTACAACGCTTTCCTCATATGATTTAGCTTTATTGTAATTATAATTTTTAACCAACTCAATATTAAAAAAAAAATCGACAAAGATAATTTTGAAAAAAATCATAAAAAAATCATATGGGAAAACACTGCAACAATTCACAGTGTTTTAAAGAAAAACAAATTACAAAGCTAAATTCTTAATCAGCTCAATATTAAAAAAAAAATCGATATAGACAATTTAAAAAAAAACCCCAAAAAAAAGGGAAAAAATCATGTTGGAAACACTGTAACAATTCACAGTGTTTTGTGATGAAAGCTACAATACTTCCCCACATGATTTAGCCTTATTTATAATGACTTGTAATTGTAATTCTCAAACAATTCAATATTAAAAAAAATTGACAAAGATAATTTGAAAAAAGTTATAAGAAAAAAAAACCATGTGGAGAGACACTGTAGCAATCCACAATGTTTTTTGAGGAAAGTTACAGTGTTTTCCCCTCATGATTAAGCTTTATTACAAAGTTAAATTACAACCAACTTAATATTAAAAAAATAAAAGATAAAAGATAATTTTGGAAAAAAATATTATAAAAAAAGAAAACACAAAAGAAACTAGACAAAAACCATGTGAGAAAAAATTGTATCAATCCATAGTGTTTTGTGAGGAAAAACTTGTATTTACTTGTAATTACAATTCTTAACCAGCTTAATATTTAAAAAATAAAATTGACAAAGAAAATTTTAGAAAAAAACATAACAAAACAGAAAAAAAAAACCATGTGGGGAAAAACACTATAGTAATCCACTGTAATTTGCGAGGGAAGTTACAGTGTTTTCCTCACATATTGTAACTGTAATTTTTAACTAGTTCAATATTAAAAAAAAACATAATTTTGGAAAAAAAAAATGAAAAAAGAGGAAAGTTGGAAAAATATGAAAAAATACAAAAAAAGTGAAAAAAAAGAGGAATGCACTGTGGATTACAAACAGTAATCCACAGTGCATTTGGGTGTGGGGAAACAGTGATTTCCACACACCATTTAGTTGTATGTATAAAGGAAAAACTGCATCAATCCATAATGTTTTGTGAGGAAAAACTTGTATTTACTTGCAATTCTTAACCAGCTTAATATTTAAAAAATAAAATTGACAAATTTAATTTTAGGGAAAAACATAACAAAACAGAAAAAAAAATCATGCGGGAAAAAACACTGTAGCAATCCATAGTAATTTGCGAGGAAAGTTACAATGTTTTCCTCACATATTGTAACTATAATTTTTAACCAGTTCAATATTAAAAAAAAAATCAAAAAAGATAATTTTGAAAAAAAAAAAGAAAAAATAAATGCAAAAAAAACAGAGGAAAGTTGAAAAAAAATGAAAAAATACAAAAAAAAAAGTGAAAAAAAAAGAGAGGAATGCACTGTGGATTACTGTTGTAATCCACAGTGCATTTGGGTGTGTGGGAAACAATGATTTCCCACACCATTTAGTTGTATGTATAATAGGTTAGGTTAAAAACTAATTTTAAAATTGAGACTGAATTAATCTTTCTCTTTTAACTTCAATTTTTTCTTTTCTAGAAGAAACTAAGGGCGTGTTTGGGATAGAGATATGGTTTGCTTTTTTTAGTGGGATCTACACAAAAGAACATGTAAAACTTGCTTTTGATAATGGCTTTCGATATATTAAAAAATTTGTACATTAAAAAAAAAATTCACCACACTCAACCATACCATACCCTCAAATGCCCTCTTAATCACCATCTTTTTCATGACAAACTTATCTACACTCTTAAGAAACAAACTTGGTTGCCTTTTCTTTTTCTTCATAACTAACCGTCATCTCCTTTTCTCTCAAAAAAAATCTTTGTTTATTTATTAATATTAAATACTTTAGATTATAGAAAGAATTGACAGTGAAAGTTTGGGTTGGCATATACCTTTTTTTAAATGATATTATATTGGGTTTCCCAAAACATATAAACGCAACAAAAAACGCTAAATTTAAAACTTTTCAGGAGTCCAAAGGATCTCATTATATAGATCTAGAATTGTTTTAAGTTTTTATATGAAGATTACATGAAGATCAGATTTATTTTATTTTTTGCTTTAAGTATTTGCTTCAAAAAGTTAGGTTGTCGTAAACCACAAGTCATACAATTGTTTGGCCTCTAACGGTAATTCACATGAATCACTAGTGAGAAATCTCCTAAATCCTTTTAAGAGAAAGGGATTGCTATATCTTAGAATGCTAATTATTTTCTATTGTGTTTTAGGTATTTCAGCATTATACTTAACTCACCTTTTTTACCTTCCACAAAAAATAAGAGGTATAACTTTTTATTTATAGAAAACCCTAAAAACTCTATAAATGAAAAAATATTAATTTTCCCTTTAAATAATATATATACACTATTTTAGGCTAATTTTATAAATTTATTCAATCAAGTCCCTGCTTGATTTTTATGTCTAGAATTATAATTCCCTGTATAAATTACATTCTAATCTCTAATTTCTAAAATATTTATAATCAAGTCACATTTGATTAATCATCTCATTTTAATTTCCGACTAATTATTCTTATGTGTGTGACTTATTAGATTTTCTAATAAGTTGGTCAAATATAAATCACAATCCTAAATAAAATAGGATTAAGTAAATTAAATAAATTAATTAATTATCAATTCAATAATTAATTGATTTATATTTGAAGATCAAGTACAATATTTAGCAACATGTCATGATCCTCCAAATATTATGAAAGTCATAAGTGGTTTGATTTAACCTTTTAGTGACCAGTTTCTCAATATAATTATTATTCATTCATCAACAATATTCCGATTTAAATATTATAGTATGGAGTGTGTCTACTATATCAAATCATGTTTGTTCTCAACACCATAGTTATTAATTCTTTAAATAAGATTTAAAACTCTTTTCAAATCTCATTCCATCTTGTGTAAGGAATACTATTTGAGATCGGGTGAAACATTTTCCATAATTCATCTAGGATGATGAATGCTCTCTTGATTATTTAATTACCTACATATAATTCATGTTATACCCAATATCTGCCAATTTATTACCCTTGATTAGGACAACGTATATCAAGATCAAAATATAGCACTCCATATATAAGATAACTTAGTGATCTCAAGTATAAGGATCACTTATACAACTATTACGTGAGTTTTTCAAGAACCACGGGTGATCTCTTCATATGAAATTCTTATGCGGATCAGTTCAGTGTAAATGTCATCTAACAAACACTTACATATTAGTTCTAGATATCCTTCATACCTTAGTTTATGAAAACAATTGCTTCTTTTTATAAAAGAAAACACATAATATGCATCGGTCTAAACAACTCTAATTAATGTCAAATCTTAATAGAGCATCGACTATAAACATTTATGAATAATGCTTTGATGCAATATGAATATTATAATTATAACAACTTTATAATTTTCTTTGCAAAGAATTTTTATCTCAATGACTTTATCTTTACTATAAACTCATTAATCAAATATTATATTCATTAATAAAATATTTCATGAATATTAAAGATAAATAAGTCTTTATTATTAAATTAAATATATTTACATGAACAAAGCCAATGCCACGTGTAACCAAACGATTGGTTACAAGGCATATACACTAACAATCTTTCACTTGCACCAAAGTGAATCACTCATGTATCAAATAACATATCGCTCTATGTGATGATAATACTTTGACTGAGATAGTTTCTTAGTACAAGAATCTACAAGATTCTCTTTAGTAGGTACTCGCTCTATCTTTACATCTTTCTTTCTATGATTCTCTAATCAAATAGAATTGTTCAAGTACATCTTTGGATCATTAATGAAACTTTGGTTCCTTTGCTTGTGCAATGACTCCATTATTATCATTGTACAGGGCCACTAGATCAACAATGCTAGGAACCACACATAGTTCAGTGATGAATTTCTTGGTCCAAACAACCTCTTTTATCTCTTAAAACATAGAGGTGTACTCAACTTTAGTTGTAGAATCTACTTTGATCTTTTATTTGGAACTCTTTCAACTTACAACATCATTATTTAGAGTAAAATATAACCAAACTAAATTTTCTATTTTTAATAACTTATTGAAAACTAGTATCTAAATAACCATGAACTACTATTTTATCTCTTTCATAGACTAGAAAAACATTTTTTTTTCTTTTTAAGTATTTAAAAATATTTTTAATTATCTTCAAGTGACTCTTACCTAGATTAAATTGATATCTATTCATTATGCTCAAAGTATAAGATATATCTGGTCTTGTACATATCATCGTATATATTATGGATCTTATATCCATAGTCATAGTATACAGAATGATTTCCATCATATTTCTCAATTTGTGTTTTAAGACACATATTAACGTATCATATGCGAAATATGTAAAGTATTCTCTTTTGGATTCTTTTATACTAAACCATTTTAGCATCTTGTCTATATATATGGATTGAGATAATTAAAGTAACATTTTAGATATATCTTTATAGCTCTTTATTCCCAATATACAGGTTGCTTCTCTCATATTTTTCATGGAGAAATTCTTGAGTTCAAGAATCATACAGTTTGGTCCAAGATTTCATTTTATTCACATTTTAGTCTTTGAGTTTGATAAAGGAGAGAGAAAATTATCGATTTTCACATTCCAACAACAAAAAAGACTGATTTTGGTATCAACAGATTTTATTTGATAAGGGATTCCATTGATATCTTTTTAAACCATCATCTGAAAAAAGATTGAAGTTAAGAGAGAATTTTTTTTCCTGATTTGTTTTTGTATTTTAGACCACTTTTGAAATTTTTTTGGGTTGCTTAATTGGTTTGGGGAGGTTCTAGGGGTGTTTAGAAAAAAATGAGTTGCAAATGAATATTTTAAGCAAAAATATAATCTCTAATTTTTTAGTCAACTTTATGGTGGATGAATTTCTGGTAATAGACGATGCGTTGTCTATACTTTTTTTTCTTTTTTTTTATAAAAACATAAATGAATAAAACATATTTAAATAATTTTAAAAATATTAGGTTTAGAAGTTTGGGCCTCTGTTGCTAGGCTCACGTGCTGAACCTTAATTTTAGTGAGCCAGTCATGTTGAGCCTCCTATTCTCATTCCCTTTTTTGCCTTTTTTTTTTTTATTTTAACTTTATTTAATTAGAAATTAAATGATTGAATATATATTGTACACATAACTTTTAATCTCTTAATTTAATTGAAAATATATTTAAGTTATTGTTTTTTGAAAATATCATTAGAATTTGAGTTTGTTTTTAAATAAAATTATAGTTACACAAAATAAAATTGAACCAAGTCGGGTACATAACTTAGGTAAGTATTTGATGGGTAAACTTGAATGATCTAAATCGATTTGATATATTATTGTTTTAATATTTAAAAAATAAAAAATAAATACATTTTTATTTTTTTTTAAAATTTACTGTTAATATTTTTTATTGGATATTCTAATTTTTATTAAATACTCATTTTTATTAAAGATATATGCTAAACACATACATATTTATTTTGATCTATTATAAGCAATGTTTTTAATAAAATTTTTTTATATGTTAAATATAGTTCGTGGCATAGTATAGACAATATATCTAAGAAAAAACAAAAAATTTAGGGATTAGTAACATAATAGTAAAAGCACGAGCACAAATTGTGTTCGGAATGATGGTATAAAATACTTTAGAAAGTATTTTTTTTTAAAATATATTAAAATATATATTTTTAATTTTTAATGTAAATGTATCAAAATAATTAAAAATATTAAAAAAGTTAATTTAAAATTTTTTAAGATATAAAAATTAAAAAATTAAAAAATTACAGTCGAACCTCAGTACTGCAAAACGGAAGAAATCTTGTATGGTTAACAGCATCAGACAGGAGGTAAAAAAATGAAAAAGAAAAGAGAAAATGGCATGCATTTTGCAGTGTTTCTTGTAGGGAAGGGCAAGTCCCGCTTTTTATATCGAAACCAAATGCCAATCCACTGCCCCTCTCTATCAAAAAAAGAAAAAGAAAAAGAAAAAGATTTCTTTGCTTCTTCAGTCTTGGCTTCAGTGGCCTTTTAGGTTTAAGATTTGGATCGATTTATTAATTAATCAATGGCTCCGGCAGCGGTTGACGACGATGAGATATTGAAGGACGAGAAGAATCCACCTCCTCTCGACGAAGACGACATCGCTCTCCTCAAAACTTATGCATGTTTCATTTCGTTGTTATTTTTCTTAACAATTGACTTTTGAATGTTGGTTTGATTAATTAATTAATTAATTAATGCAGGGTTTGGGTCCGTACTCGAACAGTATTAAGAAAGAAGAGAAGGAAATCAAAGAATTAGCTAAGAAGATTAATGATCTTCGGGGTAATAATCTTTAGGCTCCTTTTTTTTTTTTGCTTTCAATGAAAGATTTAAATAGCTATCTTTATAGTAATTTTTTTTTTGGATCTGGGTCTATGCTGCCAGTGATTGAAAGCTTTGAGATTAATATCGTTCATGGTCACTGCTGTAGGTCAAGACTTAAAGAATCAGTTTTTGATACCTACACACACACACACACAAACGCTCTCATATATACACAGAGAGAGAAGAGATTGGTTTTCTTTTAATGTAGTGCCATTAAAGCTTTTCTCCAAATTAGTTGTTGATTGAAAATGTGCTGTTGATTAGATGCTCGTTTCATTTTTCATGCGTGTTGTTTATATCATCAAACTCTTCTTGTGTGATTACCTTGCTCTTCCAAGGAATGCACCATTTAGATGCGTTTACTATATATATTTTGATTATTGATACTTTTGCTTGATTCATAGGCATTAAAGAATCTGACACCGGTTTAGCAGCACCCAGCCAGTGGGACCTTGTGTCTGATAAGCAGATGATGCAAGAAGAACAACCACTACAGGCATGATGATTTGGGAATTTTTTTTCTCCTTTTTCCAATAAAAAGCAAAGAAATGTCGTAGAAGTTCTGAATATTGAATAATGAATTTAAGACTGTCTCCCCTCCTCCTCACATCAGGTTGCAAGGTGCACAAAGATTATTAGTCCAAATACCGAGGATGCAAAGTATGTCATAAATGTTAAGCAAATTGCTAAGGTGTGTTTCTTTAGAATGTTGTCTTAAACCATTTTCTTCTGCCTCCTTATTTTTTCATGCGTGTGCTGGTTATATCAACAACAGCTCAAATGACGTGCCTCATTGCTGACCTTTTGTCATGGTTGCTAATTTTTTAAATTTGATGTATGGAACTTTATGTATTGAACACTGCCAATTGTGTTAAGTGTTCTTGTCACTCAGTTGACACATGCTACTAATGTGTTTTGTGGACCATTCTAACTTTATACTTTCTTTGTAATATTAGTTTGTGGTTGGGCTTGGTGACAAAGTTTCCCCTACTGATATAGAAGAAGGCATGCGAGTGGGGTAAATTTCCCTCATTGATCTCTTTTAAGGTTCTTTATGTTTTTACATGTTTGGCTGTGAGTACATGTGTGTGTGTGTGTTTGATTTCATGGGATATAGATACAACAATCTCACTGCCATTGCAGTGTTGATCGCAACAAGTATCAGATTCAGATTCCATTGCCTCCAAAGATTGATCCAAGTGTTACAATGATGACTGTAGAAGAAAAGCCTGATGTTACATATAATGATGTTGGTGGATGTAAGGAGCAAATAGAAAAGATGCGAGAAGTGCGTATACTATTTATGATATTTATTTTCATCTGTTCATATACACATTCTATTATTTACATTAGCTCAAATTAAATGTTTTCTTAAGATTATTTCTTAAAATAAATTGCCTAAAATTTAGGTTGTTGAGCTTCCCATGCTTCATCCAGAGAAATTTGTAAAGCTTGGAATTGATCCTCCTAAGGGTGTTTTGTGCTATGGTCCTCCTGGAACGGGTAAAACTCTCTTGGCGAGAGCTGTAGCTAACAGAACTGATGCATGCTTCATTCGTGTTATTGGGAGTGAACTTGTCCAAAAATATGTTGGTGAGGGGGCACGCATGGTTCGGGAGCTTTTTCAGGTCAAATACAGTCTCTCAAATTTGTAATTTATCAATAGAACTTATCTGCTACTTATATTTGACTGGAATTTGATTCACTGCAGATGGCACGGTCAAAAAAAGCTTGCATTGTCTTTTTTGATGAAGTTGATGCAATAGGTGGTGCACGTTTCGATGATGGTGTCGGTGGAGATAATGAGGTCCAACGTACCATGCTTGAAATTGTAAATCAGCTTGATGGTTTTGATGCTCGAGGAAATATCAAAGTCTTGATGGCAACAAACAGGTTAATGGGCTACTTAACTGATATATATATATAATTTGTTTCTTTCTAATCCCTTCGACGTAAGAAATATCTTTTTCAAGTCCACTCATTAACTAGTATTACTTTTGCTACATGTTTCATTCTGATCTCTGATGCATCTATATTTTGTTGTCTTGCTAGCTAGCAAGTGTACTAGTTTGTGATTTCTGTCTCGCTGGTACCTTAATTTGTTCTGTTGTTTGCAGACCTGATACACTGGACCCAGCTCTGTTACGTCCAGGAAGATTAGATCGTAAGGTTGAGTTTGGGCTGCCTGATTTGGAGAGCAGGACTCAGATTTTCAAGATCCACACACGAACTATGAATTGTGAAAGAGATATTCGTTTTGAGCTTCTTGCACGCCTTTGTCCAAATTCAACCGGTATTGATGCCTTTCTAAGCTCATTCTACACATAATTTTCCTTTAAATTAACTTTAACTACCTGCTGTAAAAAAAAAAAAGGGGGCATGGCTTTAGATCCAAGTTGCAAAGATGGGGCACTCTTTTCTTTACCAAGGGAGTGAAATCTTTGCTCTTGGTGTGTGTATCAGAATGTAGAAGCTAAAAAAATATGGTCACATAGGCTGCGGATGTAGTTCAGGGGAAGTTGTGCTATATTGAAGATGGAATTATGACATAATTCAACTAGTACTATGGCGTGAGTTCAAAGAATCCTTATTCTTATTTTGCAATTTTGAAGTGGCATGGATAGCAGCCTCCAACTCCAGCAACTTGTATGGTTTTATTTGCTGGTCCACAACCTTTTAAAGTCTCTCTAGTCATTTTATCAGAATTTTTGATGTTGGATTGTTATACAGGAGCTGACATTAGGAGTGTCTGCACTGAGGCTGGGATGTATGCCATTAGAGCACGCAGGAAGACAGTGACTGAGAAAGACTTCCTTGATGCAGTAAACAAGGTCATCAAGGGTTATCAGAAATTTAGTGCAACGCCAAAGTACATGGTCTACAACTGAGGGAATGCTGTGCTTTAGGGACTTCTGGTTGTATTTCATGTTGGAATTGTGCTTATTTAATCGCAATCTATATTAGCTTTCCCCTTTTCACCCTCGCTTTCCTCCAGTTTAGCTCCATTCGGGGAAAAGGAAACACTATATGTCATTTATTTGGTACTCTGGTACTCTTGTGTTCAAGATGATGTGGTCTTTGGTGCCCCAAAATTGGTGAAATATTGGCAAAATGTTGTTTCCTTTAACGGAAAAGCAAATGGCTCTTACCTTCCTGTAACTGGAATAGCATAATGGTTGTTTTAATCACCACCGCCTTATAGACAAAGAAATGGGAAGATTCGAATTGTTCAAGGATGGGCACAGAATTAACACAATAATTTGCTTCGTGTAAGAACAGAGTGTGAATCTACTAGGGTTATGTGAATATCCACTTTAATGATTCTAAATTAAGATTTCAAAGCTAAGCTATATGTGGCATCTGAAATCTCCGTGGGGACGAATGAGGCCTGGATGAGCAGTGGCGCGGGCACCGTCCAACTAAGATCAGTATTGGCGCCATCTGGAACTCAGTAAGCACCACAAATGATCAGCACCAATATGAAAGCCATGGTTGTTGCCGGATTTTCCTTCTTGCAATTGAATGGCTAGGGGCAGGAGGTTTCTCATGCTTTCCTAGATCGATCATGATCTCAAACCGACAAGCATTTTGAGATGGATCAAGACTAGTAAGGGTCGATAAATTAGAAAAAGGAACACGCACCATTCCTTTGATCCATTGTCTGATGATAGTACATGTTAAAAGCATAAGAAACATTGCTTCTAACATCCAGTGTGCCGCACGAAGATCCATATCCCAGGCTGCGTAAATGCAGGCATAGGCAATGCTGTTAGGCAAGTTGGGGTCAGAAATGCTGGCTTCAGGTGACATTATACACCATTGCCTTGCCAAATATTTTACACCTTGCGCGGGAACTAGAGGTTTTCCAGTACCCATATCCATTGGTATAAGATATGGAGCCATCGACAACTGGGGCAGACGTGCCATTGAAGAAGGCATATATAGTCGATCGGGAAATTGGGGTCAGCATAAAGGCAGAGGAATGGCTAGATATTATTGATGGTAAGGGGGGCATTATTATCTCTGAGAAACTTGATAGAGATCATGAGGTCGTGAATCTGGTACACATCTGCATGCATTTAATGGTATTGTGACCTTTACTTGCCTGCCTAACCCAGCTTTTATCAAGACTGCTTGAATATTTTGAAGTGCTGGAGATGTTGTACGAAGGAAAGTGCTATTGAAAGGTTCATTGCCCACAGCTATGTACCTAACAATTCCACATGTTAAACAAATGGCAATACATGTGCAATAACCAATCACTGAACACGCTATTCTTTGACGGTATAGGGTAAGTTGGTTTTGTTAAGAATATTTTCCATTTCCAGAAAGAAGGATGATAAAGGCGGCGGAGAAGAAGAAGAAGAGGGAAAGGACCGGCCGGGTTCTTTGCAACACATTATATGATTCATTACAAGCAAATGGAAAATGCAACCATGCATGAAGCAGTACATTCATGCCGATAGTATCAAGTTTTAGCCTATCTATAGTTTTGTTTCCGTAAAACAATAGTATTGCCCTTTCTCCCTCGTAGTTACCTGTCAAAATACCCTATCAAACGACACATGCATGTTGCAACCATAAGCAACAGGGTTTTAAAAAGGCAAACACACAACTTAACCATTGAAAACAGACTCCTATATAGCGATAAAAGCTTTTCTGCTCGATGCAAATCTAAAACACAATCAAGTTTATTTTGGGAAGCTGATTCTTGTGTTTGACTCCCTCTTGCAATATATTTTATTACAAAGAATCCAGTGACAATTTAGCACTCCCGCGATCATTGAAATTGTAAAAACAAATAACTCTTGTATTTTATATGGTTTAAAAGCTTTGGAGTTTACACTTATTTTTTTATCATTAAAAATCCTAATTGGTTTTCAAAATTCGGATAAAAAAATTAATTATGTATATATATAAAAATATCACTCTAAGTATATCCTACCTAAGATAAACTGTATTGCTCATTTGTTTTATTATTATTAAGGTTTTATTGTGTTTTTCTAACCATTAGTTTGTTTATTTGTTAAAACAGATCCACCTAGTAAAGAAGATTATGACTTTATGGGTCAAGCCTAGCCATTCTAAAACCATAACATATTTTTTACATTTATTTCTTTTAATATCAGGAATACATCCTAAGTATAGGTTTATAATCCTTAATATTAAAAATAAACAAATTGATTTTCCAGTGATTTTGAAATTTAGACCAAGTCCAATAACTCTAATAAACTTTTTTTTAAATCTATGATGCTTGTAAAATATAAAAACTATTTTTTGAATTTTTTGGTATGCTAAATCATGCAATTTTTTTCTCTTTTTTTTTTTTTATTAAAAATGCAAACATGATGCAATTTTAAACACAAATCTATTTTTTTTATATAATGTTAAAAAGTTTTTTTTTGTTTTTAAAACGACTTTATTTAATACCGGAAAAACACCTTACATATAAGTTTGCAATCTAAAATATTAAATATGAAAGTGTAATAAGATATGAGAAACCCAAATTTAATTGCAAAATAGTCCTTTTAAAAATATAAAATTTAATTGGAAATTGATTAAGGTAGCATTTGGCAAAAAAATAAAAAGCAGAAATATAAGGCTTAAAAAAAAACGTTAGCATGTATTTGCCAATCACGCCCTTAGCTAAAAATCACAACCTTTCAATTTTCCATAAAGATATGTTTGCTAAACATGACATAAGAGCCCCAAAACACATTTTTATTTAGTAAATTTCATCTTTAACAAACAAGCCCTTACGCTTTAATGAGCTCGGTCCAACCATACAGTCTAGTCTTTCGAGCCACAAAACATGACCCCTGCTTAGAACTGAAAGAATGAAGACCAAAATGGTGTTTTTGGTTGAATTTTTACCAAGATTATGAAGAACATTATAAAAACTCAAAAACTAAATCGAAGTTACAAACCAGATTACATCAAATCAAAGGCATATAGAAATAGAACATGGAAGATCAAAATATAATGAGGCATTATAAAAGAAAAATAGGTTGTGAAATGCATGAATCGACCCTAGTAGTCTTAACCTGAACCTAGATATTCAAAGTTGATTCAGATCAATTGACCTAAACCAAACCTTTAATGGACAAATAAATGGCATGAAATGATAGTATATAGGTTTATGTTTAGAAGCTCACAAGAAATGTCAAAATACTAGTTTATAAGAAATTGAAAAAATGGCTTATGAACATTCAAATAGAAATTCAAAAAACTACCTAAACCCATAAAATGTCTAAAATCCCATAATAATGATCTAAACCTTGCAACCATAACTCAAACATGCTTATTACAACTTGCTTGAATCATAAAAAACTTAAGGAAAAAAAAAAACAATGAAGCCAATAAAATCATATTCAACACTTAACTTCAAAATGATATTTCTCCAACTCTAACATTGTTACATTGAACTAAATCTATTTTCAATTAATCCAAACATGAACATAGCTTGCTAAATACCAGTAACATATCCAAAAACCAGTTGATAGTCAAAGCTTTAGTAAATTTATGCAATCAAAATCAAATCCAAATGCTTAAACTAAACTTTCAAACATCATTACTAACATCTAAATAATCATTTGACATGATAAATAACAATCATAACAACATCAAACTATGCATTTAAATCATCTTGAACTTACTTATCAGAATAATGCATATCATTTTCGACAATAAAATCTGCCCTACCAAAACAATACACATTGCCTATAAATCTCTTAGATAATCATTACAAATGAACACTGAACATTTAAAATGCAACATAGATTAAATGAAAGGTGTGCTCATCATGCAAAATTATCTCATCAAAGTTCAAGGTATACCTTTTTCAATTGATGATGCCTCCTTGTTTAGAATTTCCTGCCCTTTTTTCAGCTCCAAATCCTTAGTGTTTCCACCTCTTGCTCATTGATTCATATATCTTTCTCCCTTTTTTCTTCATTATTCCCACCTTTGAACACTATTTTTCTGGTATATTTCTATCAATTACTTCTAAAACTTCATTTCTTTTCTCTTTTTCCTTATATTTATTATGGATTTTTCCTACTTAGACCTTACGCTCGTTAGTTTCAAAACTAAAAGTCTGACCTTCCTCTAGTACGACTTATGAACTTTGATGGTGTGAGTGTCTCGTATATGCTTGATGACCGGTAATTGCTCTTGGTTTCAGATGTGGTTGCAGCTTTTCAATACCTTTTTTCCTCCTAGGAGTTTCATTGTTGCCCTTGAATGATGTTTTTATTGATGTTGACACTGAAAATTTGAATGATGTTTTGAGCTCCAGCGAACATACACAAGTCAATGAAGATGATAGGGACAAAATCAACGTATAAAATTGCGATGGAGATGAAGACGAGTCAATTGATAAAGAAAAAACAATTCTGATTAATTTGCACAACACGAATATGTAAGCTATAAACTATAATGTAATATTTATGAACAAAATTCATTGAAATACTTATGAACATACACAAGTCATCGGTGACTGCATAGTGAATGACGACAAATGGTTTCTGTATTCCGTATCTATCCATCCTGCAGATACTTAAATTGAAAACTGCTCGTATAACACAATAACGGAAGTTCACATAACAATAATAAAATAAATACTTCTCTGTTGAGAATTTCATCAATAACTATTACATTATCGTTTATGGCACTACACTTTCATGTTTTCATAGTTAATCAGAATTATCTTCTTCTTCTTATATTCACTCGTCGTTAGCTCCAACACAATCTTCTACATTGATATCATTGCTATCATCATCTTCATCGACTTGTGCTTGTCCGCTGGAGTTCAGAACAACATTCAACTCCTCAATGTCACCATCAACAAAAATATTATCAAAGATGTGAAAATTTGAATTTTCTTCCAAGTCAATTGATGGAGCACCTCGATATGGTTCAACCAATTCACTTACTTGAAAGACATCATCTCCGACATTTGAGTCATCGTTCTCATCCTGAACAACCTCGACACGACCCTTAAGTTTGGTTTTCAATACAGATAACCAATCAACTCTTGAATGATCCTTTCTAAATGAAGGGGTGCATATGTAATAAATTTGCTGATATTGCTTAGCGAAAACAAAGACATCGTTGACATTGTGGAGTCTAGCTTTTGAGTTAATTTCAACCAAACCATGATGAGGATCTACTCTAATTCCTTTGTCAATGGTGTCATACCAATAACATTTGAATAAAAACACTTTATTATGTTTGATATGTTATTGCAGTTCAATTATCTCTTTTAATTTCCCATCATAGTCAACTTCAAACTCACTAGAAGTCGATCCTTTAACACAAACACCACTGTTATATGTCTTTCAACCCTGCCTATATTTTTCATTATGAAACACATATCCATTGAAATACTTGTTGTAGCACTTCACCTTTCTTTTAAGACCCAAACATAGTAAACACAATGAAGCACTAACATTTATTCCCATTTGATAAACCTTTTACATCAAGTACAATAATGAACAATAAATGATAATTTTATAACGAAATTAAGTATCCTGATAGATAATGAGTTTGTGATAGTACTTACATATGTTTTGAACCACACCATAAATTGTTTATCTTGTAATCGAAATATTTGAGATTCAGTCAATTGTGAGTTATTAGACAGTAAATATTGACAATGTTGCTTGTGAGGTATTCAACAATGTATTAGTTTGTAATATTATAAGAGAGAAATAGTTCATTAATAACAAAGTTTAAGTAGTATTCTTACTAAATAAAATGTCTCAATTCATCGTAGTTAAATAACACATAATTGTGTGCTTATCTGAATTCTATTTCAGACAAATATCTTTCCTTGACAACATTTTTTGGTGCGGGTCATCTAGGATTGGAGAATATTGATAAGTTCTAACTCGAAGACACTTCACCACCATCGTCATGCCCTGAAACGCGATTGATTTTTATTATCAAATGAAGCTCGAAATAGTACGAGATAAATGTTGAGATCTCCTCAACAATATAGGCCTCACATATTGATGCCTTAACATGCACCTTATTTTTTTACCTTTTTCTTTAGGTTTAACAAGTACCTATATGGAATTAAACAAATGTTTTCAATTAATAAAAAAAATGAAAATAGTATCGAAGATTACATTGCACATGTAATCTCTAACCTCTGGAATGGATACATCCATCTATACTAGACTAGGCCTCCAACTTTTGCCTTATATCGTAAATGTATGATTAAATGCTCCATCGAATCAAATAATGATGGAGGGAATATCATTTCAAGTTTTTATATTGTTTGGATAATATTTGTTTCAAACCTCTGAATGTATTGTGTTTGCAACTTGCTGGAGCATATATCTCTAAAGAAATGACTGATCTCCATGAGTACATCCTATATCCCCTTTGTCAATAAATCATGATAAGCTAATGGAATGAGTGTTTGCATAAGCACGTGGCAATCATGACTCTTCATTCCATACAATCTACAATCCTCCAAATTAACCAACCTTGATATGTTCAAGTCATGTCCATTGGAAAAACACAAACTCTTTAGCCATTGGTAGACTAGTAGTTGTGCATTCTTGTCTATACGAAACTTGCTTTGGGTTTTATGACCCGTAACTCGACATAAACCAACTCTATATTTTTACAATGACAAAACAATGCTATATCAATTCTAGACTTGATATTGTTCTTTGTCTTTCCCTTCACGTTCATGACCATGTTGAAAATGTTCTCAAACACGTTCTTTTTTATGTGCATGACGTCAAGGTTATGACAGAGGGGATTGGTCTTTCAATAAGGAAGCTCCCAGAAAATACTTCGATTTACCTAGTTGTGGGTCAAACCAAAATCAGGAAACTTCTGCTTATCGGATTGAAAACCAAACACAATGTCACCATACTCTAACACCACATCATACATTTCTTCACCGGAAAGACATGAGGTTGCAACATCCTTTTCAATTCTGCCAATAAAAAATCCTTTTTGTTCTTTCTATATTTGTGATCCGTTGGCAAGAAACGCCGGTGGTAGTACAAAAAAAGATGCTTTACCCCCGTTTGTTAACATGAATGCCTTGTTAATTTCCATCCAGTATGGACATGCTGATTTTTCATACGTATTCCAACAAGAAACCATTTCATAAGCTGAAAAATCATTGATAGTCCACTTCAAAGCTACCTTTATAAGAAAATTATGTTTTGTCAATACATCATAAGCTCTAGAGGGCCACAATTGCGCCAACTTATTAATCAACAGTCGAAGATAAACATCTATATTCCGGCCCGAACTATTAGGACCAGGTATGATCGTAGATAAAAACATGAATTCCAGCCTCATACATATCCCTAATGACAAGTTGTAAACCGTTAGCATAACTGACTAACAAGAATAAGAAGCAACAAATAACCCAAATGGATCGAATTCATCTGTACGTAGCCCAAGACACACGTTCCTTGATTCAACTAAAAAGTGAGGATGCACACTGTTAAAGTGTTTCCATGCTTCACCGTCAGAAGGGTGCACTATCACTCCATCCACTGCATCATGTGATTGGTGTAATGTTATGTGCTTAACAGTATTTGGTGACATGAATAACCTCTGCAGTCTATGTGTGATTGAGAAGTATCTAAGTTTTTTTTATGTACTACAAGAGTTTTTCCTCTACCAGTTCTGGGTTTATAATAGGAATGCCCGCATGTCCTACATTCGATCAGCTTAGCATTTTCAAGGTAGTACAACATGCAGAAGTTTGGACACATGTCAATTTTCAGGTATCCTCAGGGTTTTATCATGGACTTAGCATTATAGAAGTTCTCTTTCAGCAAAATGCTTCTCGTCCATTCGACAATTCTGTCATGACCGACCTCACTCAACCCATAATCTGACTTGATGATAAACACCTGTGTAACGATCGATAATTTACTATAATTTATGCAGCTATCCTATAATGGTTTGTCAGAATCTTTTAAAAGATCAAAAAACCTAGTCGCGTTTGCATTACGTTTTTCATCTATGATTGGACATTGACTAGTATGACCCTGATGCATTCTCATCGCATCCATAACTATAGTCCTATAAGGATTACTATTGTCAGTTTCAACTCCATGCACGTTGCTAGTACTAGAAGTTGACCCAACCATCCTTTCTACCATGGTCTTGTGATGAACAAATTGTTCTCCATATGCATACCAACACAAGTATTCCTCCATGAACCCTTTATGTAGAAGATACATCGTTACAACATCTGGATAGAGAAACTTTTTATTTTTACATCTCTTGCATGGACATCTAATACTGCCTCCACTAATATTTCTTGAAATAGATGTTGCGTAATTAATAAAACCTTGAATCTCATTACAATAATCCATCCTCCGCAATCCTTGGGGTGAATCTCGATTTATCCATGAACAATCATCCATGACTTCTATCAAACCTATATATATATATGTCAATTTTATTGTCGAGTTGTAATTTTCATAAATTAATGTGTATAAATTTGTATATACATAGATAATTGATAATAAATTAAAAGAAGTATGAAAGTAGGTTGATTATTTACTTAACGTAGTTAATTAATACATATTGTTGTCATCATTATTTGATATATATATATATATATATATATATATATATATATATATATATATATATAACAAACCCGTTAAACAAGCTATTATTTATATCATCACAACACACCTAAGTCGGTAATTCAACATAAGTTTCAATAATTTAGAAACAAATATAATTTTACAAAATCTAAAAAAAACCATAACATGTACATAATCATGTATCCATACAACAAGTTTGTTTAAGAAAAAACAATAAAACAAGTAAACACCCAAACAAAATACATATATTACAAAAATATGTAATAAAAAAATTAACATTTCAAAACTGTTTTCAAATTAAAAAAATAGTAGATTTACTTAAAATGAAAAATTAGCAATAAAATTGTTGATATGACTGGAAAAGTCGAGGAAGGATTGGGGGAGGGGGGCTGTTAGTTGCAGATTTGAAGGGTGTGGGGGAGGGGGTTTGTTTAGTTGCAGAGGGGAAGAAGGAGAAATAAGGGAGGGAAGGGTTGATGGCCAGTTCATATATTAACTATTATCGATGAATTTACCGACATAATGTTTCTATTTGTCAATCTGTCGCAATTCTGTTGGTATAAGTGACATGTCATTGTACAACTTTCCCTATTTAAATCCAACTGTAATTCTGTCGGTAAAAGCGTCCATAAAAAATTACACGTCATCTTGTTTTTTGGTTTTTTTAAATTCCTTTTATTTCGACTAGGATTCCCTCGGTATTTACCGACAGACTATTTCTGTCGGTAAATACCTACGGAGTTGGTGATGAAATCAATTCAGTCGGTAAATATTACCCTAAAATATCGATGGAATATGTCCGTCTGTGATTTTGTTTGTATTCGTAGATTTTCTGGTAGTGTTTTAACATTGTAAAGATTATTTAGTTATTATTTGGAATAAATAGTAATCCTGTAAAGTGTCACAAACTTATAAACTCATGATATAATCTGTAATTTTCCCAATAAAATAAATTAAGATTTAGAAACTATTTGATTAAAAATTCATGATAGTTTTGGATCATTTAGCTAAAATAAAATGATATTGCTTCACATTTATTTGATCCTCTTCATTTGCAAGTCTAACAACATCCTTAAAACAAGAATTTGAACCTACCTGAGTCTATTGAAATTTCATCATGGAGAAAGGTTTCCTTGCACACCAAAGTTCATTTTTCTTCTACTTCTACCATGTTTTGCTGTTTATTCTCCTTAAATATCTTGCCAGCTAAGAATTTTATTTTGGGATGGTCAAATTAGAGATAAAATTTTAGGGGGGCTAAAATTTAAAATTTTTTATTTTTAAAGTTAAAAATCTAATTTATAAAAAAAAAGAACTAGAAAGTGGAAACTGTTTTTTTCCTTGCAAGCACCCCACTGATCCCGCCCCTGTTGCTGACAACATCTTCCATGTACAAGTCGGCATACAATTCAAAGGGAAACAATATTTAATCCTCCATCTGGTTTTGAAATGATTGAGATATGAAAACAATGCTTTCAGTTGTGTGTCAATGTTGATTTAGATAGTGTTTATTAAAGTAGAAGATTGTTTTTTTAAAAGTTTATTTTTTATTTAGAAATATATTAGAATAATATTTTTTTTAACAAATATTTTTGATATTAATATATCAAAACAATTTAAAAATATATATATAAAAAATAATAATTTAAAAATTTAATTTTTTTTTTTAAAAACATAACCCAACCACGCAGCAAAACTGGGTATTAGTCAACTTTAGATAACGCAGATAAAGAAAACTATAGTTTTATTAAAACAACTAATCATGATGATGAACAAAGCAATCAGCTTGAGGTTTCTAATTATCACCATATCATAATCTTGCTTTTTCCATTATTTCTAAAGATTGTGTATCTTTCCTGTAGCTTAGGGGTATGCTCGCAGATTTTACAGGTGCAATCAAGAAGAGACACATGAACCTTATTGTTCCTTTTTAAACCATTATCACGGCCACAAACACCAAGCATGCAATTTGCACAAGTGAGAGGAAAAGATACGTAGGTAGGCAAAATTGTAATGATAATAACAATCTAGAATTGAAAGGAAAGGCGATAAATCAAAAAGTGAAAGGGAAAAGGGCAACCCAGAAAGTGAAGAATTGGGAATTGTCAGTGCAGCTTTCTGTCATATCTAAGTAAGTGGGATTGTAGGGGTCCGCAAGCCACAAGAGATGCTCGGTGCATGAAGTGTTGTGATGCTAATGATGAAATGGATGACTTGATATTTGTTCAATGAATTCATCGAACAATCCCGTTGATTCCTTTGAAAAAGAACAAAATCTGGCTCCTACATTTCAAGACCTGGCAGGCTTACCTCCCGCACCCATCAAGCTCGGGGTGGCAAAAGCATGCCAAAAAAGATGAAAGTTTCAACAATTTTCATGATGGAACCCTTCACTAATTTACTCTCAGCAATGTATACTACTAGCTAGCATGGCATGCACAATTCTATATGCCACATTAAAATAACTTGTTACAGGGCAGGCAAGCTAGTTGATGGTGAAGTGGGAAATCTACTCTTGAGCTGCTGCATGTGTTTGAGACATTTCCCTAGCAGCCAAGAGGGTTTACTTGCGGGTGGACCATTAGACTAGTGGCTTGTAAGTCGTCTCCAACAGGGTTAAGTAGTCACCACCACACGTTTTTTTAGCTACTTGCTTGATCAAAAGTCAAAAGCATTTTACTGTTTGTTATAATTAAGATATAAGAGACATAAAGTTTGCCATTCAATTGCCTCGTACTGGTCCTAAATAGACCAAACTTATGGTAGGCTTAGGAGTAAAGAGCATTATTTGATAGAAGCTTGACAATGAGATGAGAGGCGGCATCATTCAAAAAAACCATTAACAGGATATTGCTGGAAAAAGGAATACTAAAGCTCGTAGTGTCAACGTCAGTCTGCTATGAAGGGACCATCATAGGAGGTTTGGACGCTGCTTCTTGAATAGGATAGCAGCAAAGCTTCATCTTGGACATCTGTCTACTGTTTTTTTTGAGTGCATTATTGATAGATATTGCCATTTATAACGCAGTTTAGCTGTGCATCCCTGGAAGTCAAATTTAAAAGAAATATATATCTTTCGTAATACTTATGATGATTTGTTTAAAATTTGATTAGGAAATGATGGTACACAAGAACAAGCTCTAGCCGTTAATGGCTAGAAATTGCAGTCAAAGATGGCGAGCCGAATGGCTAACAACGTTAGCCAAAAATAAACCACATTTTTTGGGCCCTGCCCCAAATGACGACTCTCCCAGCATAGCCCGACTAGTATTTTTCCTTTTATTTTGTTTTTTTTTTCAAGTTTTAAGGAGTCAAAACGCGACGCTGCCACTATCCATGTAGACAAACTTTTTCTACACTCTTATTAACAAACTCTTTGAGCCGTTTTTTTTTTTTGTCAATAACTGTACTTCAAACACGTACCTGGTTTTATGCAAATCAAACTTCTCTTTTTCTCATAAATGACTATTTCTTACTGACATGTCATTGACATTTTACAGAGCTCTCCACCAATAACAATGTTAGATGCTACAATCAATAATAAATATTAATATTTTTACCAATTAATCGTACATCACTCTTTATATTTGAGATGATCAGTTAACATAATTAAGATCCATAAATATCTTATATCACAAAATAAATAAATATATTCAAAAACTCAGTATTTTTTCTACAACCATTTACTCTATAAATTGTTCTCTCATTCAACATATTTACTGATTTAAGCATAAAAACATTTCCCCTGTCCCACGAGAGGGCTTCTTTTTCAAGCAAACTTCCACTATTGTCATGGGGAAGAAATCTGAACTCGGAATATAAAAGTTGGCTAAAAAAATCCAAATCCTTGAAAGAAAATTACTATGTAGTTTGGGGTCAAGAAATTTATGTGCATTTGCATCTTGTTGCTCCATCCTTTCAGTCTTTATCTTATCCCCATTTAGTGGGAAATTAAGACAAAGTTGAGCAGAGTCAAAATGCCAACTTGCTTTATAACTCCCTAGGTAGCTTGCCATACGATACTGTGTTTCCTTCTTAGAGTCGAGTTTGTCCTTTCAGGTTGTTGATGCTCCCTTTTTCCCCCCTTCTTCAGAAAAATTAGAATAAATTTTAGGCTAGCTTTAGAAAGTAGTTGTATAGGAGTGAAGGAATCTATGTGCCTAAACCTTAGAACTCGAGATCTTAATTTCTCCTATTGTCTTGTTGAATTGTTTCCCCTCTCATTTCCTTTTGCAGTTTGCCTCTTTCATTGCAAGTTATATTATTGTTTACCTCCTAATTGAACAGCCAGCTCTTGAGAAAGGATTGAAGCAGAATATTATCAAGTTTGTCTGCTCAGCTCTATTTTCTGGTAAAGAAAGATGGAGGAATATATTCAGGGCTTCAATATGACATCTGAGAAAGAAGAATGGCATAAAAGCCACAAAGCATCAGAGGACAAAAAGCTAGAGTTGAGGCTTGGTCCTCCAGGAGAAATATCCCTTGTTTACAAGACCAATCCCACCACTCATGGAGCCAAAAGAGTACTTGAACACACAGTTGGAGCAAAACCATCAGAGGGATACTGGTTTACAGATACAGATGAAAAGCAATGCAAGAAGTTCTCAGGTTATGAGGAAGGAGCTAAGGAGGTATTCTCTTCTCCATGGTTAAGTAACCCCTTGCATTCTTCGACTTTTCACAGGGAGACCCAGAAGGAGTTACTGCAGCCTAAGCCTTCATTTCTCCAGTGCTCTAAAGTTGAAGAATTACAGTGCCCAGATAAGATGGCATGTTCTACCTCTTCTAGTGTCTCATTTCCTGCTACCACAGCTGGGACCAATAGCTGTCATAAAAGGTCATCCTGCTTTTCTCAACCTTTTCTTCCTGCTGATGGAAATTGATCATAATCATTCTGTTCCAGTTTTACTTGCTGATTGACCCTCATGAAACAAAATTAGAGGATTATGAAAGAAAAAGGCAGCACAGTACATTCATATGATTCTCTATGATCAAAATAAAGTTACTCAAGTAATTGTTATAGATGAAATGATTTTGTCCATATCATGATAATTGTGGCCCTAGTACAGAATGGTATCATTATAGGATGCAGATAGAATACCTAAAAATGGCCCATTTCATGATATCCTGACATTCTAACAAGGTTTTGGCCACAATTGTACTTAAAGATCTACACCACGCACATATTAATTTGTTTCTGGTAAGTATCTAGTCCGCAGGTTGCCTCTAACAGTCATGCACTGACAATTCAACCATTTAATCAAGTAATTTGTGTTTCATATCATTGCAGCAGAGCTATAAAACTTAATACATTTTTCTTTTTGCAAAAGGCATTTTTTTTAGGTGAATTTTACTTCATTTCATCCATGTAGTAATGAATGGTAGTTGCAAAACCAGCCATGCAAAATCCCTAGCATTTTACTTTTGTAGCTTATGGATTTCCTCACATCCACCAAATTTATCATGGACTTACCTTGGCATATATTTCCATGTTGAGTAAACACAACCTTGTGCTAATACTTAAATTGGAATGTTCTGCTAGGAATAAAAATCCGTGCTGAATTGAATTTTATTGCTGGCAAAAATCTGATGTTTATTTTCTGCTCTATGAATTTGTCTATTTAAATAAGCAGAGCTGCACTTGCACCAGTAGTTGGGTGGCCTCCAATCCGGTCGTTTAGGAAAAACCTTGCAGGTAGCAGTACTCCAAAGCTGGTATCTGAGTCACGAAATAAACCTCCAAAAGAAGGGAGTAGCTTAAAACCTGACAGTTTCAGAAATGACTTGTTTGTAAAGATCAATATGGAAGGAGTCCCTATTGGAAGAAAAATAAACCTCAATGCCTATGACAGTTACGAGAAACTCTCTGTTGCCATAGATGAACTCTTCAGAGGTCTTCTTGCAGGTTAGATAAAAAGACAATCATGGTCTAAGTGCATCGTGTTTATGCCTCAAATATCAGGTTATTTACTTGTTATTTTCTTGTTTTAGCTCGAAGAGAAACTGCTGATCCTAGGAATGACAAAAAGGTGAAAGAAGCAAACGCAAATGCAGGTTCAGTTTCTGGAAGTGGGGAATATACTCTCGTTTATGAGGACAATGAAGGAGACAGGATTCTTGTTGGGGATGTTCCATGGCAGTAAGTTTCTGTGTACCTCCCTTGTCAGTAGCTTTTGTGTATTAGATCATTTCAAAATGACATAACTAAAACCTTAACCATTACTATAAAGGGGTTAAAATTATTTGTCTAATAATGAAAACTGAAAGAGAGATTTCAATCTGAGATCATCGATAAAATCAGAGTTGTACAAAGACAAACTGTTACTTGACTAGTGATTACCCATTGTCAATAGCTGGTGCTTGGAGATTTCAACAATCATTCAAGCCTTCATTGTGACAGCTTTACTTCTGTCTTCTATTTCTGATTCTAAGGAAGTTGTATGTTTCCTGCAGTATGTTTGTATCTACAGCAAAGAGATTGCGCGTACTGAAGAGCACTGAGATTTCCACTCCACAACGTGCGTTTACTTTCAAGTTATAAAGTTGATAACTGTCCAATGATTTCTCCTTTTCCTTTTTTGCGCTGTAGAACTTTTAAGACTTATAGTGGATCTTTGGCCATTTGCAGTTTCAGTTGGTAACAACAAGCAAGAAAAGACACCACTTAGTTCTGCAGTAGAAATCGGAAGATGAGGCTTTTAATGGAGAGTGAAATCTTGAAGTGGAGAATTTTCCTTAGAATGAAACCTGACTTTAAGTTTCCCATATTAAATTAGTGGCAATCCTTACATTAAAAGTTCGGAATCCTTTTATTAGTTCATGATGCTGAAGAAGAAAAATGTAAACTTCCCCCGTCTGTCACTACTTGGAGCGTTGGAGGGTCAAACCTTAGGCTTCGTAAAATAAGTAGCCTGTTCAACCTTTATAGAATAAGTAATTCGTTGATGCAGAAATGCATTGACAACTACCTTGTGATGTATATAAATGTGTCCGCTTTCAGCCTAGTTTCTTCAAGACCTTGATGGGACTTAGAAATCTTGGGAGTTCAACCAAGATTGGTTTAATTCCTCCAGTGTTCATCAAAACGAGAGGTGGTTCAAGCGAAGGCAGGAGATTCTGTGCAGTCAATTTAATATAAAAACTAATGTTGCTACAACTGGTTCATATGCAAGGAAGTGAATCCTTCAATGCAGTGTATTCTAGTGGCCTTTGAGACAAGTCAGAAGATCAAGCAGTCTGTATGCTAAAATAATGTTGTTGGTGCAAATTGCTAAGGCTGTTATGTAAATAATAAGAATGTTATGTGCATAATCTTATCAAGTCCAATTACAAAGTTTGTAGTGGATCTTTTGCTGGACTGGGCCAACTTCATGTCATCATATGATGTCTTGTTCTGCGCTATCCATTTTGTGCATAAAATGAACCCTTGTGTTGTAGCTTTTCTTAGGATTTATAGATTTTTCCTTTCTGTAATATTTTTCATTTTCAGGTGGGTTTGACTTTGTGTGCTACCGCTGTTCTTAATTGTAGAGAAAGACCAAGTTTCTGATAAGTCTAAATACTTTGATTTCTATCAACTAGTAAGTTATGTGCATGCAAGAATTTTAAATAGAACATAAACTCTAATCGGTATCCTATTTAGTTGCCACTACATCATGCGAATTCAAGATTTAAAAAGTGTGAGCTATTTTTCTAAAGATATGGATGCTATTCTGGGAATTCAACAATCTATTGTTGCTTACATCTCTATGAAATTAAATTGTAGCCAAATAGACATAGGAAACACCAATGGACCATTCACTGTCACGACCTGATGCTCAATCTACATCATTGAATGTTTGAAGTTGAAGAACAATAGTTGGTTGTATCACTAAAGTATGATGAATTGTCACTACTAAAAAAGGGACTATTAGCATCTGATTTTAGCAACGGATAATTCCGTTGCTAAATTCAGTAATGGATTTGCAACGAATTGCATATTTATTATTTTTTTAATATTAGCAACAAGCTTTAGCAACGGAAAAATCCATTGCTAAAGGCAACATAAAATTTGGAACGGACTATCTGTTGCTGATGGAAAAAATAAATATTTAAATCTTAATCTAAAACTAAAATTATACAGACCGTTGATGAGGTATTTAGCTTTGACAATCTCAACTGTTAATTAGCAATCCTAAACTTACACTCTCTCCCCTTCAGAAACGTAAACAGAGCAAATAAACAAACAACCTAGAAAATTAATTAACTTACAGTGAATCTCTTCATCCCCTGATAACATCCATAACAGTAGAAAAACAATTAACTTAGCACTCTCTCTTCATCGATCTGATTTTTCTTTGTCCCTAACATTTCTCTTCATCTTCTTCTTATTCGTCTCCAATATCCATAACAAATTCAATCTTTCTTCGTAAACCACAAAAAACACAGACCCATGGCAACATCCCATTATACCCATCATTATCACCATCGAACATCCTGATTTACCCCCACTCTTTGTATATGAGTTGGGTTTTGCATTCTTTTCTTCAATAATTTAGGTAATTAATTTTAGAATTTATTTGTTTCTATGTTGCAATTAAACTTACACTAAAATTTTTTTACCTAACTTTCCCAATTAATCTCAGGTGTTCTTCTACCGTATAGATTTCATCTTGCTCGCCCAGAACTCAAGAACACAGGTAACAAATTTTTTTTGATCGTATTATGAATAATGGTTTTAGGCTATTCATTCGATAAAATAAGGGTTTATGAACTGTAGTCAGTGCAAATCTATTTATGAACACAAGTTTCTCTCCCTCGTTTGCATAGAAATACATCATCAGACATAAATATAGGGCATAACTAAATTAGCAACCCCCACCCACCGCACTGCCAAAAACATAATAAAGAAAAATGCCACATGGTTAACATAAAATTTTATCCTAGGATTATTCTCACTTGGTGCTTCATTGTGTATTTTGAACGGTTAATCAATAGGTTTCTTGAATCTTTAACAGACTGAGAAAAAGTTAATTATTGAATTGAGGGCTAAATATGAACAACCATTAATTCTATTTTTTTTTCCAGTTTAAATTCATATCAAATTAAGTAACTATAGAGATTTTTGTATTTTATCCAGCGAAAATTTATCTTCAACGGGGAGGGTGTAAAGGAGCGTCTCTAGTTTAACTGTAATTAGCTGTCTATTTTTATCTCAAATTCAATGAGTGTATCTCTTGAAAAATTATTAAAATTTTTTTTAGAATATAATGTCACTGTTGTTTACTATACCTAGAAACATATTATCCACCTCCAAATTAGTCCCTATAATAAAATATCGATAAGGATAAGAGCATGTCCTTTAAAGAGGTCATTCAGTGCTTAAACTTGGAGATTTGAAGGTCAAATTCAGGGGATGAGAGGTCTAATCATATAGGTAATTGTGTTGTTGGTTCATCCATTATTTAGATAACCTGAAATGAGGCTTGAAAGATTATGCTTGACAAAAATATTTTTAATTTTGTTTGGATTTTTTGTGTTATCTTAGATTTTATGTTATTTTTATTTTATGTTTTAGGATTTTAATTCTGTTACCTAGGCATTATAAATTGTGGATTTCTTTTCCTTGTTCTCATTTGAGTTGTGTGGTACATTTTCAATGTTATCAAAACCATAATTATTTGACCATCCATCTCTTTAATTAAATTGATCGTTTACACTTGGTCTTGCAAATTCCAGCCAAGACTTCAATAAGAATAGCATGAATGGTGAAACATTTAACATGTTGCTCTAGAGAGAGAGTTATTATTGACCAATCATATTGATCTCGCAAAGAGAATTAACTTTGTTAGGTAGATTTTTTTTTAATAATAAACTACAAATAACAAAATCATGGTTAAACCTATTTCTTCCTAAACGAAGAGCAGAAACAAAGGAAGAAGTATACATGACTATTAAAGGGTTACCTTTACATCTATGTTGTGAAATTGAGTGTCAACGTCATATGCGTGAAACCTGTGGTAAATTACACAGAATAAAATAGAGTGAAACCATTAAAACTCTCTCTACAATGATCAAAACCATGACGGCGGTTAATTTAACACTGCACATGTAATTGAGGAGACAAGACAAAATCAAACAAAAATGAGAAGTCATGTCGAAGATGGGTGAGGAATAGAATCAGTACAAAAGACAGGAACAAAATTGAATGAGTATCATGAGATTGAATATCATAACATGAAGGAAAGGTTGTGTAATAACAGCAGAGCCAGCAATGTCATAATCATCAGAGTTGGTCCATGCATGCTTTAATTAGCCAAAAAGAAGACAGGATGAAGAGAGTTTCAAGTTAAACTACATGCTCAAATTTTGAAAATGCTAAAAATCAGGGACTTGCAACCAAAAGGATGCAGATTCAACAATATGCTGGTTTTTTTTTTTTTTTTTTTTTTTGGGGGGGGGGGGGGGGGGGGGGGGGGGAGGTGGCAGGTTTACTATTTTTCTATCTATCCAAGCTTATTCACCATAGGTTTTAAATTGAATGTTTGTGTGTGTATGTGAAAAATAGAAATAGAACAATATTGTCCAATTAATATATTCAATTACAAAATACGTGTAGAGGCGTGATATTGTCCAATATAGATTATTTCGGTACAAATTAATAAAATCAAAAGGCTTAAAACTAAGTGATATCCAAGTTTATCTATTGTAATCTAGCTACCTGTGTGCATTGTGAGTTGTGATATCAGAATATATATATATATATATTGTTTTTCAAAGCGAGATCAAAAGAGAAAGAATAATATTTTAAGAAATTAATTATCTGTTGAAGAGGATCTAAATAATTTTTAAATAACAATATTTTTAAATCGTTAACATAATTTGTAAATGAATTAAATTATGCAATTGAATTCAATTTTAATGCTTAAAATATATGTGAAAATGAATTGAATTAGAAGTCTTAACTATTTTACTTTTAATTTAGAAATATTTTTTTTATAAAAATTATTTTTAATTTATACTCATTCAATCAATTATAATCCACATTATTAAAAAAAAAACTATATTTTCCATGTATAATTGGCTTAGCAAAACCCCAGAGAGAGAGAGAGAGAGAGAGAAGAAAATGAAAAAAATAGTAATATATTTTATAAGAAATAAAGATATCTCGATGAAAATTGATGCTAAGCATACAAAGATACAGTATTGCCAAGGGTTTCTAGAATAAAAGAAAGAAACACATGAAAAGAAATAAAGTTTGTCTTAATATGAATAATTTTAGTATATTATTTTTAATATTAATTTCAAGATAGATTACTGTGGTAAATCAAAGTTAAATATTAAAGTTTGTTTATGTGGTACATATTTTATTTTAAATGATTGTTTAAGTACTGGTTGTTAAGCAAGTATGCTTATTTCTAAAATGCTTATTGGTGTTATCATGTTAATTAGATTAATATGGATGATCGATCGTGGATGTATCTTCGTCTTATGGATGGTCGTCTTCGTCTTGAATACATTACAGGTGTTAGAAGATTTATCAATTTTGCGTTTTCAATTGATAAAAATATATCTGGGGGAAAAATTAGATGTCTTTGTGTGAGGTGCAAAAATCAAAAGTTTTTAAAGGAAGATGATGTTTGTAAGCACCTATTGACAAAAGGTTTTTTACCTTGTTATGAAAATTGGACTGTACATGGGGAGCCTTATGTCGCAGAACCAATATTGGCTGGACCTTCATCGGTTGGAATTAGTCATGTTGTGAATGATGTTTGTCTAGAAAATCCATATAGGAATCTGGTTATGGATGCAATGGGGGTTGGTGATGCGCATGTGTCTAGTCCTGTGGTTGCAGAGGAACTTCCAAATCCAGAGGCAACTAATTTTTTTAAACTTTTGAAAGCTGCGAAGGAGCCTTTGTGGGATGGGTGTACTAAGCAATCCAAATTATCTGCTTGTGTACAATTGCTTAATATGAAGTCAACTTTAAATTTGACTCAGACAACCTTCAACAAATTTATTGATTTTACAAAAAGTTGCATGCCTAATGATGAAAATTTGGTATCAAAGTTTTATGATGCCAAGAAATTTATGCGGCCACTTGGACTTGGTTATGAGAAATATGATGTGTGTCCTAATTACTGCATGTTGTACTATGGGGCAGATGCAATGAAAATAAATTGTGATTTTTGTGGAAGTTCACGATACAAACCTAGAAATCCGACTAGTAAAGGTTCCAATAAGGTGGAGAAGTAACTCCGATACTTTTCCTTGACACCAAGGCTTCAGAGACTATTCATGTCTCCATATCATGCCAAAGATATGACATGACATCATTTTCATAAGTCAGATAATGAGGTTATGGTGCATCCATCTGGTGGGGAGGCATGGAAGGAGTTTAATCGTGTCCACTTAAGCTTTGCGTCAGATCCGAGAAATATTCGGTTAGGGTTATGCATTGATGGGTTTTGTCCATTTGACATGTCTTCAAATACATACTCTTGTTGGCCAGTAATTATGACTGTTTATAATTTGCCTCCGTGGAAGTGCATGACTAAACCATTCATGTTTTTGTCAATGATGATTCCTGGGCCAAAGAATCCGGGGAAAAAGCTTGATGTTTTCCTAAGACCTTTGATTGATGAGTTAAATAATTTGTGGTCTGTTGGTGTTGAAACATATGATGTATATAGAAAGGAAAATTTTCAATTAAGGGTAGCTTTAATGTGGACCTTTAGTGACTTTCCAGCATATGGCATGTTATCGGGTTGGAGTACTTATGACAATCTGTCTTTTCCTTATTGTATGGAGCATAGCAAAGCCTTTAGATTAAAAAATGGAGGGAAAACTACATTTTTTGATTGTCATCGATGATTCCTACATATGAACCACCCATATAGATGTCAATCAGATAAGTTTTTGAAAGGAGTAATTGAAAGGCTCCCTCTTTTACCTCATGCATCTGGTTTGGAAATGTTAAACAAAGTGTCTAGGTTTACTGAGGGACATAATGGAAGTTCCTCACATAATGCTAAAATTCCTGGCTTTGGTGTTGAACACAATTGGGTGGAGAAGAGCATTTTCTGGGAGCTTCCATATTGGCATATAAATTTGATTCGTCATAATCTTAATGTCATGCATATTGAGAAAAATTTCTTTGACAATATTTTTTATACAGTAGTGGATTGTCCTAATAGAAGCAAGGATAATTTAAAGGCTAGGTTGGATATTCAGTTGTATTGTAAGAAGCCAAATTTACATTTGCAACAAGATACGAGTGGTCGGGTTTACAAACCTAAAGGCACTTATTATCTACACAAGAAACAATAACAAGAAGTTTTGTCATGGATGAAGGAATTATCATTTCCTAATGGTTATGCTTCAAACATTTCACGATGTGTGAAAGAGGCACAATGTAAGGTTTCGGGGATGAAGAGTCATGATTGTCATGTCTTCATTCAAAGACTTCTTCCAACTGCTTTCCGACCTTACTTACCTAGGCCACTGTGGGAGGCATTAACTGAATTGTCCGTATTTTTTCGAGATATTTGTACTACAAATTTAAATGTCCAACACATGGAGTTAATGCAGATGAATATAATTGAAATAATTTGCAAACTTGAAAGGATTTTTCCTCTATCCTTCTTTGACTCCATGGAACACTTGACGATACATCTACCTTATGAGGCAAAAATTGGTGGACCTGTTCAATATCGATGGATATATCCATTTGAACAGTATGTTTTGATACTATGTTAATTTTAATCCCTTTTATTTTAAAAAATATACTAACTGACATAAATGATATAGGTATATATTTTATTTGAAGAAGAAAGTGACCAATAAAGCTAAAGTTGAGTGTTCCATATGTGAAGCATACTTGATTGATGAAATTACCAATTTTGAATCTCATTATTTTGGTGATGACGTGCAAACAATTTGGAATCGAGTTCCATGAAATGATGATGGTGGCCTTAAAAGTCTAGATGGACATCTCTCTATTTTTTCCTATCCAGGGAAAAAATTATCCAAAAGATTTTATAGAAGACAGTTGTCACATGCTGAAATGCAAATTGCGCATAACTGTGTGATATTCAATTGTCAAGAATTGAAGCCTTATTTAGAGTAAGTATGAAATATTATTTTGTACTTAATTTATGATAATTTATTATTAACTTTAACATTTTGAAATTTTAGGCAATGTCATCAAGAGTTAAAGTCACAACAACCACATGCGAATGATGTTGAAATTGAAAAATTATGCGAAGAGATCTTTCCAAATTGGTTAAAAAATAATGTAAGTATTTTCATAAAATTAATTTATATTTATTCAATTAGTTACTTTAAAAAATTACTAATCTCTTTTAAAACAATATTTCTTATGGAGTTAACTATTATGCCAGGTGGAATACCAATCTAATGGAATTGAAAATCAACTCTTTGGACTTGCTATGGGCCCTTCAACTTTAGTGAAATGTTATAATGGGTATTATGTGAATGGTTTTAAATTTCATACTCAAAGTTATGGTCGTTTTAAAAAGACAATGAATAGTGGAGTTTGTGTGAAAGGAAGTTGCTATGATGATAATGAACGTGATTATTATGGAATGCTTAAAGAAGTTGTTCGGCTAAAATATTTGGGGAGTAAGTGCAAGTTATTTTTGTTTAAATGTAATTGGTATGATACAAATGAGGGATTAGAGTGCATCATTCGAATGGTTTGCTTGAAATCAAGCATACACCTCGACTACATGGAAATGAAGATTTTGTGTTAGCACAACAATGTCAACAAGTCTACTATACATATCCACCTGATAATAAATCCTCTGAATGGTGGACGGTTATTAAGACAACTGCTAGAAGTCGTTATAATGTTGACATGGGTGAATTTATTGAAGATGAAAACAATGTAAGATCATTTGACGTTGATCAATCGGATGAGATTTCTCAACCATGTCGTGTCCTTCCTACTCAAACACTTGATGATCCAAATATACTTGTTGAATCATCTTATTATGAAGAAATCAGTCAACATGAATTGATTCAGCTTGACGTAAATTGGTGAAAAGAAGATAAAAAGGTTGCGAAAGAAGAAGAAGAAGATGATGGTGGTGGTGGTGGTGATGACGACGACATGGTTTTGTGTGATGATGATGACATGGTTAGGAGTGATGATAATAATGAGTAACACGAGTTAATTATATTTTGTAGTATATGTAATGAATTTTCTTTATTATATGTATTGATGATTTCATATTATTTCCTCATATTACTTGACAAGTTTAGGCTTTCAATGTTATTTATTTGCTATTTTATTCAAGTGTATGTTATGGATCAGATTACATATATCATTTTCATTGACCTTTGAAACCATTTCTAATAAACTTGAAGCACAAGTTCGTTCTTCTTCCAGATTCCTACGAAGATAGTTGTTCCTGCTTCCCATTGTAAGTCCACTCTTTGGTATATTTTGCAGCAGAGGTCTTTGAGATGTTTTTGGATAGCACTGGATACAAAGAAGTAAGAATTTTTGTTGCTGCTTACAGGCTTATTCCTGCTTCCCTAATATAATCCTCCTATTGCCAGTGCAGATAGACAAATAGGTAGTTTATTTTGTTGCAATTATAATGTGGATGCTGATTAATGCTAATGTTTCTGTTTGGTAAATTTTTTGTTGTATTGCATTTGGGAGCTTCTTTTGACATTTACAGATTTCTGTCTATTGCATTTTGATTTTTTTTACATGAATTGCTTATTATGAAAAAAATTAACTGGTGGCTGTTTCTAGTAGAGTATTGGAGGTTCTTTTTACATTCCAGCAAGAGTCCCATTCCAGGTAGAGAGACATGATTGCCACACCATTAATTAATTCATGTTGTTTTTATTTTTATGCTTAACTTCTATCCATGCCTGCTTCTTCAATGATATATATGTATGAAGAACAAAGGAAACAATTTTACATTCCTTCTTTGATATAATTGTGCAATTTGGTTGGTTTTATGTTTTCTCAACTCAATAATTATTGATGGTAATGCATATATTTTTTCTGGTTTTTAGCATGCCTCAACAAGGATCCATATTAGATTCTAGGAGTGACAGGTCCACTTCATCCAAATCATTTCAAACTCCATCAAGGCGTAATAACAAAGGATCCACGTTTCAGCAACCTGTGTATCAGAACTCGAAGGAGTATTATATACCTACTTTGGGGAGTACACATCCTCCTCAACATGATTATGGGAGGGTTGATGCATATCAACTTTATAAGGGCTTTCGCTTCCAAGATTTGCTTCAAACTCAAGGAGGTTTCTCTCGAGATAAACTTGTTTATGGAGGACATAATGCATATAGGAGTTATGAGAGAGTTGAAGGTGATGATGGTGATACTGATGATGATGCGAACATTAGAGATGAAGATGAGGGAGACGGCAGTAACGAGAGAGGTCCATGTGATGAGAGAGCTGGTAGTAATGAGAGAGGTGTATATGATGAGGATTAAGATGGCGTCTCATCAAACCACGGTTCAACCTTTTCTCCATACAATTATGATCGAAGTGTTAAAAGGAAGGGTTTTGACACACAAATAGATCCAACGACAAGAAAAAAAGAGCTTTGTTTGTATGGAACAACAGAGTAAGTTGAAACTTTTAAAAACTAACTTATTAAGGTTATATTTTCAGGTATGAAAAAAATTACTTATTATTGTGTAATCATTTGTTTAATAAAAGTTTGTTATTATATTTTTTCAGGTTCAATAACGCATCGTGTGGACGTGCAATCAGAGATATTTTGAGGTCCAATTTTAAGAGAGCATGACACTCTTGGGAAAAAGTAGATTCAATGTGCAGGGATGAACTCTTTAAAGAGTTTAAGGTAAGAACCAACACTAATTGCCATATTTTTTTTTGCCCTGTTTATAATATTCTTGTAATTTGTTTGTGTTTGGGATCAAAAGGAAATATGCTCTTTCATTGAGACTACTTTATTGATGTGTTGGGGTATTGATTTTTGAACCTGCATGTGAAATGGAAAATCTTGTCAGGATTCACTTGCTTTATATTCCTTTTCTTTTATCTGTGGGGTGTTTAGTTTACGTAGTTTGCTGAATCATAAGATATGGATTAAGGAGTTGTCATATTCCTCTCCTTTTTTATTTACGGATAACCATAAATATGCATCTCTTCTCCAATACAGGTACTATAGCATGGACTGATTTGTGTTCTAATCTGTTCTTATTTCTTATTTACTCTTTAATATCATTTAATTTCTTTAGTTATTACATAATCTTGCAAATTCTAAACAAGATAACACAATATGATTAATCATTTCCATACTTTGAAATTTTGTGCACTCTTTTTACTTGGTATATATATTATTTGGTAGAAAAAATATTCCTTTCCTGAGGAAGATGAGTTGATTGTTTGTAATATTTGGGAAGATAAGGCTAGGATTGCTTTGAATCAACAATTGACACGAGCTCGCAAGAAAGCCATGTCAAATGGAAACACTACAAATATTATAGATTACCTTGATAAAGGTCCTGCTTGGATAAACAATGACGATTGGAATCAAATGATCAAAGATGTTTGGTCCACCCCTGAATTTCAAAGGAGGTCGGAATCTGCTAGGAGGAATCGATTAACCAAAACAGATGGCAAAATAAGCACTCATTCAGGAGAAACAGTGTCATTTGCATCATATCGAGCTAACATGGTAAGGAATTTTTTTTTTTTGCTTAAGATAATGAATTAAAATTTTTATATTTATCTTTTATAATATTTATTAATCTTGAAAGCAAGAGGAATCTGGTGGAAAAGAACCTCCATGGGATGATGTCTTTTCAGCTTTGCATCAAAGTACTAAGCAGTTTGGTAGCTTCGTTGACAACAAGTCTAAAAAGGTGGTTGTATGTATTTTTATTTGATTATTTATTTATATAACTTAAGTATTATTAACATTCAAATGAATTCATTATTGCATGTATTTTATTTGTAGGAAAATTATAAAATGAAGATGATTTCAAAGTATGGAACTAATCGGGAAAATCATCCTTCATTTGATGGAGCAGCTTGGTGTGTGGCTTCAGGAGGAGTTACAAAGGGTAGGGTATATGGTGCACCTCGTATGCCAAAATCTATAGTTAGTACAAGCTCTTCATCACATTCCTACTCGGTGGAGTCATCATATCCTAGTTCATCGTATCAGGCATTGCAAAAGGAGATACAGAATAAAGAAGAGGAGATAAAGAAAAAAAATGATTTTATTCTTGAAATGAAATGGCAGATGAATTCCATGAAAGAATATCTTGTGAACAATCTTGGATACCATGGTGGGACATCAAATATTGGCCGCCAAGGTATGCCACCACCTTTGGCTCCCCAGATAATGACACCCATGGGTCCCACATCTCAACTAATTTATCGACCTACACCTCGACCACTATATCGTGATTCATCTTGTGTCGATCCACAATATCATGGTTCTATGCAACCAGCACCAAGATTGTATCTTTTGTTGTTTCCTTTTATTGTATTTCGACTTATTTGTATTGATGCAAGTTTAACTAAATTTTTATAATATGAATATTATTTTTATTTCATTTTTTATTAGTGATACAGTTATTTTTAATATTAATTTATGTTGGTTATATATATTCTACAACTTTTAAAATATCCATAAATAATTAATTAAAACAATTAAAAGTCATTTTGATAAATAAAAAAATAATTTAATAAAAATAATATAGTCAGCAACGGATTTTCAGTTGCTGATTGTAAATAATTCATCAATCAGCAACAGAAAATCCGTTGCTGATTCACAAAACCAACAACGAAAAATCCGTTGCTAATATATGCAACGGAAAATCTGTTGCTGGTTTATCAGCATCGGATTATCCGTTGCTGATTGTAAGCATCAGAATTTTCATTGCTGCGAAATCAGCAACGGACAAATCCGTTGCTAAAAAATCAGCAACGACAAATCTGCATTTGTTATTTGCTGTTGCTGATTTCGTTGCTAAATTGTTTTAGCAATGGATTTTAGTTTTATTTGCAACGGAGTAGTTAGTTACTAATTACTACATTTTTAGTAGTGTGTGTTCTTTAAATATTGTAATATACATTTGACAACTGCCTAGTGTATCACCATTGAATTTTTCATATACTTGCTAACATTATGGATTGTAAAGCTAAGTTCAGGTCGGGTAAAAGATAGATATTGTAGTCCTCTAACAATGCTTCGACATAAGTAAGGATCATGAAATGAAAAATACCATTAGATCCAGTTGAAGGCTGTTAGGTTGACATTGGAGTTAGACAAGGCTTTGTGTTGTCCATTTTAATATGAACAAGAAGATCTAGAATATATCATTGTTGAGATAAATAGAGACCATGATTACCTTGAATAGCCTCGATGCCTAGAAAGAAATTGAATTCACCGATATCTTTACTACAAAAGTTTTTTACTACAATCTTATTACTCAATTAATGAAAGGTATATGAGCACCAATTATGATTATGTCATTGACATCAATCAGGAAATAAGTAATGTTTGAACAATGGTGATAAACATAAAGTGAATGATCTACCTTACTTCCTATAAAACTAATGGCTTGTAGCTTGTCAGTCAAATGAGAAAACCATGTTTGTGATGCTTGATAAAGACTATAGAGAGACTTATATAGATGACAAACATGGTGAGGGAATTAAGGATGAAGGAAACCCACCACCAGAAAATTGCCAAATACAAACATAAAAAGTATCGTAAGTAAATTACGATGACATTTACCGACAAAAAATCACATCGGTAATAACTGACAAAATTTTTTTTGTTGGTGAATACTGAGAGAAGTATCGATGGGATCCAAAGAATAAAAAAATGGCCAGTTATTCCCTTGTTAATTCCTTCGGCAAATCTAACATGTCAATATTTCTAATGAAATTACCAATGATCATTTAGTGTCGTTAATTTTCATTAGTGAATTCGTCAGTAATATTAAAGTTATAACTAGTAACTCGACCCCTCTTTCTCTCTCTCCCCCATCTCTTTTTCTTTATGAAAAAAACAACACCCTCCCCTCTAATTTTATCACAAATCTAGCTCCTATCATCACAAACCCCGCCACCCTAATATTCAGTCTATCAACATTTCTATTCTCGTTCAATTTTTTTAAAAGATTCTCCACTTTAAATAAGAAAACTTATATATTTTTTTTTGTTTTAACCAATTTTTTATGTTAATTATTTTGTATTTTTTTTGTAGTATATCTAGTTTGTTTATGTGCTTACTTGTTATACAATTTTTTCCTAGAGAAATTTGTTGTAAGAATGTATGATTTGTACATGTTAGGGTTTGTTTGAGATTTTAAAAAATTGTATTTGTTTCTCATTTGACGGAATTGATTTTGATTTTTTTAACTTAGGTATGTTATAATGAAAGAAATAATAGGTTATTTTATGGGTACGTTTCATATTTTATCAATTTTATTGTTAAGTTGAAATTTCAGTAAATTTAGAGAAAATTGGTAATGATTAAAATATATTATTAAAATAGATTGAATAAATTTGAATTGACTTAATGACAACTAATTAGTTAGGAGCCAATAATTTGTTTACTTCACATTATTAATTAATATATATGTTGCAATCAATATTTTATATAAGTTTTATATAAATAATGAATGATTGTTCATAAATGTACCGAGTTTCGCCCGAAAGGTTACGCAAGATGGATTATTAAAATGAGGTTAAAGGTTTTATTAATTATACATTATCTATTTCGAAGAATATTAGTGGAGACTGTATTAGATGTCCATGTAAGAGGAGTAAAAATAAAAAGTTCTTCGATCTAGATATTTTTACGATGCATCTTCTATAAAAAAAGGTTCATGGAAAAGTATTTATGTTGGTTTGCACATAGAGAACCCTATATTCCTTACAAGACCATGGTAAAAAGGATGATTGGCTCAACTTATAGTTCTAGCAACATGCATGAAATTGTAGATGATAATGATTGTTCTTATAGGAGTACGGAGATGGATGCAATAATAATGAATTAAGGTTATGCAGGTGAATGTTCAAGTATAGATGAAGAACCAAATATAAACGAAACTGGGTTTTTTTAACTTTTAAAAGATTCTGATGAACCATTATATGATAGATGTACAAATTATAATAAATTACTAGTCATTACACAAGTGTCTCACATTGCGCGTGCGGCGTGGCGAGATGTTAAGGAGTCGCCACGTAATTTTTTTGGTTCAGGGTCACTAGATAACCCGAGTGAACTGGTCTTATCTAAAATTCCAGGGTAAGGGACTCATTATGGCTAGGAAAGATATTAACACTCCTAGCACACCTTACCTGAGGTAATCTACATTGTGTGGTCTGGATGTGGTTTAAAGGTGTTGATAGGTTCCTAATTGGTGGTCATGCTCATAAATAAATCTAACATTTCAAATTTATTATGGGCTCGTATGCCTAGGTAAATTCATATATGAATAATCTTTGTAAGTGTCCTAACAGGGTTCACTTATCTTGGGAGGCGAAAGTGTTTTTCATAACTCGTATATTATGACGAAAAATACTCACAATTAAAATTGGTGAATATCCAAAATAATTCTGAAAATTTTCTAGTCAACTCCTGGTACTTAATTACCAGTCTACTTGTAGGTCTAACATTTATACCAGAATATTGACCATTAATTTTCAGGAATTTAAATTTTTAGGGTTATTGAAATATTGACCAAATTTTTAAAGAATTTTACAAACTTATTGTAAATTCCAAAAATTCTAAAACAATGCTAAAAACCTTTTTTCTCCTTTTTAAAATGCAATTTTTGTAAGGATTGAGTGCAACAAGAAAAAAATGATATTTAATTTTTTTTAACCCAACTGGGTTAAATCGAAACTTTTGGTTCGACTATAAACCAAACCAAAGTTTACTAGTTTGACCTAAAAAACAAACCAAAACCTAAACCAGGATCCAAAATGAATTAAACTGAAAAAAAAAACTAAAAAAAAAACTCAAAAACTCTTTATCAAAATGGATCAAAACCCATAAAAATAAAGAACATTCAACATGAACCCAGCAAAATGGATATCAAATCAGACTAGAAATGGACAAACTAAGGATATAAACATGTTAAAAATCATGCAAGGATCAATAATCTAACATTTATGCAATTCTATTATCACTAAAAAATCACGATTTTGTAAAAATAATTTTTTGTTCAGAACCAAAACCCTAGGATTAAAACCTACTAAAAATATATTATCGATGCAAATAAACCTTAGATTATTGACTAATCAAGTTACCTGAAGAGTTCTGTACAAAGAATTAAACCAAAACTGGTTCAAATCATAGGGCAATATTCTTTCCAATAACATGAAGAACACTGCCTAGCAAACCCATAAATGAAGATCAAGCCTCCAAACCTAGAAAATGGCCTGTTATGCGTTTAAAACATGCTTCATTAGTTCCAACAAACCACATTACCATAACCAAGCATATTTGAATAAAAAGAACTAACAAACAACATCAAATCATTAAAATCATGTAAGAGATACCAAATCCAAAAAACAGCCTACATGTTCATGCAATATGGATTTAAAATTGATTTTCTAAACTCATTTTGGTCATGAACATACCTTGCAAATCCAAGATAAACATCATTGCTTCAACATGTATTGCTTAAGTTAAGCTAAAACAACACTATTTTATCAAGAAGAAACAACTTAAATAAAAGACTTTTAATATATCTAAAACATCAAAAAGAGCTTTAGAAAATAGAATTAAACTATCATAGTAATAAAAAGGGCAACCACAATAGTACTTGCCAAGCATTTCAAACTCCATCTCCATGTTTGTAAACTTAAATAAAGACCAAATAGACTCCACTTTTAGATTAGTAGCCACTACCCTCTTTGTTTTTCTTTGTCAAGTCTTGCTTCTACAATCATGCTGCCTTTTCAAAACTTAAGAAATCCTTATATTAGGCTCTTAGATCTTCACACTTAGAGTTCCTTTATCCTTTTTTTCCTCCCCTTTGCTCTAATTTTCCAAGGGGTATTTATAGGGTTTTGCTAGGGTTTTTTATTGATTCAAACATAGATTGATCAAAACTTAGCTTTTTAATCAAAATGAGAGGGTTTTGGAGTATGTTTTATAGCTATGAGCTCTGTATTTATGCTGGTTTTACAATTATGGTTTTGCAACAAACTTGGTTTTTGGAGGTTTTAATGGTTTTTCAAACTTGGAGACCAAAGAGCTTGTTTGTAGCCTTTTGATCTTGATAAAAACGTGGTCAACTTTTAATAAGAATTAATTGAGAAGGCTTTAAGTGTGAACACACAAAAAAAATTAGTGGTTTTGCGAAATGAGTATCACGGCCATCGATGACCAAGTTACCCAATTTCGAGGCTTCATCAGAGCAAATCTGATGTAAACGTCATCGAAAACCACCAAATCTTGGTTAAGGAGAAGCATAACTTTTGTTTGGAGCCATCCTTGCTTAATTTTGAGGTCTGTAGCTCCATATTTATTAGTTGGAAACTGCCAATCCCAGTTTAGAATCGAAATTTGCATTGATGGTTGATTGAAGACAAGATGTTGTTGAGTTCTTTGAAGAAAATGAGATGTAAACATTTAATAAGAGTAACTGATCTTTGTAGAGGGGGTGTTTCTCAGTTGAATGGTGATGGTTACAACCTTAGAGGTGGTAAAAGACGTCACATTCATTCGCTTGAAAATGCCTACTCGATCAGCTAAAACTACCAAATAAGAAGCTAAACAGTGGCTGAACGACGCATCGTCTAGGCTAAACTCTAGAAATTAGGGTTTTTAATTAGGGATTTGACAAATTTCACTTTAGTCCATGTTATTCCAATTGCTTTTAATTTCACCTGTAATTGCCTATCAAACTCTTAATTTCATGCAATTTCATCCCTACCAAACTCAATCATCAACCCCAAAGTTCAGCTCCATTTTCATCCTTGTCCTTGGTTTCTAATTTGTGCACTTGGATCCTTAATTGACCATCAAAATTTTAATTTTCTTCAATTTAGCCCTTGATTTGGTCAATTTCAACTCATACAATCACATGTCGTTTTTAATTTGGTCTTTGGTTTTGAATATTTTTAATCAAGTCCTTAATTGCCTATCAAACTTCAATATTTATGCAATTAAGTCCCTAAATTGACCATATTAACTCTTTAAAATTGCAATTCGACCCCTAGATTTTAATTTATTCCAATTAAAGCCTAAATTGACTTAAAAAATTAATTTTTCTCATCAATGCCAACGAAGCAAAATCTCATCAAGATTTTGTATAATGAGCTTGTAAATAAGTGTATGTCAGACTTGCTGGGCGATCCACCCATCTTGGAATTCCAAAAACTTTGTTTTTTTTTAAAGAAAGTAGTCTCATTATCATGGGTGACCTTCCATTTTTAAAATTCAAATATTGGTTTATATTCGTGGACAACCTGCCCCTTTTGAAATTAAAAAATGAGCATATTTTCACAGGTGACCTATCATTTTTTAAATTCCAAAAAGAATTTCAGTAAGCCTCTATAGTTCACTAAAATTGATCTATTTTTACAGGTGACCTACCCCTTCTCAAATTTCAAATTTTTTTTAGCAAGCCTTCATGTTTCCCTGAAATTGGTCTATTTTCACGGGTGACCTGTCCATTTTAAAATTTAAAAATTAGCCTATTTTCATGGACGACCTACCCTTTTTAAGTTCCAAATATTAGGATCTACATCAAATCCTTTCAAAATGTTTCTAAAACAAAATACCCTTCAAAGGTAAACTCTTAAAATGAGTGTCTTGTCTTATGGCCTTAGTTGTCCACACCCTAGTCTTTGCCATTTCTCGGCTTCCGTTCACCCACGCTGATTTCACCACCTTTCCATTTGATTAGTGAATCTTATGCCAATATTATTTCAAAGTTGAGGTTAAACCATATGCAATGCATGCCTTTCAAAATATAGGCCCCTCCTTTCTTCATAATCTCTTCTTTTATTGCTGAGGGTTGTAATTTCTGGGGTGGTCTCTCGTGCCAGCTCACCCTCCTAGTTTTCTCGAGCAATTCTGTGCGAGTTTCTTTCAAATCTTGAGTGTCGAGCTGCCTTTGTAGCCTTCTATTTTTTTAAGTATTTAGATCATGGTGAATGCTATCAGATTTTTCCTAATTGGGAATGAATTAAAACTCTGTCTTATGACAACGTTGTTTTTGATGTGCTTTTTTCTAATACTCATGACACACGTTTTGGTTTTATTAAAGGGTATTTTCCCTAACAAAAATTTCACAAGATTTACTATGTTTTTGAAAACCTGAGATTTTTTTATTGACATGTCAAATAACAATGTTCATGCAACTCTCATGATTTGTATTTGTCTTTGAAGAAAGATATTTCATCATGGTGATTGGTTTAGGAGATGACTTATTTTGCATTGGGTTAAGAAAAAATAAAATACTTGTTTGAAGTCCCGCGTTTGGATTTTCTCAACATGGACAGAGATGAATACTTTTTCACTTCATCACGATTCTCATAAATGGTTCCTTATATTTTGAGAGCGCTATTTATCACTCTTTCCCGCTCGCTTGATTAAAATGGACTTTTCAGGACACGTAATAAAGACTGAGTTTCATGGCTACCAAAGAAAAAAAGTTCACAAGCTTAAATGGTGTTTAAGGGTTTTCATGGGTCTAGGATCACTTTCACTCCTTTATGCCTTTTCATCCTTTTTTGCTATTCTTTCAACATATCTATACTATCAAAGACTTTTGTTTTTAGAAGTTGAGACAAGGGATCTTTCTAGGTTTTTCTTTTGACTTTAAACCTTTGATCGAACACCTAATCAGTTTTTCTTTCCTAAAATCTCTTTACCAACTTATATTAAGATATCAATGCCATTTTATATTCTATTTGCAAGTTCCTCAATAATTTTCCTTTTCTTTGTTCATCGAAGCTGCATGAGAATCTTTTGCTTTTTTTTAGATATCCGTGTGTCTTTTCAAGATTTTTCGTTTAGCAAAACCCCTCTCTTAATTTTTTTTTTTGGCTTGTTAAGCGAAACTATTCTATGGCCTTAATCAAGATCTCATGGATTCTGTTCATAGGTATTCACCCTTTTTTTTCTGACCACTTTCTCATCGTTAATGGACATTTGCAAATACCTTCATTCTCATTATTTTCTAGTACTTTCCCTCAATGTGGGGTGTGATCTTAGCCAAGGTTATCTTACAAAGGAAAAAAACTCCACTTCAGCTTAAATTAGGACTGCAAAGGACATATTCATCTCTAAAGGATATAAAAAATGACATTTCCTCATTTCAAGTAATATTGGTCAGGACTGATAAATTTTGACCTCATTACCATAATTATTTACACGAAATTGTTTTATGAGTTCATGACTCATGAAAACTTCATTATCTTTGTTTCATGTAGCTTTTGCACAACAAACTTTGATGGTTGGGTCATCCATTTTGGTTTCTAGGCATTTATCCATCTTCTAGGGAGTTGCTTGGTGAATCTTTACTCTTGATAAATCGTTGATTTTTCTTAAAATCATTAACCAATGTTAAATTTTGAAATCCTTTGTTTAAGAAAGAATGACTTTTCAAAAAGGTTTTTTTTTTGTTGAGCCTTTTGAGATCATTTTCAAAATACATAAGATAAAATGAAAATGAATAACCAAACTTTATTGATTTAAAAAGATGAGTACATTATACATAGTATTTCTTTATAGAGTTAGAGTTCACAGGTTCAGGCAAGTCATCTCCATCCATTCTTGTCAATAACAGAGCTCATCTAGAGAATGTTTTCTTCACTGCATATGGGCTTTGTAGTTGGGTGCTCACTTACTCTGATCTTCACCAGGTAAAGGTAAGAACTTCCTCAGCACTAGATCTCCTTCCTTAAATACCCTAGGTTTGAGTTTCTTGTCATATGTTATAGTCATTCTTTGCTGATACAACTGGTGCTGATAAATTGCAGCTAAACTCTTTTCACTAATTAGACTTAATTGCTTGTATCTCATCTTGACCCAATCAGCTTCCTCAAGTTTCGTTTCCATCAGTACCCTTAAAGATGATATTTTTGCTTTTAACGACATTACTGTTTCCATCCCATAAACCAAGAAATAAGGTTAGCTTATGTAGACATCCTTATTGTGGTACGATATGCATGCAGAGCAAAAGGAAGCATTTCATGCCAGTCCTTATACGTGACTGCTATCATCTTTTACACAACATTCTTGATATATTTGTTGGCAACTTTTACAACACCATTCATCTTTGATTTGTATGGAGATGAATTCAAGTTTTTGATTTTCTATTTTATGCAAAGCTTTTTTTTTTATCATTCTGCCATTGAAATTTTGAGTATTATCAGTCATTATCTTATTAGGTGCTCCATACCGACAGATTAAATCTCATTCAATGATTCTCTTTACTACCTTGTAGGTTACATGAGCATATGAACTGGCTTCCACTCATTTTGTGAAGTAGTCAATGAGCACTAGGTTAAACTTTTGTTCGTTGCTAGCTTTTAGATTGACAGGCCTAATTACATCGATTCCCCACATTGCAAATGGCTATGGAGATGCCAAATTGAATAGAGGAGCTGGAGGTGCATTTATCTTATCATTGCACACCTGACATTTATGGAATTTTTTGACATATTTTATACAATCCCTTTCCATGGTCATCAAGAAACACCTCGACTTTTATATTTGCCCAGTCAGCATATGTCCACTAGCATTTGTTGTATAAATCCCTTCGTGAACTTTTTGGAGTGGTTATATGCTTCTGTCAAATCCAAACATCTCAAAAATGTTCCATCACATAACCTCTTATATAACAATTCTGCATCGAGGTAATAATGCATAGCTAACCTTTACAGGGTTTTCATATCTGGATTGAATGCCCTCGGGGGATACTTCTAGTGTTGGATGAACTATTTGATATCATCATTATACCACAGATTCCCATCCACTTCTCCTTCGACTAAGTAATAATAAGTTGGAGAATTTATGATTTCAATACTTATGGGTTGCACTTTGTTCCCATAATCAATTTTGGTCATGAAAGCTAAAGTGACCAAAGCATTAAGAAATTGGTTTTTGTCTCTTCTCATATAAGTGAATTTTATCTCATCAAATTCTTTTGCTAGTTTGGACAAATATTCTTCATATGCCCTCAACTTCTCTTTTTTTGTCTGCCATTCTCCTATCACTTGGCAAATTATCAGCATTGATTCCCCATAGACATCAAGCTTTTTTATTTTCAATTCTAATAAGCTTCTAATCCGAGAATAAAAACTTCATACTCAACTGTATTATTGGTTCACTCAAACTATAGCTTGATCGAAACAAGGTATATACTACTATGTCAAAATACATTTTCCACCAGTTTGGTTCTTCTTCTTTTTCTACTATCAACATATCTTCATTTGGAAAATCAAAATTCAAAGGCTCATAATCTTCAATTGCATTATCTGCTAAATGATTAGCAATAACACTTCCTTTCACTACTTTTCTTGTCATGTACACTATGTCATACTCAGCCAAAAACACTTACCATCTTGCTATTCTACTTGATAAATAAGGCTTTTCAAGGATATATCTGAAAGGATCCGGTTTTGAAATCAGCCATATAGTGTAATACAACATGTGTTGTCGAAGCTATTTTGTAGCCTATACAAGTGCACGACAAAACTTCTCTACCATTGTATATCTAAACTCACAATCTATGAACTTTTTACTCATATAATAAATTACTCTCTCTTTTCTACCAGACTCATCATGTTGCTCATGTACACATTCCATTGCTTTTTTAGTTGTTGCCATATATAGAATTAACAATCTGTCAGGCACGGGAGGCACCAACAAAGGTGGATTGTGTAAATACTGCTTGATTTTATCAAAAGTTTCTTGACATTCCTTATTCCATACCCTAGGATTTTTCTTTCAAAGAAATCATATGAGCTTATAAGTTGTCATTTGAGATATAAACCGAGCAATGTAATACAAACGACCCAAAACACTCTTACTTTTTGTTTCTGTTTTAAAAGCTGGCATGGCCTAAATTGCTTTTACTTTATCAGGGTCGACTTTAATACCATGGCTACTCACCATAAATCCTAACAACTTTCTAGATTTCACCCGAATGAGAATTTTACAGGGTTCAACTTCAACTGATACCATGGTTCTTCTTCAACCTTTCAAACAACTTTATTAGATTCTGACAATGGTCTTCTCCATCTTTAGATTTAGAAATCATGTCATCCATATATAATTCATTTTCTTTATGCATCATATTGTGGAATAGAGTTACCTAATATCCTTTGATAAATGGTCCTACTATTTTTCAATATGAATGGTATCACCTTATAGCAAAAGGTTCCCCATGGAGTAATGAAGGTTATCTCCTCTTTATATTTGTTGGCCATTTTGATCTAGCTGTACCTTAAGAAACCATTCATGAAGAAGTGCATTGAGATTCACGTTGCATTATCAATCAAGACATCAATGTGTGGCAAAGAGAAATTTTGTTTCGGGCTTGCTTTATCTAAATCCCTGTAGTCTACACATACTCTAATTTTATTACCTTTCTTGGAAACTACTACTATGTTAGATACCCATTGTAGGTTCCTAACCACCTTTAAAAAACCAGCATCACATTGCCTTTTTATCTTAGTTTTCACCTTGAGCACCCTATCTGGACGTGTTCATAGTAGTTTCAACTTTATAGGTACACTTCCTTCATTTAATGACACCTTATGTATTACAATTTTAGTATTTTAACTATGCAATCTACGTAGGACCAAGCAAACACATTGACATACTCACATAGCAGTGAGATCAAGTTTTCCCTTTCACTAGTGATATTAATTGTCTCTAACTCTTGTTTTGTCGGTTTCCAAGCTTGCTTTGATTGTTTACTAACCTAGCGAATTCTTTTAAATCATCCTTTTCTCATTTATTTCCTTTCATTGTAATTGTGTACTCATTAAAATTTGGCCATTCATTTTCAGTGTAATATGCTAGTGATTTTATGGATGATTTGTTTTCAGATTTCCTGAAAGCAGGAAGGTATTTTAGTGTAAGTGTGTATTTTGCAAAGATAAAGAGACGGTGAAATTTGCAAAAAAGCATGTTCTCATTGATAAATAAAGAAAGGCTTAACTACAATGAAAACCATATGTTGACATCTTGAGCCAAGATTGTCATTCTTGCGGCTTTAGAAATTATTGGTTGTCTTAATACCATGTTTTTTTGCACCCATTATGTATTAACAATTTCAAAAGAATGGAGATTTCCATTTTTGCTCCCTTTAACTTTTATATAAAGAACTGCCACATTTTGCATCATTGCTAAGGTCTCTTCGGCCTTAACTATCACCAATGTTCCATTCACAATATACTTCAAACACTAATGCAAGGATGATGTCACGACGTCAGCGATGTGTATCTAATGATTTCCTAATAACATGTTGTATGACAAGTGGATATCCATCACTAGAAAGATTACTAAAAAAAACTATATTTCAATGGTCCCCACCACTTGCCTTGGGGAACTGTTATAAGCCCTAACTGTTATGGTCCTTGGTAGCATATGCATTGAATTAGTTGGCATTTCATCTAGCACATGCTCTGGGAGTACATTTAATGATGAGCCAGTATCCACCAATACTTTGCCAATGGTGCAATCTTTGCACTTCACAGTGATGTATAAAGGTTTATTATGACTCGTTCCTCCAGCATCAAGCTCGTGTTTAGTGAAGTATAGGTAATTTTTCGCATAGATTCTTTTGACCAAATGCTTCATAGTTTTTTGGGCTATGTCTTGGGGCACATATGCCTTGTTCAACACTCTTTGTAACACATTATGGTGGGGCTCGTAACTCAGGATAAGAGACATCAGAAATATCCTAGCAGGGATTTTCTTCAGTTGCTCTACCGCATTATACTCATAATGCTTCATCGGCTTTAGAATTCACCAGCTTCTTCCTTACTCACGGGTTTGTTTATTTCCATATCTTTAATGGCATCTAGAACCTCTTTGTATTTGGCTTTTCGTTGCCTTTCTAGTTTTTCAGGTGTAAAACACCTACCACTTCGAGTTAATCATCAATCGATCTAAAACACAGGAGTAGGACCCTCAATATTGGGAGAATTTCTATAATTATAAGGTAATGCATTATAGTTCTCATTATATGTAACAACAAGCCTTGTCAGGACGAGCTTTAGTGGATTGCTCTCGGTGTGTTGAAGCCTACACATCTCTATTGTTTTTCTTGGAAAACTTATCATGTATACGACATCATCATTTTCCTCCTTCTCTATTTGTAATATACCACAAGTCATCATTTGTATCACCTTCTAGTGAAACTCTTCACATTCATCGATGTTATATCCTCTTGCTTTGTGGAACCTACAAAAATTATTACTCTTTTTCTAACCTGATTCATTTTTTGTTAGCAAACACCCAATTTGCACTAACATGTCATACAACCTATCTATGGTTACCCTTAAAACCTTCTCTTTCTTTCTTCCAAACTCCACGACATTTACGCCCCCGCTATTGGAAGCATGATTAGATAGGGGGTTGGAATTGATGTTAGGTGTATCTTCAAAGGTTATCCATCTTATTTTGAATAATTGCAAGAGCTTCCTCTCAAATACTGATCAATTATCAATATTGTGGCCATGGTTTCTAGCATGGTACTCACATGTTAGATCTAATCTGTACCAATTTAGGAAGGGAGGCTTTAGTGGTGGAAATGGAAGATGGGTCGTATGACCCATGCTTATCAATTTTGCATACATTTTTCTCAAGGGCATAGGTAGAGGTTGGAGTTGTTGGTTTTTCTAGTAGGCTCTTTTTATGTTGTTTTCGACTTGGTTTTCTAGCAAGTTGGTGGGTTGGTTTACCATAAGAGACTTAGCAAAGTTAATACTAGATATTTGAGAAGGTGGGGTCTGGTAGCTTTGACTTCGGTAGTTTTGGGTTTGGTAATTCTTTTTACCCTTATATCCTCCTTCCTCATTACTCACCTTAACATCCTTTTTTCTTCTAGTAAACCCATTCTTCTTAATAAGTTTTGATATTTACCAGCTTTTATCCCTTGTACTATTCTATTAGCAATAACAACAACTCTTATCCCTTCAGATGCTTATAATATAAGGACTTAAAAGTATTGGCGAATAAAGTCACCATCTCTTTCTCCAACAAAGGTGGTTGTACATACATTAACTTGTTTTTCCACCTATGAGCGTACTCCTCTATGGTTTCCTTGTTGCTCTTCTCCATCACCATCAAGCTAGTCCGATCCGAATCGATGTCAATATTGAAGTTGTATTGTTTCAAAAATGCATTAGCAAGATCACTCCATTTCTTGACCTTTGTGTTATCTAAGGTCACATACCAGCTTAATGCAGAACTAATCAAGTTGACTTAGAAGAAATGGATAAACAACTTCTCGTCATGTATGCCTTTTACTATTTTGTTGTAGTATGACCTCAAGTGTGTATTAAGTCATTTAAGTCTCGTATACTCGATAAATATTGGCACCCTAAACTCCTTGGGCATAACTACATTTGGTACTAAGCATATCTCAGTTGCTCTAATCGGGTTAGAGATGTCAAATCCCTCAACAAACCTCAATCTTTCCTTACAGGCAACCCACTTATCTTGTTTGGGATGATTGGAGGATTTAACCTTATTGAATCCCTCCATTGTTAGATATATTATGGATGTCACTTGAGTAGGCGTCATCGGCGAGTCATTAGAATGCTCGTTATTCCTTGTGGTCTAGTAGCGGGATTTGCCCCCAAGTTTTGTGAGTCAAGGATAACTTGGAGCTGTTGGTGGTGGTAACATGGTTGATTGTTGACTGAATGTCCCTTCCTCAGACTGTGTTTAGAGGAGTTGCTTGAGTAAGCTAGCCATCTAAGCCATATTATTCTTTAACGTCTTCCAGCTCTTTTTGGTAGTGGGCAGCCCTCTTTTTGTTCTTCATTCTTTTATGAAGCTTAGTATTGTAGACTCTAGCAGAGGGACCTATATTTCGAGTAACTATCATGCACATTTCATAATTCATAAATGCATATGGATCTAAGATTATGCATGGTGATGTATGTTGGATACAGATTAGCTATACCCCGAGCTGATATATGGCTAACATTCTTGTATAAACGGGTAAGGTTCTGATCCTTTCATAGTTGTCGAGATAATTTAGTCTGAGTCAATACTTAAGAAAAAATATACTCATCACAAAGAAATATTGCTCAAAATATTAGGTCTAAACCCTTTTCATTAATACTTGATGAAGACTTTTACATTTGAAAGCTAGTTTACTCATCATCATCAATGTGGGGAATCAATGAGTCTGGAGAAAGGCAAAACCTTTGTTTTCTATGTCCCTAAGAAAATCATTGGTCTTAGTTGTGCTTTGTTGATATCGATGGACATCCCTTCTAACCTACCAGGCATTGTGGTGGATTCTTTAGGTATAGATAGAGGCTCGATCACTCTGTTCATCCATGTTTCTCTTCTTGCCCAAGAGTAACATGTTATTCCTATTTAGTTGATTGTTGTTGGTGTCAATCATCTGGTTGTGGCACTCGAGCAATCTATTTTTTTCTTTCAAATGTTTTTCCTTGGCCTTTTCTTTGTTGAACTTCTTCTTTAGCAGGTTGATCTCATTTCTCATATTATCCAAATCAGTTTTGAAAACCTCGACAACTTTTCCTTTGGCTTTTGCTTCAACCAACTCAATCCGGCTTTCTAACTCAGCTTAGGTCCTTGAAGACATATCAACCCTTTCTTGGCAATCATTGAAATTGGTTTTCAAAGCCTCTACCTTAATACTAGTTTGCATCTAATATGTTTCCAATTCTCCTCGCTCTTTCTTGCCTTGGTTTATAGCCGTTTTTTCTTTTTTCAGTTGCTTATTTAATGATATGATTTTCTTGTCTTTTTCCTCTAGTTGTTGCTCTATAAACTTTCTCAATTTTCTTTAGTGAGGAGTTGCTCTTCGAGAGATATCCTAAGGGCTTTACTGGTGCCCACCTTCATTTAGTGCTTTTCTAGTTGTTCTCTCAACTCTTTCTCATTGCTAATCCTCTTTCTTTTAGTTGGTTCAATAGCTTATGAAGTTTCACCTTCAAATCCAAGAGTTATGGGATGCTGACTAATTATATATTTCTCCATTTTGGATACTTTTCACTAGTGTCTGGATCTCTCAAACCATCAGATTCTTTTTTAACCAATATCAAAAGCTTTCAGTCTTGCTTGATGTTCTCCACAACTTCCAAAGCAAGTTGGTATTTGAATAACTCAAAGAATTGGGATAACCTAGTCATTTTCGGCGTATGCTATATGCCCACAAGTTGCCTTACAACCAAAGCGAATGTGTAGCTGATTTATTCCATCACTCTAATCAGAGGCACCCATCGTCTTTGCCCACAACTCATCAATCAATATGTTGCTCTCATCCACAGGGCTTTCCACTTCACTTATCTTTGTGAGATTGCTCACAATTTTATTTTTCATTTTTCCTCGCTCGGGTCATTTCACTCCTCTTATTTAACTATCTCTAATGGTTTTTTACTAAACCACCAGAAGTTGTTAAATATCGGCTTCTATATGTCTAATCAACCATATATACAACAGTTGTTCACAACATCTCATTGATCCCTCACCAACCTTTCTATAATGGTTGAGCGTCAAGATAGTTTCTGCTCGTATTGCCATAGTGGGATTTATCTGAGTGTTTTCATATGCAATACAAGTTGTAGTCGCCTATAAACTGATTATTCCAATGAGGTTTGGAAATAGCACCAACCCTAAAGATTTCTAAAGCAAGTATTTTGTCCTTTTCTTCAACATATCTAGAGTCATTCTTCCTCCTTTCATGCACCTCTTTGATCATTTTCCACTTCAGGCGATTAGTACTTTTCTTCGATATCTTATAGAGATTTGGAACTTTAATCAATTTGACCAATTCAGTTAGCACTTTGTCATGCCTTTGGTGGAAATAGACTTTGTATGGATTTTAAGAAAATTCAATCAGTAAAATACTCTTCCAAAGTATTTCTGAATTCTGCATGGACACCTTTGTGATTTCCATTATCCTCCTATATGTCTTCAAAAACCCATAATTGTGGATGCTTTTCATGCGTGAGATGAGCTTCTTCAAGTCATTTTCAGAGTAACTCACATTTTAATGGGTGGCAATTTACTATCATCTAGTCTCAGGCAATCCCTTTTAATAGTTGTAAGGATTCAGAATCCAACCCATATTCAAAGAGGTTAGCTCTTTAATTGTGGCCATTTTATCAACCCTAAGTCCTGCAATTTAAGATGCTTTTTAGTGTTGAGCATGTCTTAATGCAATAGTGTTTAATTGTGGAACATATATCCTATAGGAAGGTTTTATGTCTTTTTATGTAAGACATTGAAGTAAGCATTATCTAGACTTAAAAGTGTCTCTTGTTGTCCCGATGATTACCCTCATGAAGGTAATATGAGGGCTTAAAAGGTAGTGGTGATGCGAACCCTAGCGGAATTTAATGGTATTCGCGACCCCAAGATCAATCTAACCCAAGTTTGTTGAGATTTGAATGAGCTTATCATAATGGAAGACTTGCTCCAAGGCAACAAGGCTATAAACCAACTTGATCACAATGCCTACACCTGGAGACGAGCAAAGGAAGTATAAATTCACAACAAAGAATGGTCAATTCTTTGAAGACTTGAAAGTTCAATCAAGAACCAAGATTGAGCAACCAAAAGTAGGCTATAATGTTGAAAATATCATGAAAAGTCTGACCTAAAATTATTCCTAAAGAGTATTTAAACTCCAAGCCAAAACTCTAGTTTCCCTAATGAGTCTCACATAAACCCAATTTAAATAATAATCAACCCAAGCTAAAACTAGCCCAAACAAATTAAAATAAATAGAATAAACAAGTCTAAAACCCAAACAAATTGTCTCCTCTAAAAATAAATAAAGTTTGATAGCCCAACTAATTAAATAAGACAAATTCGTTGTTTTCGTATTCTGTCTGGTAGCAGTAAGTCCCAACTTAAAATGAATGGTTCTCTCTCGTCTTAATGAAGTAGAAGGCATGCTATATACCGTTGGAAAGGTATGGAAGTCTAGTTTCCATCCCAACTAGAATCACATCAAAATTCGATATGTAGCTCTAGGTATGATCAAAATAGTAACGAAAGGTCAAACTGTCTGAATCTAGTCTTCTTCTCCCAATCCTTGTGTAATGGTCTTGGTTCCACCAATAAGCCCCTCTTGAACATGAATCAGATTAATCAAGACTTGCTCTTTATTATTACAAATCCTCTTGAAGTCCACCTTAGCCCATGTATCTTGAAGAGGTCCATTGAAAGCTTATTTGAACTTCTTAGCCCTAAGTCTAGTAACTAGACCAACTGGTACCTGATTAGTACTTAAAAATACATTTTTATCAAGGTTTTATATCATCATTTTGCACTTGAAGTATCAATAACTCTTTAACTAGAGCATGTTTTATAATAACAAGTCTGATAATATAATATAGCTTTAATTTATGGTAATGCTCAATTTAAATGCAGGCATATCTCACAATTCAAAGGATTGATTGATGTGATTAACTATTGAAAGTGAAAGGACAAAGAAAAGGCGAAGCTTAGAAAGGAGATACCGATTCAATTCAAATTGGAACACTATTCAGTTATTGGGTCATATCTGGAGCTGTAGATCGTGGATTTTAGTTTAATTTATATGGATAGAAAGATAAGAAATAGGCCTACAATGTTCATGAATAGTGGAAGACCCAAATCTACAGTTTTCAAATCCAAAGTTTGGCCACAAAAGAGAAGTCAGAATCTGTCCTGCAATCCAGCCCAAACACTGCTCGGAATTTTACCCATATCTGGAGTTCTAGAAGGCAAAATGATGTGAAATTTGGTGGGTGGAAGGAAATGACAATTTACAACAACTTTCATGAAGAAGACCTGCTCCAATTCTAATGGTAACAATGACATTTCATCCAGACAAGAGCTTGAGGGCTATCCACCACGTCCACTAGCAGCACTACTCAGTATTTTAGCCATATCTCGAGCTCTAGTGATTCAAATGATATGAAATTTTATGGGTGGAAAGATAAGATGATTGCTAACAACCTTTATGAGGGACAATTTGCCACATTCTGATTGCATCAATGTCAATATATCCAGCCAAAATGCTTGAGTGCTGCTGTCCATCAAGTCCACTAAATCAATAGTTGGCCACTACATCAATAATCAATTACCAAATGAATAATTCTGAATTTTAGCCTATAAAAGGAGGCATTTGCCATTCATTTAGGAATCTTGGTTCTTCATATCAAGATCATGTTCTTGCTCTCTCTTTATATTTTTGTAATACTTAAGTTTTGCTTTCATTAATCTCTTGTTCATGCTTTTCATTTCCTTTCTTATACTTAGTTAACTTATATCATGTTTATGTTCTTATATTGTTTATTTATGTTTTTCTTCTTCATAATGTCTAGCTAAGTTAATTATGTCAAGGTGAAAAGGTTTCACTAATGGTGTTAGGATAAGTATAAAATAAACTCAACATGGACTTTAATGTTTATATCCAAGAAAGTTTGCTATTAACATGTCTTATCATTTTACCTTATTAATTCTTAATACCTTGCTTGTTAAATGGTTAATCTAGATTTGTGTTGTATAACACTTGGTACATCAAATACTTGATCCTTCATAGTCTTCGGCCGACATCGTTATTATGAGAGGAACTTGATTTGTTGTCAACATAAGTTAACATCATGAATACCTGATAAAATTTATAAGTATGGTGTTACGTAAATAAGATGATTAATATGATTATGTTGATAATTTATAAAGAGTTTATACTTTACTTATCTCTAATACTATTAGTGGATCCTCTAACCTTGACATTTTTTTTTATCATTGTTTAATCTTCACATTTATCTTGCATCTCAAAGTCCTCTTTAACTCATCATCACCACCATCATCATCATCGTTGTTGTTGTTGTTGTTGTTGTTGTTGTTATTAGTATTATTATTTATAATTTATATAGTTCACCTCCCTGTGGTTCGACCCCGGTCTTGCTGGGTTATTTATTACTTTGACACTCCTGCACTTGGGATAAGACATCAACTCTTTGATCGTGTCAGTACCTCCAATAGATCCTTTGATGGTTGGATCGCATCATCCCCTCGCTCCTCAAAAGGATTCGACCTCGAATCATCACCTACATCAAACAAAGATCAGAAACATTGAATGTAGCACTAACACCATACTCACCTGGTAGATCCACTTTGTAGGCATTATCATTAATCCTTTCTATTATCTTATAAGGACCATCTCCTCAAGGCATCAACTTTGATCTTCTTTGTTCAGGAAACCTTTCCTTCCTCATATGCACCCAAACCCAATCACCTGGTTCAAATCTCACTAATTTTCGTCCCCTATTGGCTTTGTTTGAATATTGTTCATTCTTCCTCATATTCTCACCATATACAATCTCAAATGGTGAATAATCAGTAGTAGAATGCACACTACGATTATATGCAAATTCAATGAATGGCAAACAATCTTCCCAATTTTTAAGATTCTTTTCAATGATAGCCCTTAACAATTGAATCAAAGTCTGGTTAACAAATTCAATTTGGGCATCTGTTTGTGGATGACAAGTTGTAGAATATAAAAGTTTAGTTCCTAACTTACCCCACAAAACCTTCCAAAAGTAACTCAAAAATTTAACGTCTCGATCGGATACAATGCTCCTAGGAAGACCATGTAGCCGAATGACCTCTCTAAAGAATAGGTCAGCTATATTTATTGCATCATCTGTTTTATGGCAAGCAATGAAATGTGTCATCTTAGAAAATCTATCCACAACAACAAATATAGAATCTCTCCCTTTCCTAGACCTAGGTAGACCCAAAATGAAATCCATAGAAATATCAACCCAAGGTTCCTTAGGAACAGGCAAAGGTGTGTATAGTCCATGAGGCATTATCCTAGACTTAGCTTGTCTACATGTTATGCACCTATCACACATTCTTTGCACATCTCTTTTCATATTAGGCCAATAAAAGTGCTCATGCAGAACCTCCAAAGTTTTAGTAATTCCAAAATGCCCCATTAAACCTCCCCCATGTGCTTCCCTCACAAGCAATTCACGTAAAGAACAATTAGGCACACATAACTTATTTTCCTTAAACTAAAATCCATCATGCCTAAAATATTTATCCTTGACCGAAACCTTGCATATGTCATATATAGCTCTGAAATTATGATCATCAAGATACAATTCCTTAATGTACTCAAATCCTAGCAATTTAGTATTAAGAGTATTAAGAAGAACATACCTTTGCGACAAGGCATCAACGACCATATTTTCCTGACCTTGCTTGTATTTAATCACATATGAAAAAGTTTCAATAAACTCAACTCATTTAGCATGTCTCCTACTTAATTTACCTTGACCCTTCAAATGTTTCAACGATTGGTGATCAGTATGTATGACAAACTCTCGAGGCCACATATAATGTTGCCAAGTCTCCCAAGCCCGCACTACTGCATACAACTCTTTATCATAAGTAGGATAGTTAAGAGTTGCACCATTGAGTTTCTCACTAAAATAAGCGATGGGTCGTTTTTCTTGCATTAAAACAGCTTCAATACCTATTCCTGAAGAATCACATTCAATCTCAAAAGCTTCATTAAAATCAGGTAAAGATAGTAAAGGTGCCGAAATCAACTTTGATTTTAACAAGCTAAAAGCATTTTTCTTGTTCTTCTCCCCACTTGAAACCCACGACTTTCTTAACAATTTCAGTCAATGGAGAGGCTATCGTACTAAAGTCTTTAACAAATCTCCTATAAAAACTAGCCAAACCATGAAAACTCCTAACGTCTGTTATGGATTTCGGTGCAGGCCATTCTTGAATAGACTTAACCTTAGCCTCATCCATTTCTATACCTTTTGCACTAACCACATATCCAAGAAAAACAATCCTATCCATGCAAAAGTTACACTTGTTTAAATTAGCATATAAGGACTCTTTTCTAAGCACATCAAGAACTTGTCTCAAATGACTTATATGCTCATCAATCTCCTTACTATAAATCAAGATATCATCAAAGTAAACGACTACAAACTTACCAATAAAAGCACGCAACACATGATTCATCAATCTCATAAAAGTACTAGGTGCATTAGTACGTCCAAAAGGCATAACCAACCACTCATACAAACCATATTTACTTTTAAAAGTAGTTTTCCATTCATCCCCTTCTTTCATCCTAATTTGATGATAACCACTTTTCAAATCAAATTTTGAAAATAATTTAGAACCATGTAATTCATCCAACATATCATCTAATCTAGGAATGGGATGTCGATACTTTACAGTGATGTTATTGATGGCTCGACAATCCACACGCATTCGCCAAGTTTTGTCCTTTTTTGGAACAAGAAGCACGGGAACTGCACAAGGACTCATGCTCTATCGAATATATCCTTTCAACATCAACTCCCCTACTTGACTTTGAAGCTCCTTAGTCTCTTCAGGATTGCTCCTATAAGCCGACCTATTTGGTATAGATGCTCTTGGAACAAAGTCAATTTGATGCTCAATACCTCTAATTGGCGGCAAACCACTAGGAATGTCATCCGGAAAGACGTCCTCAAATTCCTGTAGAAGAACTTCAACAACACTAAGAACACAAGAATCTAAATCATCTGAGTTAAAGAATGCCTCCTTATACACAAGTAAAATCATAGGCAAGTCAGAAAGATAGGCATGTTTAAGATCATTAGATTTTGCAAAAAAATTAAGGTGTTTCCCCACTTTTTCTACACACTCTTCTTTTCTCACCTTTTCTTTCTTCTCTCCACTCATTTTCTCTCCACTCTCGACCTTCTTTTCTTTCTTTTTTGTTCTTGGCCATGACCCTCCCCTAATGTCCTAAAGGCCGAAACTTTGTTCACTTTTGTTTTTAACTCATAGCTCATTTTCTTTTCTCTCTTCCTCACATCCTCACCATGTTGTTCAGGTTGTTTTTCCATTTTGGCCGAAACATGTTGCTCTTCCTCATAACCCTTCTTTAATTGAATTTGATCTTCATAACCTTGCTTTGGTGAGAGTGGGGCAAATGTGTAAATCCTTTCATCCTTCTCTAATGAATACCTGTTCTTAAACCCATCATGCTTGGCTTTTCTATCAAATTGCCAAGGCCTCCCTAGTAACAAATGAATAACATGTATAGGCACAACATCACATAACATTTCATCCTTATATTAGCGTACTGAAAAATAAATCATCACCTGTCTATTTACCCTAACAACACCACATTCATTCAACCATTGAGGTTGATAAGGCCTCTCATGCTTTATGGTATTCAATCCCAACTTTCTAACTAAAGTAACACTAGTAACATTAGTACAACTACCACTATCAATGATCATACTACATACCTTATCGTTGATTAGGCATCTAGTATGGAAGATGTTCTCCCTTTGTTGTTCCACATCATCCTCCTTAGTCTGAACACAAAGTGGCCTTCTAATCACTAAAACTTTTTCACCAACAACATACTCTAAATCACTAGCATCCTCAAGTGGGGGCATGTCATCACAATCAGACTCCTCACTAGTGGACACAATCTCTCCATCATCCCTTAGAATTATAACTCGACGATTTACACATTCTAATGCATAGTGTCCCAATCCTTGACACTTGAAACACTTTATATCACTATTACGCTTTAGTTGGACTTCTCCCTTAAGTTTTTGATCATTAGCCGCAGCTTGCTTCTTCATGGAGGTAGGTTCAACATTTTTGGAAGTCATCAATGGCTTCGTTGTTGCACTACCCTCTCTCCAATAATTCATTCTCCAACCCGAAGAAGACCCCGTATAAGCTCCAGATCGTGTATTACCTTTTTTTTTCAACTGTCCTTCAACCTTAATGGCTAAGTGTACTAAATCCTCCAAATCAACATACGATTGCAACTCCACAACATTAGCTATATCTCTATTCAAGCCATTCAAAAACCTAGACATAGTCACTTCCTCATCTTCATTAACATTAGCCCTAATCATAGCCATCTTTAATTCTTTATGATACTCCTCCACACTCTTATTACCCTGTGTAATCATTTGTAACTGATTAAACAACTCTTGATAATAGTGTTTAGGAACATACCTCTTCTTCATTATTGTCTTCAACTCCCATGTGCTAACTGATCTTTCTATATTCCTTCTTCTTTCTACCACCAATCTCTCCCACCAAACCATGGCATAGTTAGTAAACTCCATTACAACTAACTTAACCAAAATCCATAATAGACGTTAAGAGTTTTCATGGTTTGGCTAGTTTTTATAGGAGATTTGTTAAATACTTTAGTACGATAGCCTCTCCATTGACTGAAATTGTTAAGAAAGCCATGGGTTTCAAGTGGGGAGAAGAACAAAAAAATGTTTTTAGCTTGTTAAAATCAAAGTTGATTTCGGCACCTTTACTATCTTTACCTGATTTTAATAAAGCTTTTGAGATTGAATGTGATGCTTCAGGAATAGATATTGAAGCTGTTCTAATGCAAGAAAAACGACCCATTTCTTATTTTAGTGAGAAACTCAATGGTGCAACTCTTAACTATCCCACTTATGATAAAGAGTTGTATGCAGTAGTGAGGGCTTGGAGACTTTGCAACATTATTTGTGGCTCCGAGAGTTTGTCATACATACTGATCACCAATCGTTGAAACATTTGAATGGTCAAGGTTAGTTAAGTAGGAGACATGCTAAGTGGGTTGAGTTTATTGAAACTTTTCCATATGTGATTAAATACAAGCAAGGCCAGGAAAATGTGGTCGTCGATGCCTTGTCGCGAAGGTATGTTCTTCTTAATACTAAATTGCTAGGATTTGCGTATATTAAGGAGTTGTATCTTGATGATCATGATTTCGGTGTTATTTATGACACATGCAAGGTTTTGGCCAAGGATAAATATATTAGGCATGATGGATTTTTGTTTAAGAAAAATAAATTATGTGTGCCTAATTGTTCTTTACGTGAATTGCTTGTGAGGGAAGCACATGGGGAGGTTTAATGGGGCATTTTGGAATTACTAAAACTTTGAAGGTTCTGCATGAGTACTTTTATTGGTCTAATATGAAAAGAGATGTACAAAGAATATGTGAAAGGTGCATAACATGTAGACAAGCTAAGTCTAGGGTAATGCCTCATGGACTATACACACCTTTGCCTGTTCCTAAGGAACCTTGGGTTGATATTTCTATGGATTTCATTTTGGGTTTTCCTAGGTCTAGGAAAGGGAGAGATTCTATATTTGTTGTTGTGGATATATTTTCTAAGATGACATATTTCATTGCATGCCATAAAACCAATGATGCAACAAATATAGCTGACCTATTCTTTAGAAAGGTCATTAGGCTACATGGTCTTCTTAGAAGCATTGTATCCGATCGAGACGTTAAGTTTTTGAGTTACTTTTGGAAGGTTTTGTGGGGTAAGTTAGGAACTAAACTTTTATATTCTACTACTTGTCATCCACAAACAGATGGTCAAACTGAAGTTGTTAACCGAACTTTGATTCAATTGTTAAGGGCTATCATTCAAAAGAATCTTAAAAATTAGAAAAATTGTTTGTCATTCATTGAATTTGCATATAATCGTAGTGTGCATTCCATTACTGATTATTCACCATTTGAGATTGTATATGGTTTTAACCCTTTGACACCATTAGATTTGATTCCTTTACCTATTGATGAAAGAGTTAGTCTTGATGGTAATTAAAAAGTACAGGTGGTGAAAGATCTTCATGCAAAGATTCGGCAACAAATAGAAAAGAAGAATGAACAATATGCAAACAAAGCCAATAAGGGATGAAAATTGGTGAGATTTGAACTAAGTGATTGGGTTTGGATGCATATAAGGAAGGAAAGGTTTCTTGAACAAAGAAGATCAAATTTGATGCCTCAAGGAGATGGTCCTTATCATATCATAGAAAGGATTAATGATAATGCCTACAAAGTGGATATACCAGGTGAGTATGGTGTTAGTGCTACATTGAATGTTTATGATCTTTCTTTGTTTGATGTAGGTGATGATTCAAGGTCTATCCTTTTAAGGAGAGAGGGGATAATGTGATCCAACCATTAAAGGATCCATTGGAGATTCCAGTTGGTCCAGTTACTAGGCTGAGGGCTAAAAAGTTCAAAGAAGCTTTCAATGGACTTTTTCAAGAGACTTGGGCTAAGGTAGACTTCAAGAGAATTTGTAATAATAAAGACCAATCCTTGATTAATATGATTCATGTTCAAGAGGGGGGCTTGTAGGTGGAACCAAGACCATTACACAAGAATTAGAGAAAAAGACTAGATTCGGATAGTTTGACCTTTTAATACTTGTTTGGTCATAACTGGAGCTACAAATTGAATTTGTCTGTGATTCTAGTTGGGCTGGAAACTAGACTTCCATACCTTTCCACAGGTATATGGCATGCCTTCTAATTCATTAAGACGAGAGAGAACCATCTATTTTAAGTTGAGCTTTTGTTGTTGTCAGACAGAATGCGAAAACAACGAACTTGTCTTATTTAATTCGTTGGGCTATCAAACTTTATTTATTTTGAGAGGAGACATTTTATTTGGGTCTAAGACTTGTTTATTTTGTTTATTTTAATTAGTTTGGGCTAATTTTAGCTTGGATTGATTATTATTTAAATTGGGCTTATGTGAGACCCATTAGGAAAACTAGGGTTTTGGCTTGGAGTTTAAATACTATTTATGAATAATTTTATGGCAGACTTTTTATGATATTTTAAGCATTGTAGCTGACTTTTTGGTTGCTCAATCTTGGTTCTTGATTGAACTTTCAAGTCTTCAAAGAATTGACCATTCTTTGTTGTGAAATTATATTTTCTTTGCTCGTCTCCAGGTGTAGGCGTTGTGATCGAGTTGGTTTATAGTCTTGTTGCCTTGAAGCAAGTCTTCCATTGTGATAAGTTCATTCAAATCTCAACAAGCTTGGATTAGATTGATATTAGGGTTATGAATTCCATTAAATTCCACTAGGGTAGGGTTGACTTGCAAAATTCACGTGGATAATCTTAAAAAAAACAAATTGAAAAGTTAAATCCCAAATTAACTCAATGTTGAAGGACAAGATCAATAAAAAATAGCATTTAACTAAAAAAATAATTCAATGAACTCAATTAATCTAAGTAAACTGGCGACGCAAGTCATATACGTTATTAGATTTAATAAAAATTTTATCTTAGAGATTACTTTCATTTAATTATATGATCATAAAGCACATGATAATTTTTTTTATGAATTTTTTTTTTAAGTAAACAAAAAAATTGTATAACAGGCATGTGGTGTTGAAATAACAATAGTAGATAATTGATAACAAATGGTGAAATAACATTATTTTAGGTTTGAGTTAAATAAAAAGATATATCATCTATAACAAATAATGAGATTATATTTTAAAAAAAATAGAGGGATTTAAAAAGCATTAAACAAAAAAAAAATAGTATGGATATTGCGAATTAACCTGTTAAACCTATGATTCGAATTATGAACTCAATTGGGTTCAATAATTTATTTTATCATTTTTTTTAACCTAAATACAAAATAGAAAAAAAAAACTAAAAGGAGCCCAAGTGTATGGGCCTGGTGGCCCAACATGCTTAGGCATTGAAAACAAAAAAAAAACAACCTAGGCGTGTGGGCCTTCTAGCTAAGCTTGCACGCCTAATTCTCTCTTTATTGTTTTTTAATATCTTATAGGGGTGGACTACGCATCGTCTGCGTAACAAGGTCTTAGTATTTTTGGCTTAAAAACATATTTTCAACCCATTTTTTATCCAGAAAACCTAGAAAGCAACCTAAACATCTCGATAAACCTATTGATCCATGGCCTAAACAATGACTCAAAAAAATAAAATCAACCCGAACCTAAAAACATCCATACAGTCAAATCTGCCTCCTCGTACAAGGAGAAGAAAAAGAACACCTAGGTGAAACTACCCTCATGAAATGGAACTCATTGACACTAATTTCATCCTTTTAGTGGCTGGAATCATCGTCAATAACCACTTTCTCACTCTACATCGAAATCCAGTGATCCTCTCTCTCCTCTCATAAAAAAAGCTAAAAAATAAAAGAAAATAAACTTTGATACCAAATCTGAATTTTTGAAAAACTAAAAGGAATGATCAACTATAAACCAAAAAAAGGTGGACGATTAAAATAAACTTTACAAACAAAACTCAAAGCCGCCACCTATTTTACCCATCATTTTGACATTGGTCTCTTGACTTTCAAATCAACCCTTCATTCTAAAAAATATAAAATTGGGTGCTAATTTGGGCTAAAAAGCTCAATTGTGCAAAATATAGTTCAAGGACTAAACTAAAACTTTTTAAAAAAACAATCACTATTTCAATCCACACTGATTTGTGAGAGAGTGAACAGTAAACAACACTATATTGGTTTCTCCACATGACTTAGTTTCTTTTAATTCCTTCCATATTACGATGGTTTTACCTATAAAAGGTCAATTTCAAAACCCTAAATTAAATATATTTGTTATTTATGTGTTTAATCATGTGTATGTCAATATTTCTTATGCACGAAGGTGATTTTTATTTGTGATGCGGGTCCAAACATTATTAATAACAATATTCTTATAAAATAATAATAACAGCAACAACAATAACAACAATATAAATAAATAATAAATATGATGTATTAGTGTAAATTTATTTTTATGTTGTGATATATTTTTTTCACGAATATGATGTAATAATTATGGTTGGGTCAACATAATCTCATCAAAGCTCAATAAGTAAGAATGGAGACCTTCTGCTTCGTTTCGGAAACTAACCAAATAAATGGGTCAAAGCCCAATTTAATGTGTTACCATCCTTATAGGTTCATCACTTGTTTTTTTTAATGAAAGGTCTAATTGACAAGTCTTCTTTTTACAGGGACAGATGTCAAAAAATATTTGATGAAGACAAAACTCCTTTTAAAAAGAAATGATGTCAAAATTTTTGTGAAGTGCCATTTTTTAAAGAACCGATGTCAAAATTTTCATAAATATCCTAACCGATGAGTCTCCTTTCTTTAAGGGACCAACATCAAAATTTTTGAAAACTAGTCTAGTTGACAAGTCTTCTTTTCTAAGAGACCAACATCGCATTTTTT